>CM061154.1:2615558-2623058 GCA_030710495.1 Labroides dimidiatus | reverse complement strand
CTCTGTGGCATTCCAGGTGAGACCCTCTGTAGGCCTGGAGTTCAATAACCTGAAGCTACGAGGGGCACTGGGACGGTTAACTGGGGTGGACGTCTGCTCCAAAACATTGTTTTTCTCCTCAGTAATGTCGTATACGGAGCTGCCACTGCCTCAGAATTGCACTTAAGACAGTGTAACTGGGCTTTGGCTCTGTGGTTTTCTCTTCTTGCTAATGGACTGTCCTCGGCCAGGGGTACTATCCATCACTTGCACTACCTGAAGTCTGGAGCCTCTATAAAGATTAGGACTGTTAAGAGAAGATGGATGGTCCCTGTCTCTGCTGGGCATCATCCCCAAATGCCTAAATTAAATCTAGAAATCCTCACGGGGGGGTTCAGATTAGCCTCTAACAGCAGGCAGCTAGCCTCTCCCCCGCCATCATTGCGCTGTCATACCCTGAAATATTTATGAAAATTGTGAACATTACCTTTAAAGAGACACTTTAAGGTTAGTTGAAGAGGATGTCAGGAGTCTCACCTTGGTTTTTTTCCCCAGTGTGGATCCTTAGACGTATTCTCAATAGAGAGAGAGAGAGAGAGAGAAAGAGAGAGAGAGAGAGAGAGAGTGGACGAGCTAACTGGCTCCCTCTCTCTCCCTCCCCACCGTCTGTCTTTCTTTTTTTGCCGCGGGGAATTAGTCAAAGAGCGAAACAATCGTTAAAGAAGTCCATATTAGATTGACCTTTGTTTCTCCGTTTACACCTCTTTTGGTCTTTTAAAAGGTTTGTTGGTCCGGTGGCCTTTTAAAGCCAGTGGTTATGGATTTGTTTCCTCTCATTGAGATGGCTGACTGAGGTGGCAGGCTTTAATTCGGCCTTTTGAAAACACACACACACACTGTCACTCTCACTCACACACACATGCACACTTGGTTTCACAGACTCAATGCTTCCTCTGCTTTGTGGTACTATTTATAAGAGTTCATGATAGTGCTGTCATCTGTTGACGCTGGTGTAGGGACTGAATGGAGGAACAGAGACGGGAATCAATAAAGCTCAGTCTAAATCTTTCAGCCCAAAAGTACTTATGAGCTTTTTGAAAATCCATGTTTGAATCACTTTTAATTATTATTAAAGATTTAATCCAACCCCTGTTTCAAAAAGAGTCCAGGGACTGTCTGAAATATTTAAACCCTATACTTTTTTGGAGACAAAATGTCAAATTTTGAAATGTATTTATTTTTTCCTTTTATGAAAACAATAATTTGCTATTTTTTTTCCAAAAGAAAGAAAAGAAACACACACACATGGAGGAACATCTCCTAGGCTGAGTGCTTTAACATTATGTGACAGGCTGCACGAGAAAATAATTTATCACTTTTAAGGTAACGTTCCTCAGGGTTAAATCACAAAGAATTCTGGGATTTCTTCATCTACTGCTGGAGTTTCCTGACTTTTCAGTCCACAACACACAAAATAAGGGTTATGGAGACCAGCGGACATCTAAAATCAGACAAATTTGAAACAAAAAGTCAATAAATAGATTAAGAAATAACATAAAGATATTAAAATAATATGATAAGTAGAAAATTAGACTACCTATATGTACATATTTCTGTTTCCTAAATTAATACTGATACCATCCTTATCCTGGGGTTTTGTTGCTGCAGAAATACATGGAAAACAGATCACAAATTTTATGTTTACATGGTTTGTTAAGTTCAACCCTGTTTTTCACAATATTTTCACAATAAAAGATGAAATATGTTATTGTCAATAGTTTTTGGTTTTGGAAGGCCTTTCACGACCCACCTGTCAGTGTTCAGCAATCTCAAAAGGGGTCCAGACCCCCACTTTGGGAACCACTGGTCCACAGTACACAATGTCATCTAAAGGTTCAGAAACCAGCAGTAAATCCCTGTACCAAGGGGGACAAGGCCAAAAAAAACATTACTAGTTAGCTGTGAACTTCAAGCCCTCAATTTGCCTGACTCTGCAGTGGAAGTCACCACATGGACTCAGAACCTCTTAAAAAAATGAAATAAAATAAAACAAATAAAAAATGAATGTAATAAGAACAAATGAAACCATTTCTAAAGATGACCAAGAAGCACAGGACACTTCTCTGGACCAAAGCCTATTGAAGACTTTATACTGTGTCACTACTTTGTTGGAATCAGACTTGTTAAAGGAAACACTGCATCTTTGTTCGGTATAATTTTTAATTATCTTTTTTTATTGGTGAAGTAAAAAGGCAATCTAGAAGTCACAAAGAAAACACTTATTGAACAGCAAACAGATAAACAAACAGTGATTTAGAAAATATATTTAAAAAAAGAAGTCTTACAGAGGAGAAGTGGTGTTGATAATGAAGAAAATGAAAGGAATGAAAAAGGAATTTAAAAAAGTGTTTGAAGGGGATGGGTGGTATTAATCTGTCCTACCTGGTCTGCAACAGTTCAAGTGACACATTAAAGGTATGCATGTATTCAAGGTCTTTCTGCCTGATATTAGTTTTGGATTGTTATCATAGAGATGCTTAAAATGTAGGGTCTTAACTCTCACAGCTGTCACATCCAAGTCCAGAGTCCTCCGCTTTGGTTCGACTGTAAATCCTAAAAATAAATCCAGTGTTCACATAATAGCAGAGTGTTAAATAATGGCCGGAACCAAAGGGTGGAATTACTACAATGGCTTACACAGTAGATCCAGCATAATGTGCATTTACACGGTGCTTATTCCATCAGAACAACTTCCTGAGCAGCACGCTGCGACGAGTTTCTCCTCTTTAAGAGGAGTACAGGCTTTATTCTTACCTGTAGTCAACACCTCCTGCAGAGGCTGCAATGTAAAGGCCTGCTGAGGACAAATTTAATAAGTATACTCTGCTTGAAGGCAGACCTATGTGGGAATTATAATGATAGAAATTATAGGCAGCACTCAACAGGTAAAATTGAATATAATATATAATAACATACATTAAAAGTGTACCAAATACAGTTAAGGGTTAATGACAGAGAGAAAAGGTGAGTATGTTTTTATACAGTGAAAGTCAAGTGAGGGGACATCATCAAAACATTAAGGCTTCAACCTCTACATTATATTCAGCTTTCTTTCAAGTTACTGCTGAGACATTAGACCTGTGAAATTTGAGAAATGGGTTGGTTCGATGTCCAAATCAAAAATGTTCCTCAAACTTGTCCAAACAGATGTTTGTTTAGATGTGTAGTTTGTTTTCTGTTAGAATCATAGTAGTTTACATGACATTTCTACCATTTTAACCAATCAAAGAATCAGTCCCATTAAAATGTAGAATAGTGTAACCACAAAAGCATGACAAGTATTCAATAATTCACTTTCCTAAAAGTTATGACAGTGTATTGATGAAATCAGTTGTTAGTTGTGAAATATCATCTCAAAGTATATCAAAGTATTTAATTTCCAAACATGATAATATGGGTTTTGCGAGTATGTCAGTATGTCGTAGACATCAATGTTTTCTCTCTATTTTTGAGTCATTTGGTTTAAAACTATTTTAAATTTATTTTTTTACAGTGTGATAAATGAGAAACATTGGTTACACCAATTAAAATTCAACAGTTTCACAAAATTCAAAATTAAGCAATGTAACTATTGCTGCTTTAGAGCTTTGACCAAGAGCATTTTGGATCTATGACTTGACCATCAACATGTAAAAAAAAACCCTCTAAAAATAAGTATATACATATGGGAAACTTAAATTCACTCATTCCATTTCACTGACTGTTTTATTATTATTGTAAATATTATTGTTCTTAGACATTATATGTCTTGATCTCTCTCGGGTCTTATTTCATAGCACAGTGTGGCTGTCCCTTATTTTAGGTGCGGGTAAATATACACAGACTTTTAACTAAATATAAAATTGTATTACGTTCCCTCAATGTGACATTTGAAAAGTTCCCTAAAGTTCCCAAATTTCTGCTTTTTAAACAAAGTCATGTCAGAGTGATATCCTTGACTTTAGGAAACAGATTTTTTTAAATATGCCCCCCCCCCCCCAAAATAAATAAGAAAAAAGAAAAATTTGACAAAAAATAAAAAAATAACTTTCACAGGCTGCCCAGGCTGCTGTTTACCCTCCACTGTTTATTAGATTTAAATTATCATTGATGCAGGGATGTGTCCATCTTTATTTTTTAATACACTGAGGTGGCCAAATTAGGGCACCAGCTGATAAATAGTGTGAAGAAATACTTCTGATGATGTGCCCTTTGAGGAAATTCAAGGTCAAGATGTGGTGTCCCTTTTTTATTATGTCCTTATAAACCTTAAATCTTAGATCATAATGTAGAAGGTTGATTTTAAATAACTGAAAACAACAGTGGGCCATCAAAGAGAGGCATGTTCCATTTGAATAAGAATAAACGGCTTCAACCTCAACAAATTTATAACAAAATAAATCACATCAGTCTTCTGAAATATGATCAAATATCACGGTAAGAGAAATAAAAACAGACAGAATTGCCTCCAGTTGAATTTGATAAAGATGTTTCTCTAGAGAACCACAGTCAAAGTGTTAAAACATGCAGAGTATGACCACCCACTGTCCAGATTTACTCCCCATTTATATGAATTCTTTTCACTCTTACACAGTCAGGTGTTTTTCCTGCTTTTGGATGGTCTGTGGCTATTTAATGAAAAGCCTGATAGAAGAGACTGCAGGACATGTGGTCATTTGATAACACTCTGCTCTCTGTAAAACCCATTATGTAGACCCCAAAAAGAAAACACAGGACTCCTTCACGTAGTTTCTCTGATTATTATTTCCTCCGCTGGCGTGTTAGATAGTCTGTCTCCTGTCAGATACAGTACTCCAGCTCTTGTTCCCTACCCGGCCCACGGGAGAGTGTCTGCCAGTCATTTTCAGTTTGAAGTGTAATGAACTGCCACCAATCTTCCCTGCACAGTTTCTGCTTTAACATTCAAATCTAACATCAAGAATCTCACGCTGCTGCTGCAGTCTGTGCTAAGTGTCTCTCCTCCCCATATGTCAATGCATCATGAAAGCTTCTTCTTCTCCGTTTTTTTTCTTGGAGGTTTTTTTTTCTCTTTCTGCTTGCAGTGTAAAGCCCCATGTGTATCATGTCTCGAGTGCTGCTAGCGAAGGAAAGAGTAGCTTCTTTTCTCATTTCCTCTGACTGTTTTTGGATGTGAATCACATTAGCACAGTGACGGGGAGAATGCCGAGCCCATAAAACATCCCGCTCTGCCTCTGTCCAAATGAGAGATGTGTCTGCTCAACACTGCAGGTGCTGGCAGGAGCTGAATGATGCAACAAGAATATTAAGAAATTACTCATGTAGGCCACACATGCTGCTGCTGTGTTTATGTTTGTAAGGTAACCAGAGTTAATCTGACGTGTAAGCAGGGCCGGATTCAGGCTCTTTTGACTGGGGTGGCCCAGATCAGGCACCAACCTCTGCATGAGGGAATATGAAGTAGTGTGAACAGGCCTTTTGCAAAGTATTTGTTCACAATATTTTACTAACTATTGTGTTCATGTAAAGTTTGATGTACATTCAAAAAATGAAATAATGACTTTAATTAAATCTGTCAACCAGTTCCATGTAAATGTATCAGGTTAGTTGAAGACAATAATTTAAGGGTCAAATAAGGTGAACGTGAAATTCTTGCTTTCAGCTAACGTAATAGGTTTACATGGAACCGGTTGACATGATACATTTAATTAATGCCAGTGTTTCATTTTCTGAGTATAGTGTTCAAAGCTCGATTCAGCCATTTTTCTATAAATTAAGTGTGACTTCAAAACTTCATTTCTCTCTTCAAAACAGTTTTTTACTCGAGCTAATATGTTATATTTGCTTGTATAGCTCTGTTCTGTGAGCTCCCTGCACTTCTACGTGCATATATGAGATGCCAAAGCCTGACGCCTCAAATACACCAGCTGCATCTGCAGTCCAGCCAGCGTTGCCAGATGTACGATAATTATCGTATTTGTATGATAATTTATCCCTCTGTACGATGTACGATCAATAATTCCAAAAAAGGCTAAATGTACGATAATTTGACAATTTCGTGTGGTTGTTACAGATTTACCCCAGTCTGACGGATTTATCCGTAAACCCTAAATGCATCTTATATCATGTGACGTTTCCAGCCAATCATAGTTTAAGTGTCATTCGTCTCAGAACAATTGACAGCCAATCACAGTCGTAGGAGCTCCGTCAGGAGGAAGTCAGTCAGTTGAGAGAAAAATGAGCACCGGAGCCTCGAGCTGCTGATCAAACGCTGCTGATGTGGGGCAGGGCGATGAATGCCCACAAAAGTGCCTGTAGGACACTAAACAGAGGGATCAATTGGGATTTTGGCACAACAATAACACAGTTGTTTTGATCATTATCAGTTATTTTGATTATTTTGTCGGGTGTACGATAATTTCCCCCAAAATACAATAATTTTGAGGCTCTGGTACGATAATTTTATATTTCCCATCTGGCAACGCTGAGTCCAGCTCTGCTCAGCTGCATGTTGACTGCTTTTGTCAACTCACACTGGCCGTGTGTTCAGTCCAGCAAGGCACAGGACTGGGTTGTGAGATGGAGGAATTCCTGCACTTCCCCCTCAAATAATAAACCTCTCTTCATTCATGGTGCACATAAAACCTCAAACCTGATGACTCCTGGCGTGTCTTCGCTCATTGTGACATTTTCTTGCGTTGGTAAAGCTAAATACGATGTGGTTTTGACATGGTTTGTTTTATTTTGAAAGTCTCAGGCTCTTTTTAGGTAGTTTGTGCACCTGTGACTGATAGCTGAAAATATAGAAGTTAACGTTAAAACCTGGTAATTAAAAAAAAAAAAAAAAAAACATAAAGGGTGAATAACAAGAAGGTGTTAAAAGCCTTTTTTGGCAACAAGTACACAGTCATAGATCATAGTTACAGGGTGGCCAATCAGATGAAGGGCCAGGCCCCCCCAGCCCACACCATAAATACATAGATCGACGCAGGGGAAACTTGCTTCCTTTAACACCAGAATAATTAACAATCAAACTACCAGAATTCTGCAACTACTAGAACTAACATAGCGGTCATTTTGACTGCTCAGACGTTATTTGCATATAATTTGGATAATCAATAAAATTTCTAAGAATAAATTGATGGATAAATCTTCTTCCAAACATCAAGCAGCATCACTCTCTGAACCTGCTCCTCCACTGCAGTCTTCCTCATCGAGGCTAAAGCCTCCATATCTGTCATTCTCCTAGTTGTCTTTCTTTTTTCCTCTCATGGGTAAAAAAAGCCATAACTAGATTTTAGCTTCAAAGAGCATAAAAAACGAAACAAAAACAACAACAACAAAAAAAACAACAACAACTGTGTGACACCCCTTGTAAAAATCCAGCAGTCAATTTAACTGCTGTGGTCGTTTGAGGTAGTCATACTCAGATCTCTTTTGGGTTTTTGTAATGATAAAATGACATTAGAATAAAATATACACAAATTTAGGAAAAATCAGGGT
>CM061154.1:1110000-1155000 GCA_030710495.1 Labroides dimidiatus | reverse complement strand
TTATTTCAAAGACAAAGACAAAAATGAGCTCTGAATCGCTTGTAACAAGTAAAAATCATCTGCCAATGGGGTAAGAAAAAAGTTTCTTATATTAAAAAAAAATCTAATTTCAAGAAACTTGATAATCAATTTTATTTTACCCCATTGAAAGATTTTATTTCTGCTTGTTACAAGCAATTTGGACCTATTATTGTCTTGAAATAACTTGAAATCAGACATGTTTCTGGACTTGTCAGGTGAATGTGGCTCATATCAATAAGACAATGTTTACTTAAAATGAGACAGAGACTTGCTTAGATTTCAGTTTTGGCAGTGTGGTGTTGCAGTAGTATCCCTTTGACTGGTGATTACCAGGCATCAAGTAAATACAGTTTATCTCTGAGACATTGAGGCTATCTAAATAAGATATAATGTACAGATGAATCACGCTACTGAAAGTATATTTTACTTCTGCATGGATCTGATACCAAGAGGCCCAAACTCAAAGTGCTTGGGCTCCACGGTCTTTCTTCTTATAACTGACCTAATCTGCAAAGATCTGGCCCCTCCAAAGCTCAAATATGACTTCACCAAGCTTTTTCATTTCAATGGGAACAAAGTAAATATCAGATAACTACATTCCAATCTCCTTTCCAAATACCAAATAAAGAGACTTCTTATCATGCCCTAATTTATCACAAACTCTTCCTTGTAGGTGTGTGTTTGACTTCCCGCTGGCTACAACAGCTAACGGCTCTGATCTGTTACTCTCCTGTTCTTTTCTGAGGAGATTTATTGACGGGTGACACACCTTCCATGGAACTGGCACAGTTTGTCTGCTCGCAGTGAGGTCAAAGGTCATACTGTGTGTCCGTGTGTGTCTGAATGTTATAAGCTGTTTGTTGTGAAGCAAACACAATAAAGCTCTCAGTTAACAACAACAACAACACAAGGACAACACAACCATAGTTTTGCAGGTGCATACCTGAGATTTTTCTGTCACCTCTATGATATCTAAAGCTGATCCTGTTTTTGCTCACTAGGTGTCAGCAGTGAGTCCAACCAGAGACTCAAGGAAGCAACAGCCTCATATGGCTCACACTTTTCAGCCTCAGTCAAAAGAAGTTCTCTGTCTCCATGCCTTCAGCTCAGGACTATGCAAACTGAAGCACAGGAAGTGCAGGATAGCGGTTCAGCTTCATGAAGCTCATATGTTAGCCGGTGTCAGAGTCATGCAAATCTCCCAGAGTTCATCAGTGCAGCAGTCACTAACAGTTAACTGAAGGGTTAATTAGAACACCTCCATACTTTCATCACCAGGTACATTTGGTTTGTGTTCCGGATGCTGTAGAGCCCTGTTAGATCAAAAAATAAGGGACAAAAAGAAATGAGATGGATCTTTCACAGGTTAGCCGTGTTTGTTCTGTTGCTGGACTGCAGTTTTGTCTTCATGCATCGCTGTGCCTGTGCGTGCTTTTTTGGCCCATTTACCTTCTTCTCCACTCGATCTGCTTGACTGCGAAGCAGCTGTCAACCCTTTTTTATGTAAGAAGAAGAGAAAACTCTGTTGAAAATAGGTTAAATATTTTTTGTGGTGGTTGAATCCAACTAACTAAAATAATGAAGAAGAACTTAATTCAGCTGTAGAAAATATGTCTGAATTTTGGAGGTATGAGACTTATTCATGATGCTAGAGAAACACTACACATTACTCTTGTATTGTCTTTTTCTCTTAAAAAAAACAACAAAAAAACAAAAAACAAAACAAAACAAAAACAAAACAAAAACAAAACCAAAACAAAAAACAAAACAAAACGAAACAAAACAAAAACAAAACAAAAACAAAACAAAAAAACAAAACTGATTGTGAATATTTCAAAGTATTAACTGTTTTTGATAGTTTTTTCGTGTCCCCTGTGGATAAAGCTGTTCCTCTTAAGTCATATCTTGGGGATTTTTTTTTCCTTTACCCTTTTTGCCCACCATACAGAGTCTAACAGAGCATTGCTTACATTTTCACATGCTGTAGTGTCATTTTTTGGCAGAAAACTTTCCTCTGCCTCAATATAACCCTTGTATCCCAAACTTTAATAAAATCATTGACTGTGTCCAGACTAACCAATCAAATTGCTAAAAAGTGTAATAAACCATAAAAAATGAAAATTTTACACATATTAATCAAGAAACAGATCGTGGCTGTATCCCTCAAAAAATGTGAATCTAAAAAATGTGATGATGATGGAAATGTGGGAAGAAAAACAGCAAATGGTGGAGGCTGTGAGTGGAGGGTGGGAGACTGTAAACTTAAATATAAATGGTTGACTGGCTTAAAAACTCACCCTCATTTTATATCTTCAAAAAAACTTCAGCAATTCAGTGTTTCTGTGATTGTTTGGGTCTTTCTTTTATTATTACCTTTATTAGAACAGCTGAAGTGCGACAGGATTTTTGGGGCGTTGAAGGCAGATGAAGGGCTGCACGGTGGAGCAATGGTTAGCACTGCAAGCTCACAGCAAGGAGGTCACCGGTTTGAATCCCAGTTGGGGCAGGGTGTGCCTCTCTGTGTGGAGTTAGCATGGTCTATCCAGGTACTCCAGCTTCCTCCCACAGTCCAAAAATATGTTCATCAGCTTAACTGGTGATTCTAAATTGTCCATAAGTGTGAGCATGAAAGGTTGTCTGTCTCTGTGTGTCAGCCCTGTGATTGGCTGGAGACCAGTCCAGGGTGTACCCTGCCTCTCAGCCTAAGCCAGCTGGGATAGACTCCAGACACCTGTGACCCTGAACAGAATATGAGGGACAGAAGATGAATGAATGAATGAAGGCAGGTGAAGACATACATGCCAGGACTCAAACCTGTGACCTCTACCATGAGGACCGTAGCTCCTGTACAAGCACCAAGCTAAACCAGCAAACAAATGAGGTCCAAAAATTCTCCTCATGTTTATAAATGCTGCTAAGTTTAGTCATTTATTACAGTATTTTTGAACGGAGCCTTTTTTTTTAAAATCTTAACCCATTTATTTTAGTCTTTTTTCACTTGTGCACTTTCTTCTTCTCTGATTTCAGCTGATGCCATAGAGATGCAGGCCTGTCCCCATCTCTGCACCTTGATTAAGTGGCTGCAGCTTCGATCCCTGAGTCAATATTGACCCCAGCGTGCAGGAGACGAGGAGCAGCAGCAGCTGGGACGAAGAAGAGGAGGAGGAGGAGGAGGAGGAGGAGGAGGTGATCATCATCTGCTTCATCAGGTTCATGCAGTGATCCAAACCAAAGACTTCAGACCCAGCTGGGTACTTCACCAGGCCTAAGTACAAATATCCACCCGTGAATCTCTTCTTCTCTTTCCTTTATTTGTGAAGAAAGATGAGTAAAAAGACCGGATACAGTAGATGGTGTCAGAGAACAGTTTAATGGGGTGATGTTGGCGTGTGGGAGCGTCAGGAAGCTGGCTGAGGGGTGAACGATGTAAAGGGTCAGACTGCCCTGAAGAATAAATCACAGCATCAGAACATTTTCTGTCATGTCTGAACTTCTGTGACTTTGTGAAAAACTTGATTTGCACCAGATGGAAACCCCAAATCAGTTTTGTCAGTTTGGTGGTTCTTTAAGCTTCTCTGGTGTCAAAAGAAAATAAAAGAATACAACACAAAGCCGGAACATTAGAGCATAATCAAACAAGTCTGAGGCAGAAACCAGTTTGCTGTAGCATGACTTATAGTTCAACTTCAAAGCTGCTCTGATCAGACTTGATTTAACAAAAGAAAAGAGGAAAAGCTCGATCCCTGACTACACCTACACACACACACACCTTGTGCTGAAAGAGCAAACACAGCCAGGAGACTTTCAAGTCTTTGGCACAGAACCACTGTTACACACACTCACTTGCCCTGCTACGTGTGTGTTGACAGAGCCAACAGCATCTCTGTGGCACACAAACCTGCAGTCTCAGGTCTCCACAGCTCCTCCAGTGCAGGATCACCCTCCGGTCATGTATATGAATTGGGAGGTTGGATGGATGCCGGTCTTCCATCACTTTCCTCTTCCTTATCCTGGCTTGTATCAGTCAACTGCAAACAGAAACATCCCCCCTCTTTGTCATCCTCTTTTCTATGTGCTGCAAATCAGCCATCTTCCTGTGATTCACGGCGTGATGATGAAATCTTATTGCCCTGATAGAGATCAAAGCTGCAGCTCCGTCCCATGAGGACAAACTGTGACGCAATCAGAGCAATTGAGGAAATATCTGATCACTGATGGATTTATAACAGATAACCTCATGGATGGAAACACACACACACACACACACACACACACACACACACACACACAAATGGTGATTATCAATAAAACAGCCAGAGGATTTGCATGATTAATGGTTTTTTTCAGGGAGGGCTGACAGGGCAAACATTATTTGAGCTTCTTAAGACTCTTTGATTTTCTTCCTGCAAGTTATTCCAGATTGTTAAGAAAGTTCCTGATTCTGAGCAAACGAACCAAACTTCTTTCAATCCCATGGTGTAATTCAGCGCGAACTATTTTTTGCCAACAAACCCCCAAGTTAGCACAGCTGTAGATCTTTCAATAAAAACATGGATTTGGATTTTTTTTTACAAGATAATTTTTCATTTGCCAAAAAAATTTGAAATAAAATGTGAAAAACTCTAAATACTTGTTGTTGGACAAGATGATCATTACAAGCTAACTCCAGTTTTAGCTAAGAGCTAATCTAATAACAGAAAGTTAAACATGAACCAGATAAGCTAAAGGCATTCTAACAAGGCAGCTTTTGGTGTTTATGTTTTTTTTTGTTGTTGTTGGGTTTTTTTTTTTTTTTTTTGTGTTTGTGTTTTTAATGTCCCTCAGTCATGACATCCAGTAACTTTATTGGCTTTAAGTCAAAGGACATGCTACTAACACTGAGTTACATCAGTGTCAAAATCAAGTGCACACTGAAAAAACAATTAGTACACAAAAAGACCAGTCTCTGTGACTACCCCCCCCCCCCCCCCCAAGTGCCAAAACTCAACTAAGTCGAGGGCAAAGAAGGCGCAGAAAGTGACAGTGAGAATGTCGTGAGTGCACAGAGACTAACAGAGAGCATGTTGCGAGTGTGCAGAGAGCAGTCTCTTTGGACAGTGATTTTTTTTTAGTTCAGTCAGGAACACTCTCGTCATGGATTTGAACCATTTATTTCCAAAATGGAAATACAGTTATGGTTGGCGTTACAGGCTCTGCTGTTCAGAGTACTCCCTGGGTTAGCCAAGCAGCCTGCTTAGACTTTCCAGGGAGTGCAATATAGAATCCCCACATGGGTAAATACATGCATACAGACTTAATAGGATATGAACATGAAAACTTAATAGGAGGAGGCTGGGGTGGAGGAGGTGATGAATCAACGCAGCAGCAAAGTGGGTAGCTTAGGTGAAGCAGGCACAAGTGGGAGAGTAGACAAGTTTAAATACTCCGCCTTATTGCTACACATGAGCTGTGATTGGTTGAGTGAGGTTGGATGTGATTCGAACATCAGCCATCAGCTGTTAGCAGCTGGGTGTATGACTTCCCTGTCTTGCATGAACTACATAAACTTCATTTATCTTTATATTTTGAGCTTGTCATTGTCTTTTATTACGTTCTGGGTCTCATTTGTTGGCCATTGACACCAAACTGGTTGTGTTTGCAGTGGTGTTTTTACCTTTCTGTTCCTGATTGTCTGGGGAGCCTATGTGTAACCATGGTTACCTTGTTTACACACGAGACTTCAGCTGTTAGCAGTCCATAGCATGTTGATGCTAACCGGTCCAAAGTTCCCTGCAAGCTGGGGAGAAGGAGGTGAGGAGGACGTGCTGGTACTGTGGTGTGCTAAGAAGAGAACCCATTGACCCGTCCTTCCATCCATCATAATGAAGAATGTTAAATCTTTCTCTAATAAGATGGATAGGCTAACCATGCTAACCCAGCCACATAGGGAATACTAGAGGGCAGAGTAGCATCATGCTATTCACAGAGACATGGCTAACAGAGCAAACACAGTACACCAACACCACATTGGAGAGTTTCACCTGCTGTAAGTGACAGGATAGAGGAGAGAGAGACTTAACAGTCTGGTGAAGAAGACCAGCTCAGTCGTGGACCCTGTGGACCCTCTGGATCCTGTCGAGGTGGTGGCTGACATGAGAATTAGGGCCAAGATGTCATCTCTGATGGACATTTATTATATTATAATATTATGATATTCTTGGAATTTTTCCATTAAACACTTTGTTTGCTGCTGTGACTCCTGAATTTCCCTTCAGGGATGTTCTATTCTATTCTATTCTATTCTATTCTATTCTATTCTATTCTATTCTATTCTATTCTATTCTATTCTATTCACCTGTAAAGAAACCTATGGGTGTTGACAGATAACTACTTCTGCCAGTGGTTGTTGATTTATGATTTTCTTGCAATGATATGGCTGACTTTCGCCGACAAGCAAGCTCAAAACAACTTGTGTAAAATAATTAATGCTAGACAGGGCTGAGTGTAAACTTTTAGAGCATCCACATTGTGACTCCAGCTCTCTTGCCGTTAAAAGCTGGTTATTAGAGATACTATGACAGCTAGTCTAACATTATCAACTTTGTGGTCTCCATGGCAACATAAAAAGCACATTCAACTTGAAAAGCAAAACCAACAACTGCTTTGAACCATGGGAAGTCAGAAATAAGGTTGATGCAGCTAACTTCCTCCTTGAAAAGAGAAGTCCAACCCTTTTGGAAATAAGACAGTAGCCTGTAACTACAAAGCTACAGCTCATAGTGAGTAATCGTAGCTAGCAACAGCTAGTATGTCAGTGGACATGCCATGACATTCTTGTATGTGAATCACCTAAAATATTAAAGAAGTATTTACTCATTTTTAGATATTATTACCTTGTATGTCTCGCTTCCAGCCACACAGCCACAGCTCTCCCTCAAGAAAATAACCTGTGGCTTTCCGCAGTCACCTGCCAGCTCTGGATCTCTGTTTGGACTCAACTCACAATTTCTCTGGTGTCATTAAAACCCCTAAAACTTGCCCTCTGCCTCTGCCTCGATTCTGGGTTCTGTTTCAATCAGCTGGTTATACAAACCATTACAGTCATCTCTGAATGTTTGGCTTAATGAAGCTTAAAACATCAGCTGGTTGGTGTAACTAAGAAAAATGTACACGTGGCAGGTATGGTTACCTTTTCAATTTGGATACCCATAGTAAACTTAAATTTCCTTTCAGCGTGTTAGTTGTTAGTTTTAGAAGCATAAGTGAACACATGCGTGTGTTTGTATGTGTTGGATGCCAGGAGCAATAACCTGGTGATGTTTTGTAGATACCTTTAGCATTTGCTGTCCTGTTGCTCCAGATTGCTACCTTTAGCTTTGTGTGCCTTAGTTTTGAGTTATTCCTTTAAAGACTGGCTTGTTGTTTGTTGCATCAGCATATTGTTTTACACAATGCAACATATAGCTGACACTTAGCAGTTTAAATGAGACAGATTTTTTGTAAGCAACAAGAGTTATGCTGAATCTCCAGAATGGAAAGGATTTTTTTTTCTCTCTAAAAGCTGAAACAGCAGCATCCGTCTTCAATTCACTGAGCTGTTTTTCTGCTTCCAGTCTCTAAGCTAAGCTAAGCTAAGCTAACTGCTGGCTAACCCTACCATTGAATTGATTCAATGGCAAACCCTCACGAAACTGCTATTAATCATCTCACCCTCCTCTTAAAAGTCTCCAAAGCTGTAGAACTGAAGTATTTCTACATGTTTCCCTCTTCATTCATGAACAGATATCAGTAAGGTTTAAACCTTACACAGTCATCTCATGTCATTCAGGAGAGGAGCCGAGCGGTTGTGGAGTTCAGGCCAGGGGTAAGGTCCAGCTCAGTCTGTGGAACGGGACATGATTCTTTCTCCTGAATCTCACGCACACATCGAGTAGCCCTTGCCCTTTTTATTTCGCTCTTTCCAAATGTTCCGGTCCTGTGCACCGAGTAAGCCGTGGGGTGAGGAGTGAGAGGTCATGAGAGGTTAGTGAAGACACCAAAAAGCAGCCAAGCACACCCTGAGACAACACTTGAGTACTCACAAAGTGTCCTGACTTTGAAGTATGAAAATGACCCAGAAAACAGGCTGGTGCTGGCTTGATCCAGCTTTGGGGCATTGTTGTACTCATGCTCTTGAAAAACCAAAGGTGTTAAATGAGCTAAATGTTGATATCAAAACTTATTGCTTTACTTTTTTTTGTACATGTTTTGTAGTGTGGAAATTTCCTGGATATAAATGTATGACCGCACACATGGTACGTTTCAGTTCAATCTCAGTTCTTAAAAACAACAAAAAACTGCTGAAAAAACACCATCTTCTCTCATCGATGACAGGATAAGATTGAATGTTTTAGACCGACTAAATGGACTCTGTCGTTTGTGGCGTTTGTGTGTAAATGCAAATTTTATGAAGCTCTATTGAAGTATATTACAACAATTTTATTGTAACCAGAAAGTAAAGCAGATGTTAAAGCAGAAGTCATGTGAAAACCAAAGAGATTTTTCTTGAAGAAATAAATGATGTCACAAAAATTGGATTAGACTCATTTTATTATCAATTGTTGTTTTCTAAACCCTTTGGCTTGTTTCATGTTATAAAATACATTCCTTGTGGACAGCAGGTGGCATTTTGTCCAGAGAGGTAAAAATATCCTGTATGAAACAAATTTTAAATATGAAAAGTTAAATGTGAACAGTAGAGCAGCTTTCTTTCATATCTTGTTAATCATCATGAAACTTCTTTATTTTCAACCTGTTTGACCTTTAACCTTCACACTGTAGACAGAACCCTGCTGCTACAGAAACATTATGGCCTCTCATACACTCTCCTTGGCCAATGATGTACTGCAAGTTAGGCAGTGCAAAAACATCCATCCATCCGTCCATCCATCCATCCATCCATCCATCCATCCATCCATCCATCCATCCATCCATCCATCCATCCATCCATCCATCCATCCATCACAGGCTGTTTCTCCAGGCTCTATTCTGCTCTCCTGATACTTACCCCTTTGATAGCAACAGCTATCAGATATAAAAAGAAATAAAGTATTTGTCATTGATGGTCTTGTTTGCTTTAGTCAGTCATGTATGAGCATCAGTATTTTGGTATAATCTGGATTTTGTCCAGTAGTTAAAATTTGTCCTCTATGGAGGACATTTGTGCTCCCACCCATTGCATACGACTGAATCAATTCCTTTTGCCACATACAGAAGACATTTAGGGCTTTTCAATAATACCAAATGTGACAGGGTGGGGCTTTGGTACCTTTGTCTTTTATAATAAAGAAAATGGCATTAATCAGTGCAAGTGCAATTTATGGGAAGTAGAAAAGTAATTGGTAATACTTTTTATTGAGCCAATCTAGGTTTGATGGCATGGCATGTTTTATATAAGTCTCTTAACAACCGTTTAAACATTGTCTGAATAATTTTAACTGTAATTTAGCATAGTATTTAAGAGCTTGAAAAATGTCCTCCATAGTGGACATTTGTAGTTATTTCCTCCATTTTGTTATTATTATTTTCATAAATGACAAGAAAGGGAGTCATTCTCAGTAGCAGAGAGAATTTTACTGTGGAGTGTTGATGAAAACTCAGATACTGAGTTTTCTGATGAAGAAGATCAAGATGCAGTGTTTGAGACAGAAGATGATTCAGAGAACTCTGAGGATGAATTTCAGGCAGGGCAAGCAGGTGCAGAGGAGTCAGATGAATCAGAATAGTCCACATCAAGTCCAGTCAGTGTCCACAGTGGAGCAAGAATCCAAAGTACACCTTGAGTTTTTATTATGTACATCTGACTACCAGAAGAGATGGTAGTCAGACAAAGTCCTCCTGAACTTGCTGCCATAAAGTGGTTGGACAACAAGCCAGTTGTCATGGCATCCTCTGCCTATGGCACTGAACCTCAGGACACGTGCAAAAGATGGTCCAAGAAAGACAAAAGGTTTGTCCAGGTGTCAAAGCCACTTGTGATTTCTGAGTACAATACCAACATGGGTGGCATGGACTTGGTTGACTGAATGTTTCTACAGAATGGCCTCCCGCACTCAGAAATGGACAGTGCTTGCAGCTTTCCACTTTTTTGACCTGGCAGTCACCAACTCATAGCTTCAGTATAAGAATGACTGCCAGTTTCTGTGGAAGAAACAGCTGAAGTTCTTTGACTTTAAACTGCTCCTTGGTGAAGAGCTGATTACTCGGACCCAAGCAGGAATCAGAAGTGACAGCGAAGATGAATACGCTCCCCTACGTCAAAAGTGGAAATCACAGCCAAATGCAACTCTGAGACACTATGGCGCCCTCCATCTTCTAGAGATGGTGGACCAAACACATGCATCAAGGTGTCACAGATCTAACTGCAAGAGCAAAACATATGTGATGAGCACAAAGTGCAGGGTATTTCTTTGTGTTTCCAAGAAGGGGAACTGCTTTTTGAATTATCATATGCACACATATGAACAAATAGGGACAAAAAAGCAAAAACCAGAAGAAAAAAAAAGACAAAACAAAGGAGGAAAGTGGATGTCAGACTCCTTCTTATGTTAGATTTTTGATATTTTCTTCAGCACTAAATGATGGCCATCAAAGTTCAGTTTTACATGTATGGCATTCCAATGTCCACTGTAGTAGACACATGATATCTGAAAAATACCCCCCCCCCCCCCCCCAAAAAAAAAAAAAAAAAAAAAAAAAAAAAAAAAAAAAAAAAAAAATAATATTGCTTTCATCATATTAATTACCTTACAAAGATTGTGAAATTTCAAAAATATTGTGATTGGACAATATTTTTTTCCTGGTAGTCAGGAGGATAAAATGAATATACTGTGCACTAGCTTGGTCTGTTCTTGGAGAACTTCTCTGTGTTAAGAAATGTGTAATATCAGCTCAGCCTAAGGTACAGATAGACTGCCCACAGCCAATTAAAAATTAAAAAAGACTCATATTACCTACCACCTACCCACCTACCTGGACATTTGGTCCATTAAATTAGGCAGTCTTAACAAACAAACAAACAAACAAACAAACAAACAAACAAACAAACAAACAAACAAACACTTTAATAAGTTTATTTACTTAATTATACAACAGTGTTCTCTTCAAAAACATGATGATGAACTAATCAGGGAAGAAATCTTTAAAATGTTTACACCGTTAGTCTGGTCTGCCATGCTTTGTATCCATCATGTTTCTTGTCTCTTGTCTTTTATACCCATTTTCTGGGTATAAAAGACCATCTTATAAACTGAATTTTACAGTAATTTCATTCAGTTTGATAACCTGTAAAAGCACCTTTCAGAAACTTTATATAACCCCTATTCCAATGAAGTTTGAATGTTGTGTAAAATGTCAATTGAAAACAGAATACAATGATTTGTAAATCCTGTTTAACCTACATTCAACTGAATACACTATAAAGACAAGATATTTATTGTTCAAACTGAAAAACTTTATTGTTTTTTGTTTGCGAATATTTGATGGCTGCAACACTTTCCTACAAAGCTGGGAAAGGAACAACAACAGACTGGGAAAGTTGAGGAATGCTCCAAAAACACCTGTTTGGAACATTCCACAGGTGAACAGGTTCATTGGAAACAGGTGAGTGTCATGATTGGGTATAAAAGGAGCATCCCTGAAAGGCTCAGTCATTCACAAGCAAGGATGGGGCGAGGTTCACCACTTTGTGAACAACTGTGTGAGCAAATAGTCCAACAGTTTAAGAATAATGTTTCTCAACATACAATGTCAAAGAATTGATGGATTTGATCATCTACAGTCCATAATATCATCAAAAGATTCAGAGAATCTGGAGAAATCTCTGCACGTAAGCAGCAAGTCTGAAAACCAACATTGAATGCCCGTGACCTTTGACCCCTCAGGCAGCACTGCATTAAAAACCAACATCATTGTGTAAAGGATATTACCACGTGGGCTCAGGAAGACTTCAGAAAACCATTGTCAGTTAACACAGTTCATCACTACATCTACAAGTGACAGTTCAAACTCTACCATGCAAAGACAAAGACATATATCAACAACACCCAGAAACACCGCCGGCTTCTCTGGACCCGAGCTCATCTGAGATGGACTGACACAAAGTGGAAAAGTCTGCTGTGGTCTGACGAGTCCACATTTCAAACTGTTTTTGGAAATCATGGACGTGGTGTCCTCCAGGCCAAAGAGGAAAAGGACAATCTGGATTGTTCTCAGGTCAAAGTCTCAAAGCCAGCATCTGTGATGGTATGGGGGTGTGTTAGTGCCCATGGCATGGCTAACTTGACCATCTGTGAAGGCTCCATTAATGCTGAAAGGTACATACAGGTTTTGGAGCAACATATGCTGCCATCCAAGCCACGTCTTTTTCAGGGACGATGACAAAAGGTAAAGAATTCCACCTCCAAAGCTTCAACAATTAGTGTCCTCAGTTCACAAACACTTATTGAGTGTTGTTGAAAGGAAAGGTGATGAACACAGTGGAAACATGAGCCTGAACCAGCTTTTTAGGAACATGTTGCAGCCATCAAATTCAAAATGAGTGAATATTTATAAAAAAAAAAAAAAAAACCCAAAGTTTATGTTTGAAGAATAAATATCTTGTGGTCATAATATTTTCACTTGAATATAGGTTAAACAGGATTTACAAATCATTGTATTCTGCTTTATTTACATTTTACACAACGTCCCAACTTCATTGGAATTGGGGTTGTAGAAGTTTATTAAAAAAAATAATAATAAAAATTGGTTTGTTTGGATTTAGTAATAGCCTTCACAGTGCTGGATGTCTCCAGGTGACTGCAGGTAGACAGACAACAGTCTGAACAGTAACTTTTCAGATCCGGATGGTCCTTCTCCATGGTTGCTCAACCTGTGTGTCACTGGTGTGTGTGACAGCATAATGGGCAGTGCGTGTTCCTTGCTGTGCTCCACTGCACAGGCTGCTTTCACAACCGTCCTGATGCTCTGTGTACTGGATCAACTGTTTTTGCTGTTTGTTATTATTTGCTGTGAATGGTTGACAGATTTTAAACGGAGATGTGAAATGTACAGACTTGAGATGCTGTGAGACACTTTTTTTGTGTATATTTTTCTTGTTCTTTGAACTTTTTCTTGACTTAGATTTTCAAATTTTCCATCACATTTTTAGATGCATTTAGATCCATTTTAAATGTGACTTCAGTTAGATTTGCATCAGATCATATTTCTTTTATTAAACTCTAAATCCAGAATCTAACCTCTTTGCTCCTCTTTGGCTTTGTGATCAAGATTAGGTATTACACAATAGTTAAACCTGCTATTAAGGATATCATCTCTGGGCCTTAAAAAGTGACACTTGAAGTTATTTAAATGTCAGTAGAGATGACAGATCTGCAGGCAGACACACATTTATCCGTTTTCTTTGGGTCATTATGTCTACACACATTGTACAGTGTTTGGCCCCTCACACAACTGAGCAAAGTACAACAAAGATGTAAACTATTTAACAAATGGAGGATATTAGAGAAATTTTATTTTATGTATTCATTTTTGTTTATTTTGACAGGGACGATGTACAGCTACTTAGCTGTCCCAGAGTTAGCTATTAGCTAATTTACATCTATTGTCCCTGGACAGGAGACAAGGACAGAGGCTCTACAAAATTACTGCACTACAATACATAACAGCAACAGCACTGAATATAAAAGAAGCTAAAAAGCATCACATTAAATAGAAAAGCTACACCACAATACCACAACCACCTGCATGTTAAGATTAACAACATAACATAACATAAGCAGACATGTCAGCAGACTTTTATTTGGTACAAACATCTGTCAGTTCTTTAGGGACAATGTCTTTAATAAGTCAAATAAAATCATTAACAAATCCACAGAGACTGTCCCCTGCACTCTATGGAGGACTGTTAAGGATTTACTAATTTTATGACCTTTTCAAATCTCTCCCTGTTCTGCAACTGGGACATTTCAGCCATTATAATCATACAGAAGTTTCTTTAGAATCATTTCCTTAAAGGTTGAACTTCTATTTACAACACCAATAATGACACAGACAGTCTCACTGAGTTATGTCAAAACTAATAAGTTTGGGGTAACCCTGCGTATTACTAATGATCAACCACATTGATACTACACTGACAGATTACACATCTGACCAATAATTGGCTAAGTTATTGTTGTTAACCACTGTACACATTCACACAGCTCAGGGTGGGTTTATTCACAGCTGAGTCTAGTTTATTACTGATTCAAGAAATAATATTTAATAAGCATATTCTTAGTTTAGATTGATGTAAGAACTACAAAATGTTAAATCAAATACAATTTTGATTTAATGTTTCAATCAAATTCAGGTAAAAGAGTGGATTTAACAGTATGGTGAGTTTACATATTTAAATGTAATAAAAATAATAAAAAAAAAAAAAAAAAAAAAAAAAATAATAATAATAATAATAATAATAATAATAATAATAATAATAATAATGCAATTTTAAACCAGATATTGATAGTGTTTTAAGTTTGTAGCCATTCAAATTAACTAGGATTATTTTTAACCCATTAGAGTGTGACCAATCAGAAAATAGAAATTAAGTGTTTTGAACCTATATGCTTATCAATCCTTTAGATAATATCCATAAAAAAATATTGCTGTATCTATTTGTTTATGATATATTATGATATACTAGGTGGAATTTTCAACTTTTAATTTTATCTTTTCTGATTTCAATGCAGAAAATTATTTATTTTCTCTAAGTTACTATATATATATATATATATATATATATATATATATATATATATATATATATATATATATATATATATATATATATATATTAACTTAGAGCAACAGTGAGATTTAGGCTAATGCTGGAAACTTAACAAATCATTTCCCCTTATTGTTTAAAGAATCAGTCACTCTGCTGAAGCTTTCGGTTAATAAAAGTAAACAAACAGCCCATTTTAAAAATAGATTTACTTTTCTTTTTTTTCCAGCACATCCATTTTATGTACCTGTTTTACAGTGTGGCAACTGATGCCATGTCGTTGATAGCTTGCCTGTGAAAAGGGCGGTAAATATCGTCTTTATTGTGATGCAGAAAAATTACAAGGGTTACAGAAGGAAGTATCTTTAAACTTGAAGATGAATTCATACAGACAAAAACAAAGACTCAATAAAATATCCAGTGTTAAAACAAAATAGTGCAAATAGTTTCCTTCATTTCACTGTCCATGATTTTTTTTCCCCCCTTTAATAGTCTGCTGACGTTCAGCGTTGCACCTGCAGAGTTCATCCTCCTCACCTCGACCATTGGCACTGTTTAAACAAATACAGTTAAACTTTGTTGCTGTTGTATTAACAGACTAATTCTACAAAGAAGAGAACAATGGTGTGAGCATAAACACAATCCAAAGAACTGTTTCCTGCCTTCACTGATAAGTTTTTAAAGTAAACTGAAGCTAATTATGAGTCTTTTATAAGTCACAGCTTGAAAATATGCCGGCATTTAAGGTCAGCATTTTATTTTATTTTATTTTACTTTACTTTATTTTATTTTATTTTTATTTTTATTTTATTTTATTTTTGCCACATATAAGAAATAGAGAATATTCTCACTTTTAATGAGGCCTTTGTGAAAACAAGCTTAAAAAAATACAATGTAGCTTCCAGGGCTACGCTTGGGATTCTTTCTTTCTTTCTTTCTTTCTTTCTTTCTTTCTTTCTTTCTTTCTTTCTTTCTTTCTTTCTTTCTTTTTCAACAGAAACAGAGGTTTATGAAGTGAAAAAAAAAATCTTTCTTTTGGTCAGATCTTAAATTGTGAACGTCCTACCGTCTTTTAGGACCATTGGGCCTAATGGGATTATTTAGCTTCATTAAAGGACACAAACAGCTGAATTGATGAGGACAAACACCTCATTGACAGCAGTCCCTTTAATCTGTCCCTTTAATGGGGGCATGTACCTGGTCACTCTTGAACCATTCCATGAATTAAGTCATCAAACAGTGGAATAATGTGCTTTTTGTACAATCTGACTGACCTCCGCATGTGTTACAGAAACACCATATCCACTTTAGATCCAGCGATGTGAGTATGTGCTGTTCGCCTCACTTGAAAGTTTTTATGGCATACAACTGAGTCCAAAGTCCATGAAAGTTGAGCTGATAAGGGGAGCCAATAAAAGCAGCAGTGCAGCAGTGTAAACACATGTCTCTCTGGGCCCAGAGCAGGGCCTTATTCTGCGCATTTACATAAGGCAGCCGGCCCACTCATTATCATGTTTTATATCCCCTGCACTCACAAAGCATCATGGCAAAGTAGCTCCATCCTCCCCATCTAAAGGGAAGGGAAGTGGCCTCACGGAGCAGGTGTCAGCAGCAGAAACACATGAGCGAGGAAGCTGACAAGAGCTTGATTTTTCACCTTTTTTATTCTCATCCCCTCCCTCTCTTCTCCCTCACCTTTCCCTGTAGGCCTATGTTGTGTCTTTAATGTTCTCTAAAATGGTATCCAAGCTGACATCCCTGCAGCAGGAGCTTCTCAGCGCTCTGCTGGACTCAGGAGTTACCAAGGATGTCCTGATCCAAGCCCTGGACGACATGGACCCAAGCCCGCCGGGATTTGGAGTTAAACTGGAGAGTCTACCCCTGTCGCCCGCTCCGCCTCAAAGCGGGAAAATGAACGGAACAGACCCTGCAGACTCCAAGCCCGTCTTCCACACGCTCACCAACGGACACAGCAAGGGCAAGCTGTCCGGGGACGAGGGCTCCGAGGACGGGGACGACTACGACACGCCGCCGATACTGAAGGAGCTGCAGTCACTCAACACGGAGGAGGCCGCCGAGCAGAGGGCGGAGGTGGACCGCATGTTGGCGTAAGTAACCCGAACATTTTTGAAACGTTTAAAAATGAGGTAAAGTTAATAGTGTAATAAAAATGGTGTCACAATAAAGCGAAGGGTAGTGCTAACCTGAAACACATTAAATAAATGATTCAATGATTTACCGTTAAAGTGTTGGCCTCCTCAAACCTTTTAAATTAGTCTTCGAAGCTGAAAAAACTTATAGCACTTTCCCGTCTTTGTTTACAGGTTTAAAATAACCCGCCACGGCTCGCTTTTCACATACTGGTTACTAATTATCCACATGGATTATTATTTCTTTACCTTACTCGCAAAAAATCAGCTGAACCGAGATCTATTTATTATTAACTTTACTCCACCTCTCCACGATAAAATCCGATAAAGGATGACATGAGGAGAAAGTGAGCCGACCAAAACTTAGTTAGAACAAAAATATAACTCTTTGCTAGTCCTAGAAATTGAATTGTTTTATTTAGTCTGTGTTCAAAGAAGACAATTTTATTTTACGTTGATAAATTAAATATTTTTTTTCCTATATTTTTTAAGTGTGAGTAGATCCATCACCACATTAAATGGACATTATCGCTGTAATCATCAGCAGCAGTTTGCACTCAGATCATTCAGTGTACTGTAAAACTAATATTTGAGGCTTTAACGGGAACCGGAAAAAAAACTCAAAACTAACCCACGTGTAGTTAAGTTATTATTAATTTTATTCTATAAATCATCAACTGAAAGATACACAGTGGCGTGTGATTAGAGTGAATGGAGATCTGGTTATTCATTGTCAAAGTTATAAACTAACATCTCCCACTTAACCCGCAGACTGAGATGCAGGCCTCCACATTCTCCAAAACAAACAGACGTGTAGCGATTTGCTACAATTACCGTTGTCACTGGGTCTGGGCCTCTGATCTCAGGCTGTGCGCTCCGTTTTTCCGCCTTCTATATTTTCATAATGCGGGCATATATTGACCATTTATTATGTGAGGGAGTAGCTGCACAGGTAAGATGGTAAACGTTTAAATGTTTATTTATTTCGTTCTTTTCTTTATTTTTTTTTTACTCCGGACAGAGAATACGTGAATAAAAGTGAATGTTTCCTATTAGAGAAGTAAGCTAATTTTGACTTAAATTACATTGATCTAAGGTAAAGGTATAAGTATACAGCCTCTTATATAACTGCACTGACCGCAAATGGGTTTTTTAAATTAATGTTGTCAAATCCTTTTGTATGTATTTAAATCTATACATTTAAAAATGCATAGTAGTGTATTTAGCACATCCACTGCAAATTATTTTGTTTTTCTCATTCTTCCGGAAAAGTTTGATTATCCTTAGATTACTTGAGTTATGTATAGGTTTTTTTTTTTTCATGGTATAATGGTCCATTAAGGTGTGCGTTGTACATTTCTACGTTAAATGTTTTCCAGGCTAAAATTGTGATAAAGCTACGAACACTAAGTCCAAGTTTCTCAACCGGCCTGAATCCACTTGAACTAACCTTTGAAAATATTTACAGCCTATTGAACGGGCCACAATGATAAAGGGTTGTCTGTAAGGGGACGTTTTTTTTTTTTTTAAGTAAACACAACTGCTTTAACCTTGAGGCCTTGTAAAAAATGAGCTAAAATAAGTTAATGGGTGTTTAACAGTATTTTTATATGAATTAAGATTATAATCAAAAAGACTTTTAACATTAAAAGAAAATCCTCTGGAGCCTTCTCACAAGTATACTCTTTGGTTTTAATGCATGGCTTGAACCAGAAACTTTTATTTCTGCAATAAAATGCGAGTAAAGGCTGTTTTTCTCTGCACTGCTTCACTGTTAAATCTGCTCATAACTCAGAAGAGCAATGATCAGTGTTTTCTGCTCCTGTGTTTCATCTGAACCCAGAGAGGATCCATGGCGTGCTGCCCGCATGATCAAAGGTTATATGCAACAGCACAACATCCCCCAACGGGAGGTGGTGGACGTCACCGGGCTGAACCAGTCTCACCTCTCGCAGCACCTCAACAAAGGCACGCCCATGAAAACTCAGAAGCGAGCGGCTCTCTACACCTGGTATGTCAGGAAACAGCGGGAAATTCTTCGACGTAAGTTAATATTTGAGTTTCTCACAGCTTGGCCTTGGCCTGTGGTGTGCTGTTGGCAGCAGCGTGTTGTTATTTGGGTTGTTAGTTGGATTGTTGTGCCCATGAAATTTCAATGCATCCAAAGTTGCTTTAACAGATACAAAAATAAAAAAATAGATTTACTGAATAAACAAACACAATCATGATTTTTCTGGTGTCCATGTTTCATTTTATTGAATGTGCCTCTTCTTATTTTGCAGAGTTCAACCAGGCATCTCAAGGTTCTGTCAGCATTATGTCAGACAAAGGCAATCAGGATCCGGTATTTTTCTTCCCAGAGTTTAACCCGTCTGGTCAGGGCATGGGTCAGCCTGGTGAGGAGGTCGGCAGTGAACCCTCCAGCAAGAAAATGAGACGTAACCGTTTCAAATGGGGGCCTGCATCCCAGCAAATCCTGTACCAGGCCTATGAGCGTCAGAAGAACCCCAGCAAGGAGGAGCGGGAAGCTCTGGTGGAGGAATGCAACAGGTAGAAAATCAACCTCCCTTCCTGTACCCTCTGAGAAAAACAGTTCCAAAAACTCAGTTTTGATATTTTGTTTCCCACAGAGCCGAGTGTCTCCAGAGAGGGGTCTCCCCCTCCAAAGCTCAGGGCCTTGGCTCTAATCTGGTCACTGAAGTGCGAGTCTATAACTGGTTTGCTAATCGTCGCAAAGAGGAGGCCTTCAGGCAGAAGCTTGCTATGGACGCCATTTCTGTTCCACCTCACAGCCTCCCCCTGCTGTCACACAGCTCTCCACATCATCCCCAGACCAGCGCTTCACCTCCAAGTAAGATGACAAAAATACCCAGAATGCAACTTGATGACATTTTAAAAAGCAGCAAAAGAAGGTCTGCTTTTTTTATACTCTTCAAGTTTTACTCCTCAAGTAGTATCTTCACACCACATGCTAGCACATAAGCTACATGTGCAGAAAGGACATAGTTTTCTGTCCTGTTTGTGTAAAAATCCTGTCAGAGCAGGTCATGGAAACACAGCTGATGTGATCAGAGAGGCAGAGAAAGACGGGATGAGTGATCAATGAGTGTGAGTGAGTGAGCTGAGCAAATGCCATTGTTATTCTGATCTCTGAAAACACACTGAGAACAATCCACATTGTACCTGCAATCTCCACTCCAAAGTCAGCATGGAGGGGCATGACACAAAGGGCAGCAATCCTGTGACATGCCAGGGTCGGGCCAGGGTCAGGGAGGGAGCGCAGACTCATCCAGATCAGCTCGCATAATGCCGTCATTTCCACATTTCCTCGCCCCTCGCAGGTTACTATTGACTCCACTCAGGGAGTTGCCAAAACAAGGAAATGCTCAGCTATTGCTCTGACCATTTCACCCTGACCGGGTGTTTGCATTTGGGGTAATTAGTATTGACTGAGTCTATCTGGTATACACGACGTAAAAACAAAGCTGATAGGCCTCATAGAGTATAATCCTCCCCATGCCATCACTCACCCACCATAAAACCATGATTTGAGAGCCTATTGTTGTCCTCTCATGTTGTGACACGAGGCAAGCTTTGAAGGGAAAACAAACTGTTTGCATTGGCTTGCTCTTTTACCTTTGGATAAACTGCTCCCACTTGTGGATTGCCTGTTTGCTCGTGTTTTTTTTGTTGTTGCTCAGAACACCTGACCAGGCATTGACCTTAGGTGGAAAGTCAGAGAGGTCAGCGATAAGGTTGCAGAAGGAAAGGGTCACTGCTGCCGGTCCCCCTTCATCTGGCTGCTTACAAGGTGTCCCGCTGGCATCCTGCCGACAGCATCAGCTGTTTTTCAGTGTCAGCCCCCAGTCTGACAATAACATCCCAGCAGGGCGGCTCATTGCGTTGCTAGGGCACAGCCTGTATTATGCATGCTTAATGGACAATTAAAATCCTTTGCTACTACATCTTCTCAGCCTTTGATAGGGTGCTGCTCTGACTTCTCTTCTCTATACTCCTGCTCAGCAGGGGGCCCTATTGTCTGTGGTGTATTAGAAGACTGCAGTGACTGTAACCAAGGTTCATTTATCTCTTCTGGGCCTTGAGGAGAACTGAGTTTAAAGCCTCCCCCGGCATCTTTATGGGCACCAGTATAGTTGCTGTGGCTTGGTGCAGACTTGGAGCAGCAGGAGCTGTCCGCTTAAGTATTGGCTCTTTTCTGGCCAGACAGGACTGATGACCCCTTCTTCGCCTATAGAGAAAGCGAGTCACCCCCCCCCCCCCCATCCTCTTCTTCCTTAAGCCTCCAGCGCACCTTCAGTCATACAGGAAAGGGTCAGTGCAGGGTCAGATCAAAAGGACTCTTCTTACTTTGGGAGTTTTTATTGATTCTGCTTTGGTTCGTTGGCCAGACGGTCACAAATGGATAGACAGTCAAACAGTGTGACTGCAGTTTGGGTGGTGACCGTTTTTTACAAATGAAACTGATGTCAGGAAGATTACAAAGTCTGGTGGCAGGTGTATGAGAGCACACACCTGTGTTTTCCAACACAATATTTACCTCCCGTTCATCCTCTAATAACCCAACCTGAGTTTAAGTAATCCATCTCATTGATGGCATTTTACTTCAAGAACTCATCTTTGACAAAGGATAGTAGTTAAGGCTGATGGTAAAGGTGGAATGCACTTTTAATGAAACATTCAGCTCTTTTCTAAAGTTTCATTTTGTTCTGCCATGTACCATGACAAACTGCAACCCCAGTCCCATCCACAATGGGCTCAGCTCCAGAGAAGCTGCAGCATTTCAGGATCATGCTCATAAAAGTTTTTTTTTAATTCACAGACGACAGTTGTTGGAAGTGTTTTTGAGCCCATAAAGAGTCATGTCTGTTTTAATTAATGCAGTGATCTCCACTACAGAGTCATGTCTGTTTTAATTAATGCAGTGATCTCCACTACAGAGACATGTCTGTTTTAATTAACGCAGTGATCTCCACTACAGAGTCATGTCTGTTTTAATTAATGCAGTGATCTCCACTACAGAGTCATGTCTGTTTTAATTAATGCAGTGATCTCCACTACAGAGTCATGTCTGTTTTAATTAATGCAGTGATCTCCACTACAGAGTCATGTCTGTTTTAATTAACGCAGTGATCTCCACTACAGAGTCATGTCTGTTTTAATTAATGCAGTGATCTCCACTACAGAGTCATATCTGCTTTAAGGTGGTGGTTTAGATTTTTATAGGTTCTCTGAATATGTAATGCTGTTATGTTCTGTAGTTCAGGAAATTCTTTGTAATTTTATGCTCAGAAACATTATTCTGAAATTGCTGAACAGTGTCTTAGTGATTCTCAGGGTGATTTTACTTCGGAGGGACTCAGACTCCCTGGGATGGGATGCTGTTTTAATTCCAGTATCCCAGTTTAGTTATGAACCCGTAGCAAACAAACTATATACTGTTTGGGTTTTCTTTTCAGGCATGGTTATCACTTTCCCAACTATTTTTGAACGCGTAGCTGCCACCAGATTTAGAATTGACGTGTTTTTCTTTTAAAATATTTTACGATACGATACGATAGGATAGGATACAATATTTTTCAGCAGTTTCAACATTTAATAAGTTGTAATTACATAATTTAAATCAAGCTTGTTAAAATGATTTTACACCATCAAAATCTGTTTCATGAACATTTTACACAACATCTCAAGGTTTTTAAAATTGGGTTTGTATATTTAATATATTACAGACATTTTCAGACAAGATTAGTTGGGGCCTCGTCAATTTTTCAGTTATGAGTTTTCAGCTGTAAAATTAAACCAAGGAGATAAAACTCATCACAGAACAGTCCAAAGAATTATTCAGATGTCTTCATTAGCATCCTTTTTCAACCCATTCGGTTTAGTGCTTGGTGGAGACCAAACTATAGGTTTGAATCACTCAAACAAACACTTATAAAGTAAGTGCTTTAAACGTCCCTTGCCTAGAGGACCTTTTACATCAGTAATCTGCCGTTATGTTGTTTTTGACTTTTACTGTTTACTGATGTAAATCTGAAGGCTTTGGTAGCTAAAGTCATGATAAGATTGAATCACTGCTGTGTAAGCTGATCCACATCCGTCTGGCCAAAACAAAACTAGCAAACTCAGAAGTTCCTGATCAGATACAGTGGTAGGGGGGATCATCTGTGGAGGGCGTCACCCCGGCAAACAAGGGAACAACACACAGACCCACTCAGAAAGATGGCCTAGCTCTGCATTTCCACTGTTCTGTGTCTCACAGTGAGCCTCAAAGAAAGAGACTGAACACGTCCTGCAGAGACCCAGGAGGTCTGTCATATGCAGCGGCTCTACAATGAGCACTGCCTGGGGTTGGGTAGGCAGGCTTTGATACTACATGAGTCACACAGGGAGCAAGAGCCTTTTAAAACTGCTGAAGTTCTCGCCCTCCCCCTGCTCTCCAAAAAGGGTCATCTGCGTCCTATGGATTGGTTTTATCTTGGCAGAGCAAGTTTTGAGATTCATGGGCCTTCTGAATATTAGTCCAGTCAAAGTAGAAGTTACCTGTGGACTCTGGGTGCTGACCTGGTCTCTAGATTTCTAGACACTAAAAGTTTTGCTCTTGGAATTCCTCCTCACTCACTCTGAGGTTCCCTACAGTTAGAATTACTGCTAGACTAAAAGAAACCGTCCTGAATAGCATCTTTCCACCCCCGGACACTTTAAGAGGTCACCCAGCTCTGAGATAATTGCCTTTTTATGAGACTTCTTCTATTGTGAGGCAATGGGGGTCATGGGTCCAATGGAGTGCTTTATTGTTCTGCAGCGGTGTTTACAAGGCACGGCGCAGTGTCACAGTGTTGCTGATACGCTGCAAGACAATATGAAGTCTATGCACTCAACAAAATGGAGGACAGGTACTTAAGATGGTAAAATATGGCCTTGAAGTGTTTTCTTAAAGACATTCAGCATTCTTATTTAAAGTATCCATTTAAATCATTGCTCAACTTTTTATTTCAAGCCTGGTGTGACTGAAAAACTGGCTAGCACAATTTAGCTTAAAGCTTAAAATCACTTCAAAGTTGACATTTGGGGAAATGGAGTTGTTTTTTTTATTTACTATATAAAGGGAAAAATATTCTCACTGCGTTAATATGTATGAAGTCTCCAGAAACAGCAGACTACTAGCTTAACCTAGCAAAAACACGGACATGCCGCATATAGCAGCTAGCTAAGCTCTGCACCACACGTGAAAATACAAACCATATCAGCACGCCTGAAAGAAAGCTCTCAACATTTGTGAAAATGTATGATAATACATTACATTTGAACAAATTTCATGTCTGTTTGATGTGAAGCTACATTAAGGAGACTCAGCATACCAGAGCTCCGAAGCCTGCTAGCAGGGCAGCTAGCCTAAGAAAAAGAACAAAACAACACATTTGAAACTCTTTAAGCAAAAACCTTGAAATAATTTCAGATGTTATGGTTTGTTTACAAAAGAAATTAATTATATTAACGAATTCTGGGAGGAATTTTTTGCTCTGGAGATCATTAGCATAACCTAGCATGAAACAGCTGTGCTGACTTTGTCCGGGAAGAGAGAAAAAACAAGTATGGTCCTGTTTACACAACAACGGTTCCAGAATGAAGTTCAAAGGTATTGTTGTTTATCAGCCTCTTAAAACAAAGTTTTAGCCGTACTAAACCAAAAAAATTAAGTGTAGTTTTTCTGAAACACTGCAGCCACTGTTGTCATGTAAACAAGCAACCCGGAGTTTTCAGTGGAAATGGTGATGTCCACTTTGTGCATTACACTTTCATCGTGGCCAATAAAATTGCCATGCGTGACCCAGACAACAATGAGCGTCCTATGGTTGTTACTGTGGAGACCCACAGCACGCCTCATTTCCAATATGGCTGCGCCGACTGTTTGGCTTCAAAAGTCTGTTTCAGGAACAGATGGGTGACGTCGTGGAGACTACGTCCATTAATTATACAGACTATGGAAGAGACACATTCAGTATATACACTAGATGATCAACCCACCCCTACTTTGATGGAGGGCTACCAAAAGACTCTACAGTTATATCGCCACCTACAGGCCTGGCATGCATACTACAGCGTTTTCAGTCCCTCAGCCTTAAGCATTTTTTTTTTTGCGTTTTCAGGTGAAAAGCTGTGAAACATTGTTGTGTATCTCAATCTAACTGCTGCTATGGAAACAGAAACAGTTCATCTCTAAATTGTCACACAACTCATTATTATAACAGAACTTGTTTGTTTTATGAATCTGAAATATTAAAAACAGCCAGCCTCGCTCTGCCAAGCTAATTACAGCGTCTCTTTTATCCATAACATTTGAGCTGAAGATCTGTTCTGCCTGCGAAACCATGCAAGATTTTTTAAAACCACATTTATTTATGACTTTAAATAAGATAAATAAATAAGATAGATAAATAAAAATTAATGAAATAAAACAGGATGAATAATTTAGAAAGAAAACACAATAGAAAAAAAAATAGCTTAATAAATACTAAAATTATTTCCCCTGTGTTTATATGAAAAAATTATATCTACCATCAGAATGAAGTTTCCACTGAAACCTGAAGCAAGCTCTAAGATCTACAAAAACATCCTGTTCCAGTTTTCATCAGTGACAAGAAATCAATGCCCTCCTCATTGGTCACATTCAGTGTCAGTGCCTTGCCTTCTTTTTTTATCTCAGAACGGCTGCAGTATATCAACACTTCCTGTCATGTGTGTCTGACCGGCCTCAGCGGCGTTCAGGCTGTCACACCTGGGTCAGGGCCGGAGGGCGATCAGCCAAGATGGGAGATCTGAGAGCAAACAGAGTCTGTCTCTACACTGTCACTGAGGGAGGGGTCTCTCTCTCTCTCTCTCTCTCTCTCTCTCTCTCTCTCTCTCTCTCTCTCTCTCTCTCTCTCTCTCTCTCTCTCTCTCTCTCTGTGTGCTGAGACCACAGGATAAGAATGTGTTTGACATTGTTTGTTATTGTGTAATGTTTGCTCTGTTGGTATCAGAGGGGGTCTGCATCAGCAAACAAGCGTTTGATTGTTGGCTGTGAGGTGAAGCATTTCTTTGGGCCTCCAGTGAGAATCCAGGAGACATATAGACCCAGGATTCAGAGATGAATCTCACAGCTCTGGATTGCAGGACTTCAGGTGTTGTGTTAGTGGTGGTGTATGAAGAAACACTGATAATATGAACAACAGGCGCACCGATCTACAGTGAGTGCGTGTACGCAATGCAACGCATGGCCTTGGCTGGTGTGTGTGTGTGTGTGTGTGTGTGTGTGTGTGTGTGTGTGTGTGTGTGTGTGTGTGTGTGTGTATGTATGTGTGTGTGTGTTTGTTCTTGTGCTCTCTCGTCTGAGTTGAGGAGCAGGTGAGCTGGTTGGGTGGAGTGGCAGCGGCACACCTCAGCACAGAATGAGGCCGACCCTCCTATCTCTCTGCCCTACATAAGGCTAGCAGAACAAGTGTAACTAACTTCTCTCTCTCTCTCTCTCTCTCTCTCTCTCTCTCTTTCTCTCTCTCTTGCTCTCCTTCCTTCCCTCAGTGCGTTACAGCCAAGGCCCCAGTGAGGTCACCTCCTCCACCACCATCAGTCACCACAGCAGCAGCTCCATGCCAAGCAGCCAGTCTGTGCTCCAGCAGGTGTCTCCAGGAGGCCTGGACCACAGCCACAGTCTGCTGTCACCTGACGCCAAGATGGTGAGTGAGCACACCTGGGCCCTCTCAGCCTCAGATTAGATAAGAGCCGGCCTGTGGTTAGCATGAACGTACAGAGCAGGTTCCTGAACCTCCGCTCTCCCATGGAGCCGCTGGCCACCGGCCGCCAACAATTAGCACATTGTGCTGCTCTGTTTGGAGGGTGGAGTCAGGGGGTGGCAGGCCACGAGGGCTTCAGCAGAGAGCAGCGGGCATGTTGATCGCTCAGCCAACAAACCTGACAGAGGAACATTCAGCCTGTATTGATTGAACAGCTCACAGAGAGGAGGTGCAGAGAGGAGGTGCAGAGAAGAGAGGCAGAGAGGGGACATAGAGAGGAGGCGCAGAGAGGAGGCGCAGAGAGGAGGCGCAGAGAGGAGGCGCAGAGAGGAGGCGCAGAGAGGAGGCGCAGAGAGGAGTGCTTCTTGTTCCACCAGAGAAATGACGCTAACAGTTGATCACACTGTTTTTTTTCAGTCCCCTCTGAGTTTCTCCCTCTGCCCTTGTTCAATATTTGCTCAGTGAGATGGAAACCTGTGCACGGACATGCAGCTTTTCAGCTGTGTGCAGTAATACTCTGGATATACTGTGATTATGGATTTACTGCCAAAACAAAATAAAATCAACCATTTACCTTTAAGCTCACATCCTGGGAACCTTAGACATCACAGCAGCTTTTACAGATGTGATGATTTTTCAGATGTGAGTGGAGAAAAATGACTGTGGTAGTGGTTTGTAACAGTGATGGTGGTGGAACCCTCATGCAGCTGAAACATCTAAAGCTGCAGACATACTTCCCTGTCAGATTTGAATACTTCTGCCTTTTAGAGCGCTGTCGAGTGAAATGACAGCAGTGTGGCTGAGCTGCAGATCAGTGCTGACAGTTTTTAATCTGCAGGTCTAGTCAGGGCTCTCAGGGAGGCTGCTGGAGTTAGACGGACCCAGACTTAGTTAGTGGGAAGAGCCAGGTCCAAATGGACGTTCTTCTACATGCACTTTGAATTTGCTCCACAAACTCTTTGTGTTGTGTTCTTTACTCTTTGTTCTTATCAGTGTTAGCCTGTGTGCTTTATTTGAGTGAAGTCAAACAGGCATGGTGGAAAACAAAAGAATCTGAACACATAGTCAACATGTTGGCGTGTTGTTTGTTTAACACTTTGAAAATCACAATTTTTACAGATGATATTCTCATATCAGTGTTATAAACAACGGCTATTCAAAGGCTGGTGTTGGTTTGTGTATTAATCCTGTGTTTTCTGCAGATTTCAGGCTCAGGGGGAGGACTTCCTCCAGTTAGCACGCTGACAAACATCCACAGCTCCCATCACAGCCATCAGCAGACACAGAACCTCATCATGCCTCTAACGGGAGTCATGGCCATAGCACAGAGTGAGTCCTCCTCCATCCCGCCATCAAAGCAGTGGACAGAAGAAAACTGAACGTGTGGATTTGTTATTTATCATGACATGCTCGGGCTGTTTTTTCCTCCTCAGGTTTAAACACGTCACAATCTCAGACGGTGCCAGTGATCAACAGTGTGGCCGGGAGCCTGGCGGCGCTGCAGCCCGTGCAGTTTTCACAGCAGCTTCACAGCCCGCACCAGCAGAGCCTGATGCAGCAGTCACCAAGCCACATGAGCCAGCAGCCGTTCATGGCTACAGTCACACATTCACACAGTCAGTAACAACCACGGCTGCTCTGTTTGTGCTCAAGCCTTACTGTTTGCTTCAGAATTCACTTTGTGTGAATCTAACAGCTGTGTTTCTCTTTTACAGAAGCATCTTTCTGTGTATTTTTTAGTCAGTAACATATTAAATACTGAACCCCCTGTCTTTCTTTTCTCTCAGTGTATCCTCACAAACAGGAACCCCCACAGTACTCCCACCCGTCACGCTTCCCCTCAGCCATGGTGGTCACAGATGCCAACAGCATCAGCACGCTCAGCTCCATGTCCTCAAGCAAAACAGTGAGTGTTAAACACACGTGTTGTTTGACTGATTCTTGCATGCTGTGCCCTCTGTCTGCCCATCACTGCGGGGTTTACAAAACACTGTCATCCTGTAATAAGACAGGCTGTCTGCACGGGAATCAGACTTTCACTGAAGGATGTTTTTGTCTTAAATCCCTAGCACACCTTGATCAGCACATTTTTTCATGGATTCACAAAGTTCACTCTCACTCTGATCAGTTAAAGGGACATTGCACAATTCAAGCACACACTTATAGTAAACAGATTGTGACCAGGAGAAGTGTGTGTGTGTGTGTAATGATTGTATGTTTAATTCCTGTCACATTAGGATGCTCCTGTAAACAAGATGGTGCAACTTGGGGGTCTCTCCTGGGTAAATACAACTTTAAGACTCACAGTTAAATAAGTCAAAATCACCCAAACAGTCATCTTTGTAGAGCTGTGTTTTGTTCTGCTCCTGATGTTTCTGTTTACACTCATTTGACTGTAAACTAACAGATGACACAGATACATGGACAGAAATCTCAGGATTTCTGCTTCCTCTAATCAATTAGCTGATCCTCACCCTGAACGCCTGCTTTCACTTTCCTCTTACCTCTGTGATCAGGAAATGAGGCTGACATTAATCAAAGCTCTCAGGCCTCTGTGTCCTCCACGCTGCAGCGAGGCTGCAGATGAGATGGGCTGGGAGGCTGGGAGGGAAGCGGGTGTTTCTTTTTTCTCTTTTTTTTTTCTCTCTGGTAATTACATCTCTTCCTCTTTCCTACTTCTCCCCGCTCACAGTGATCGCTCTTGCCTGAAATGTTATCCATAGTGCTTTCACACGCTTAATTTCCCACGCTGAGGCAGAGTGCTTGCGCCGTCGCACAACTGCTGGCAGACTGATGGGTTGATGAGATGGGAGCTCAGAGCAACATGTGTCTTAAATGAAGACAGAAAGGGAAACAAGTCATTGTCAGGCTGTGAAAGAGGAACATTTAGAATAATCGGCTTTAGATCAATCTGTCCAGGTAGTTTGGGATGAGTTAAAAAAAATAATAAAGTTAAGATTAGACAACTTATCTTTTTGTTTCCTGTAATAAATTCAGAAAACATCAGAAAACTATTTAACCAAAGAAGACCTAAGGTTGTTTTCTGCTCTGACCAACTGTCAAAAACACAAAATGTTTGATTGACTTAAATATAACAATAATCATAAAGTCAAGGAGCTAAATTCTGCAGAAGCATCAATTCAAACAGGGTTGGGGTTAGAGTTAGAAAGGGTTGGGGTAAGGGTTAGGGTTGGAGTTGGGGTTAGAAAGGGTTGGGGTTGGGGTTAGGGTTAGGATTAGAAAGGGTTGGGATTAGGGTTGGGGTTGGGGTTAGGGTTGGTGTTAGGGTGAGGGTTAAAAAGGCTTTAAAGGTGCCGTGAAGTGTAATAAGTTTTCAGGAGGACTAACAGCCATAATCGTCTCGGGTCTCTCTTCAGACTCTGTTATTTGGAGAGTCATTAGCTGTCAGGTATTTTCTTATCAGGACTTTATTTGACCGACTCAGTCTTCTTCTCATGCCTCAAACCAACTGGTTTAGGCTTTATGACGCTCAGTGTTTGCTGAGAAAGCCTCCTTTATGCCTGAGTCTGTCTCAGACTCACCTCTGCTCACTGCATCTAATGACTCAGGGCTCAGCTCAGCTTATCAGGTGAGGCTGTTTGCGTGCTGAGGGGTCATAGCGGGGTCACCTGTCTCCACCCAGTGAGATGCAGGGAAAAAAATTTATTCCACAAACAAATCTCAGAGAGAGAGAGAGAGAGAGAGAGAGAGAGAGAGAGAGAGAGAGAGAGAGAGAGAGAGAGAGAGAGAGAGAGAGCCTTTGAATGGAAACAGGCTTGAAAGAGTTGGGAGAAGAGGGATGAGGAATGTATTTGGTCAGGTGTGGCAGCTGAAGGTGAGGGCTGATGTGTATTTACCTGTGACCAAACTGAGACAGAAAAACAGAATCAGACTCAAAGCACAAAAATCAGCCCAAAGACAACAAGGTGCTTTTCTAATGAGCTCTTCTGTCAAAAGAAAGCTGCAACTAGCATTTCCAATGTGTTTTTTTTTTTTTTTGATTTGAACAAACTGCTTTTCAGTTGACCTTTGGATCTGTTATGAAAATTTTTAAATTCCTTTTTTAAAGAACATTAATATTTTAGTTTTTTATTTGACAATACTGTTTCTACTTTATTTAAATAACTTTAGAATAAATCAATAAAAATTGCAAAAAAGAAAAAAAAGATTTCATTACAGAATCTGAGAGAGAAATGTTATAGAACAAAATGATATACAGTGTTATAAAATAAAATATTAAAGAATGTAATAGAATAAGATGTTATAAAATGTTAAAGAATTTTACAGAATAGGATGTTATAGAAAAATTGTAATACAATGTTATAGAACAAAATCTTATAGGATGTTATAGAATTAAATGTTATGGAATGTTATAGAAAAAATGTTATAAATTAGAATGTTATACAGTGTTATAGAAAAATTGTAATACAATGTTATAGAACAAAATCTTATAGGATGTTATAGAATTAAATGTTAAACAGTAAAATGTTATAGGATGTCATAGAATAAAATGTTAAAGAGTAAAATGTTATAGAATGTTATAGAATAAAAAGTTATAGAGTAAAATGTTATAGAATGTTATAGAATAAAATGTTTTAGAGTAAAATGTTATAGAATGTTATAGAATAAAATGTTTTAGAGTAAAATGTTATAGAATGTTATAGAATAAAATGTTTTAGAGTAAAATGTTATAGAATGTTATAGAATAAAATGTTGTGGAATGTTATTTAACAAATGTTATACATGAGAATGTTATACAGTGTTATAGAAAAATTGTTTTACAATGTTATAGATTAAAATGTTATAGAATAAAAACAAAATCTTAAAGATTTTATAAAATGAAATTTTATAGAACAAAATCTTATAGAATGTTATAGAACAAAATGTCATAAAATGTTTTAGAATGATTTTTTTGAATAAAATGTTATAAAACAAAATGTTATCTAATTAAATTGTATAGTAAAACATGTTATAGAACAAAATCTTATAGAATTTTACAAATTTAAATGTTATAGAATAAAATGTCATAGAATGTTATGTTATATAATACTATAGAATATAATGTTATAAAACAACATCTTAAAGAATAAAATGTTATGAAATGTGGAATATGGAATGTATAGAATAGAACATTCTAGAATAAAATGTTCTACAATACTTCAAAATAAAAAAAGAAGAAAAAATGCACAAAAAGTGTCACAAAACCTCACACAATGAACTAAGTTACACATAAGATAATATTCAGAGACAGATATTAGGAGAGCATCTGAAGTCCTTTTAGTCAACAGACAACATAATTTATAAACAAGAAAAATATTTAAAGTTAAATGATTTGAAGTCCAAAGTTACTTTTACTTTTGAAATAGTAACGTTTATTTTATATCATGTAACATATGGAATGTTTATGATATTTATGTTTAAAGGACAGAGTGTATATATCTGGCTTTGTATAAAGCAGGATGTCTCACATTTTCTCTCCTCTTGTCCTTTCAGTGTCCTCTTCAGGCCTGGTGAAAGTGTCCACCTGACTTCCTCGGTGCCTGGCAACCCAGGCACATTTTTCCACCCTCTTGCAGCGGTAACCATGACAACTCTTAATAACTGGCAGCGGTGCGGCTGGATGATGACGAGTCTGTCAACAAAGCCAACAGGAGGAGGAGTGACCACGGCGGGCCAAGCAGCGGAAAAAACGAGATCACAAGGAAGGAGGAAAGTCGCTGCACCTCAAAGTGTGGAAACAAGACTTTCCCTCTGTGTGGCACAAACATGATCAACAAGGATGTCTAATTTGAACACAGCCTTTTCAAACAGTATTCAGTTTTTAGGCCTTTTTTTAGGATAGAGACACCACTAAGGAACAAATACCAGGCACTCTTAAAAACTCAGGAGTGAGAGGCTCTGGGAAATCCCTGACACTGTAATTGATGCTGGAAATATGAAGACACTGAATCTAAGAGACAGGAATCAGCCTCTAAGGAGGCTCACAGACTCAATGAAGAGAGCTCCACGGCTACACACACATTGGCGTGCATGTGAGCAGGACTGAGTGACAATCATAATCACCTTTATTGATCTTGTGCATTGGCTTTGACGGAGTCTTCCATGTTTTTCAGTGTGTACACTGTGATTGAAGAGACTTAGACAATCTTGAAGGACTATGCAATGCGTCTGTATGTGTTTGCAATGCTTTGTATAACTGGATTCTGCACACTTGAGACTGGAAATGAATATGCACTATCATTGAAGTCACAGCTATTATTATTATAAAGTGGAAAAGCTGCCTGTAACATTAGACAACAACACAGATAGATGAGTGTATGTGTAACAAATATGCCAAAGAAAGAGTGAAGTGAAGCGGACTGCAGGTTTTATTTGTCTTCACGTCTTAGAAGTCCGCCTGTCGTATCTTTAAACCAGGCCTGCCTGAGGGGGAGGGCTGACTCAAACACTTTAAAGGTGGCCCTTCCCCGCACGGTGTTTGCACACAGGTTCAGGTGAATTTCAGGAATGGGGCTCTCCCTCCTCCTCCTCCTCCTCCTCCTCCTCCTTCTTGGTTTCTCAGCCATTTCCTGCTACAATGTGAAGAAACAGCGAAGTAGGACAAATATTTTTAATAACCCTTCATTGAATGAAAATATTGACAGGTATTCAGAAAGAAAACAGCTTTTAGTTTGGTATTCAGTGAAGGAGAGAGATGTGACAGAAAAAATGTTGTGACAGCAGCTGCTCCAATCAGAGAGGAATCCAAAAAGAGAGAGGAGCAGCTGCTGTGAGTTCACACACACACGCACACACACACACACACGCACACACACACACGCACACACACACGCACACACACACGCACACACACACACACACACACACACACACACACACACACACACACACACACACACACACATACACTTCAAGTGAACAGACAGAAAATGAGGCTGACTTTGGCTCTGAGCCTGTCAGTGTTGTTTGATCGAGCAGGATGAGGATCAGGGAGGTGGAGACGTGGGACCAAAAGGAGTTCTCCCTCTAAAACACGTCACTCTGGTTTCAAAGACTCAGTGAGGTGGTTTGAGCCTGTGTCCTGGAGCGTGGCAGACCCAGTCTCTGTTCAATAATAGGTCATTACATCATTAGTATCATGTTGATTGGTTGGTGACTGTTATACACACATTTGTTGTCGTCTGACCAGAGGGCGCTCATACTTGTGACAGGACCTGATTTTTTCCTCTTCTAATGTATTATTTTTGTATAAAATTTAAATCAATCATAAATCATTATTTATACTTTGTGAGAAAATATTGATATTTCAAGTAAAACTTTTTTTCCTAAATGAAAACATGGTGTGTGTATTACTTTTGTGCTTAGAAAAGAGAGACAGCTGCGTATTAGTGAAGCTCTCACTAACAAGTTTTGTGATCAATACTTTTATATTTATTTTAATCTGACAACTCCTCAGCTCATCATAGAAATACAAACAGTCTCAGCTCATTCAGTCATATTAGGACTAGCATCTCTTATTCTGACACTATTTTACTCTTTACTGTGAACTATGCTGTAAATATTCAAATCTGTTCAAAGGTTTGGTCCATTAATTAACTCTGAGTTTGAGTAAATTGATTTTTAAATTCTTATATTTAGAAATATCCTTACACCAGCTTATAATTATCAGCCCCCCTTTGAGCAACTTGGAAGTGAATGACTCAGAAAGGGAGGAGGTTGCACAGGTCAAAGGTCAGTGTTGTGCCCAGTCTGAGTTTCTGTTTTCAGGTTTTTGATTTAATGGCTGAGTTAAACCTGCACTGTGCCCACCAACCTTATTTTAAAGTTTTATTTTTGGCTTCTACACCTTTATTGGCAGACTGATGAGTCTAAAGTTATACAAGCAGCCGAGTCTCCATGTGAGCCAGTCTAAGGTCCCTCCATTTTCACCTCCATGATAAAGACTTACATTTCAACTTACATCATTTTTTTTAATAACAGCTGCTAATAGCAGCATCTTTAGAGAGAAAGAGGACTGTAGCTCACAGAGGAACAGGACTCAGAGGACTCGGGGGACTCAGGGGGACTCAGGGGGACTCAGAACTGAGGGGACTTAGAGGACTCAAGGGACTCAGGGGATTCAGAGGACTCAGGGGCCTTAAAGGACTCAGAGGACTCAGGGGACTCAGAGGACTCAGAGGATTGGGAGTGTGTGCTGCTGGCCTGACTCTTGCTGTGGTGACCTGCACTTTACACGGTGGAGCCCTGCTGAGGCCGGCCTTGTAATCCACTGATATTGCTCCATTTGGTTTTCAATGAGGCCTTTGATTTTCAGACCCAGGGAGCCTCCAAAGATCTGACCCAGCCTCTTTGGCCCTTTTTACCAAAAGAAACTGAAATACTGGGAGGCTCATTAGCATCTGTTAGAGGTTGAAATACAACACTGAAGTCTCTAAATGTAGCTTTAAACTGAGCTGAGGATTTAGGTTTGAATAGAGGATGGATCCATCAGCAGGGGCTTGATTAAGTTATATTTGCTCACCAATTAACTCCATGGTTTCAGGCTCACTGCAGATAAAACCTTAATGTCTCATGGGCTTCAGATTCAGCTTAGGTCAAACGTGGAGCTGTAGATATTTCCTGATGTTTTTATTTTATTTATTGGGACTTTATTTTTATTTTAATTGCAACTAATGTATGAAATTTAATGAAGAGAAATTTCTATTTTAGTTTCTGATTCATCAGCTTAAGGTCTAACCTTTTTATTACAATATGACCAAACACAAATAGCAGTGTGTGTGTATATATATATATATATATATATATATATATATATATATATATATATATATATATATATCATGCTCCGGGCTCTCCTTGCTCGCGTCTCCCACCTTTCACTTTCGCTTGTTTGGGTGTGTGTGTGAGTGTGTGTGTCCCTCAGTTACAACACCGGAAAGGTTGCAGTCATCACAGGGGAAATAACACATGAATTGAATCTATTTGTTGTTCTATTAGAGTGCTTCTCCTTTTTTTTTTTTTATCACATTAACGAAGTTAAATATCTCCAGATCAGTGCTGGTCTCGACTGGTCTTGACGGAAAATCCTGAGTCCGGCTAGCCCGAGACCGAGACAAGACCAAGACCTTCAAAATCTGGTCTCGAGACCAAGACCAGTTTTGGGTAGCACAACACTACATGAAAGCATGGATCCATACTGCCTTGTATCAACGGTTAAGGCTGGTGGTGGTGTAGTGGTGGGGGGGGGGTATTTTCTTGGCACACTCTGGGCCTCTTAGTACCAACTGAGCATTGTTTCAACACCATAGTCTACCTGAGTATTGTTGCTGACCATGTCCATCCCTTTATGACCACAGTGTACCATCTTCTGATGGCTACTTCCAGCAGGATAACGCTCCATGTCATAAAGCTGGAATCATCTCAGACTGGTTTCTTGAACATGACAATGAGTTCACTGGACTCAAATGGCCTCCACAGTCACCAGATCTCAATCCAATAGAGCACCTTTGGGATGTGGTGGAACGAGAGATTCTCACCAACAAATCTGCAGCAACTGTGTGATGCTATCATCTCAATATCAACCAAACTCTCTGAGGAATGTTTCCAGTACAACCAAGCAAGGTGTACCTAATAAAGTTGCTGGTGAGCTATATATATATAGCTATATATGTATAAATATATGTGTGTGTGTGTATATATATATATATATATATATATATATATATATATATATATATATATATATATATATATATATATATATATATATATATATATATATATATATATATATATATGGGGATGACAAATAAATGGAAAAAACAACAACAAAAAAATACTCCATGTATTAACGATTCAAAACTTCATCAGAAAGTGAAAAATAAAAATATCAAAAGACATCAGAGGACAAAATAATTTGAAAAAAGCAACAAATTCACAAATGATGCAATAAATAATAGTAACTACTTACATGTTCTCTTTTAAATTATTATTTTTTAATTTGATCAAAAGAAAAAATTAAATAGAAAGAAACGTAAAAATAAAAAAGGCACAGATGGTTCAAAAAAAGAGGTAGATATAAATTAAAGAGATTATAAATCTGTGTTATTAATATTAACATATTATGAGCAAATGGAATCTGAGACAAAAATCTTTAAAGGAAGTCAAAAGTTATGTTTATTTACTAAAATACAAAAGCAGAGTTCTGAATTAAGACAAATTTAAAAGGGAAGTCTGAGCATTTCATCAAAACAAATGATAAAATGTTCCTGTTATCAAAATGATTCTAAAGATTGGTTTTATATGTACCTGTACGGGCAGTTAGATATGAAAAGTAAAGTTGATCACTCTGAGGAAAGATATCCGTGTAGTTATGATGGAGCCAAAGTCTGGGTGAGGTCGAGGATCTGAGGGGTCACCAGAGGAGCAAGTGGACTCCCAGGGATCAGAGGAGAGGCAGCACAGAGACAGAAAGTGGAGGCTGCAGGGTGAACGTGGCCGTGTGTTTAGCAGAGGCAGAAGAAAAGACACTACATCAACTCCAGCTGAGGCCCGAGGGGTTAATGGATAGGACTACCCAGCAGGGGTCAGAGGTCAGGAGGCCACTCTCTGCTCGGGCTAATTGGTCACTGCAACCAGAGTTAACACCAGCTTCTCTGTGGAGAAATACATACACATGCATGAAGCCACTGTGACAGGCTGATCAACGAGGCTTCTGTTGTGCTTCTGAGCAGTCATGGAGATCAGTCAGGTGTCCATGGCAACAGTCAGCGGTTGTCAGCGTACATTGCAATCGACTCCACCCAGTGACAGCAAGGCTGCACCAGAGAAGAAAGAGAGAGCTTTGATCTGAAACTCATTATCATTTACTCTTTTTTTATTTTTGATTTGAAGGATGAGAACCTGAACAAGTGCGTCTGTCCAAACTTCATCTATATATAAATTTAATTCAGTAACTGAAGCAGTCAAAAGAGACCAGGAATTAATACATCAGCAAGTAAGACTGCAGAATCATTTCTATCACTAAACAGCACAGAATAAAAACAGACTTAAAAGTAAAACCACAAACTTCAAAATAAAACACAAACTTAAAAAAAAAATCTAATAAAAATAAAAGAAACTTCAAAGTAAATCACAAACTTCAAAATAAAACATACTTCAAAATAATATTCATTCATTCATTCATTCATTCATTCATTCAGTCAGTCATTCATTCATTCAGCATACCACTTATCCTATCCAGGGTCGTGGGTGTCTGGAGCCTATCCCAGCTGTCTAAGGGTGAGAGGCAGGGTACACCCTGGACTGGTCACCAATCAGTCAAAGAGCTGACACACGTTAAACGTTAAATTGTTAATTAACGTTAAACGTTTAATTGTTTCATATTCCAGATAAAACTTGATCATTACATCTGGTGCAATATAAAGGGAAAACACTGACTCAAACAGTCATCTTATAATAATAATAATAATAATAATAATAATAATAATAATAATAATAATAATAATAATAATAATAACAATAAAAATAAATTTTATTGATAAAGTGCTTTTCTAAAAACTCAGAAGTAAATCACGATAATAAAACCAAATTATGATAAAGATAATCAAAAAACAATCATACATTAAAAGCATTATCAAAAAGAAGTTAAATGCCAAGCAGCAGAGCGCTAACAGGTTTCAACCAACCAACTGACTGAGATGTTAAAATTTTTTCAGTGCAAACTTCATTATTTGGTCTAAAAGTAAGATTTATACTCATGCAATATAAATCAGTCAAAAAGTATTTGAAATAAAAAGAAAATAACAAATTTATTAAATAAAGTCTGAGATAACTTTAAATTTCATTAACATAATTATTGATTGATTCAGTATTATCAATTCATACAAATAATTCATGAATACATAATGAAAACTCAGTTTTATCTGTCTGATTGAGCTGAAACAGACCCACCTCAGCGACTCAGGCTGTGACAAATATCACAGATATTTTATTGTTGTTATGTTTCAAAAGTATTCATATTATGTCAGACTTTTAATATCTGAATTTAGGAGGAAATACAGTTTGCAGCTGTGCAAGATCACCTGTTGGATGAGCTCTAGGATTGAGTTTAGTCTGAAAGAGACTACGTTAATAAAGAAGTATACATGTAAATTTAACGAACACATGAAGTTTTTTGTTTTGGTGAGTCTCTGCAGGACAGAGGTGCGAGTCTGTTTTCATCAACAACAAATAAAAAGAGATTGTGACTCTCTGTATTCACATGCCTGGGTTAAAGCCTGTGTAAAGGCTGCGGTCCAGAGGATCCTGACAGATTGATGTTGTCATGCTGATGCTGTCAGACTCTTGATGCTGCACTGTTAATGATTTATGAGGAGTTGTGGGATGCCCAGAATGGGACCTGGGTTAATGTTCACCACCTCTCTTGGGGGTCTGCCCACAGCCAAACAGATCCAAACCCAAAGGGGGGACTGACTGACTGACTCGGCTGGCCTCCAGCTAAACCAGGCCCACACAGCAGGCAGGGGGCCATGATGGGACACAGTGAGGAGACTGATGAGAGCAGGTCATCTTTTTAATAAGGCTCAATGGAAAAGACAAAGAGCAGCAGAAGCTGCTGGAGCTGTAATGAGCTTACATCAACACAGCAACCACAGAAGTCATCAGCACTGAGACTTTGACCTGATACCTGATATCTGATATTTGACCCTCACTGTGCAACATGATGTTTGTTACTCACAAACTCTGCACATTGTTTGCAGTTAAAAGTGGACTCAGAGGGAGCTTCAGTCCCTCTGAGTCCTGAGTGGGTACTTTCATCCCTCTGTCATGTATATGGACTCTGGTACAGGAGAGGCTGAGGGCAGACCAGGTGATGGATGGCAGCGGTGCTTGTCATCAGCTGCTCTCATTAAGCTGTAAATCTTTCACAACAACAGCCACCAACACAAAGCCACACAGGCTTCTCCTTGTTGCTCCACCTTGTCATCGGTGTAACAATGAAACTGCAATCTGCAATCCCAATCACTTTGTGTGGACGCACAGAGGCCTAAAGACTTCACCAAGCCAATAAAAACATTTGGCAAGACAGCAGAGGACAAACGAAATACAGCTTGTGATAATCATATGGATCTATTAGTGCAGATCTCTAATAATGCAAAGTTTGACATTCATCTGAACACTGTAGAAAAAGAAAAGTTGAGAAAACTCAAATTTTTATGGCAACAAACTTTTGCCAAAATTTTGAGTTAAACTCATAAACTTAACCTTTTGAGTTTTTGGTTTTGAGTTAGCTTAACTTAAAATTTTGATTTGTGTTTACTCAACTGAAAGTTGCAATAACTCATGTTTCCACGTTATAATAACTTTAAATCTTAACTTCTATCAACTGATTGTAAGTTGCAGTAACTTGTAATTTCACTTAATACACAGTTTTTGTTTTTTTTTTGTATCAACTAACTGAAGGTTGGAGTAACTTGTGAATTCACATAGTAACAACTTAAAATTGTTACTTAAAATTACTCACTTTAAGGTGTAACTTATGTTTCATACTCAAAAACACATTGAGTTATTATCTATCAAGAGTGGTTTAGTGTATCATTTCTGTAAATTGAGCCTAAATTCAGTTCAGTTAAATTAGTAGAATAAATAAATAATAACCTGGATAGCACACAACAGTTTGTAATGCAACTAAAAACATATCATCTAAGACAAATACATTCCTAACAGACATATAAATGATTACAGATGCCCCAGCTCCACACAAAACATTTGTTTTATTTGAACTGTACATTCATTTAATACAACTGTGCAGCTCAAACAGGTAAGCAGGGGCTGTTGAGAGGGCAGAAAGATCTGGAAGGACTTTGGCTTCTTCTACCACAGAGACACTCAGACACTCTCATGAGCTGCAGTTTTCTCATCCTCTAGAGAGGACACCCACAGTGAGGCCAGCTTTCTGCATCTCTTCTGGGTCAGTGGCCTCATTATAACAGACAAAAAAAGACAAACATTAAATGTAAAAATACTATCTTTCTATAATATTGTCTCTATATTTAGTAGAGGTAAAGCAGCAGGTCACAGAGACCGGACAGCAGTCTGCTGTTAGAGCTGCCTGCTCGGTTCTCTATTATGTCAAAAACAAACTGCAAACACGCTTCTGTCTGGTCCTTAATGTGCAGATGGTCAATTTGTTGAACACTCATCAGTAGAACAAAGCAACGTAGCTGCATCTTGTGAAACAAAGACATGAAAAGCCAGCTAATGTTGTGACTACAGTTTTAAGTTAGCATTTGACTCAAGTTACTGTCTCAGCTATGCTTGTATTGGTGTAGCTGTGTTATTCAGACCACTGTTAAAGTTACATTAATAAAGAAAATACAAACCAAAGAAACTTGTAAACTCTGTTTTAAGGCTACTTTCCCCAGACGTTAGCATCATATTAGCTGCTAGCTGTCACTAATAACCATCAAGCTGTTTGTGTTTAAATGTTGAACATATGCAGGTCATTCTGTGACTTGTAAAACAGTTTCACACACAAAATAAAAACCTCCATTATCATTTGAAATCCATAAAAAAAGGCAGGATTAAACTAACCTGTGTGGGCTCCAGCTTGAGGGAACACTGAGGCAGGACTGAGTTTGAACCTACTGTGTGACAAATGCCAACTCAGAAAGTGGCTTTCCCGCATTTTCAAACAAAGAAACGTGAGTTTACAAACTAATGCTCGTGTAATGAACTCCAACTTAAAAAGATTAGTTTCAGTAACTCAATAAAGTCATTTTAAAGCAGACAAGTAGCTCAGTTTGCTGGCTAACTTACAATTTTTTCATCAGATGTCAATAATTCATATTTTCAAGTCCTTACAACTGAAAAATACTATTTTAGGGGAAAAACTACAATTTGGCTTTTTTTTTTGTTTTTGTTTTGTTTTTTTACAGTGAATCTTTTTAAACATAAAAAAAATCAAACAAATTTAGAAACAGAGAAGATGGTGACTTTACTACTACTACTACTACTACTACTACTACTACTACTACTACTACTACTGCTATTACTGCTATTACTGCTACTACTACTACTACTACAAATAATAATAATAATAATAATAATAATAATAATAATAATAATAATAATAATAATAATAATAATAATAATAACAACAACAATAATAATAACAATAATAATAATAGTAATAATAATAACAATAATAATAACAATAATAATAATAATTTTTTAGAGTTTTTGTGTCAAAGGATTGAAAATAAGTGTAGAAGTTTATAGTAGTAGAGAAAGTATTTTATGTCGACGTTGTTTCGTTTTTTTGTAAAAAAAAAATCTGATTTAAATTCATTATTATCAGCTTCTTAAATAGCACACTTAATATCAGAATATTTAGTTTTGTGGAAACTGCGTTTGTCACACTTTCAACCTGCTATAGACAGAAATTCAGACGAGTTTTAAAAAACTGCTGCAAAACTTTGTCCATTATTTTTCCAAACTGTTCAGATAATTAGGAGGAAAAAAATTCTTACCTGCTGCGTCCTGGTCCACTTTAATGGTGTTAAGTCTTTGTCACAAAACGAAGCACACATCAACAGTACACCAGCCTGCGTCTATTAAATTAGAAAAAAAGTTCAACGCTGACCTCTGCTGGAATGTTGTTGTTACTGCAGCGTGGGGCGCTTTTCAGATAAGAGTATGAGAGTAGGGAACCCCGAGTCCTGCTTATAAGGTGGATTGTTTTCAATGGATAGGCCAACTTTTAAAGAAAGAAGAAAATAAATAAATAAAAATGGGTCAGCAAAAATCATTCATTTAAAATGTTTCCCCAATTGACAAAAAGGAGGGAGCTTTACAAATCTAATTCAAGGGACAAAATTCATGTTGTGCTTGTTACTGTAACAAACCTTTTTGGGGGAGAAAAATTTTCTACTTTCAATTTCAGGCATTTAAAAGAAACTGAACAGTGCAATTTTCAAAGTGCTATGGTGCAATATATATTATGTTCAACAATATGGCTGTTAGGTGAAAAGTGGTTTGTTTTTTTTTCTTTGGTTGTCGAGGTGTAATGACCAAACAATACTGTAGAAAAGCACAGAATGTTAATCGTTTCTGCCATTCTGAATCTTGAAACATTAACATTTCATCACATAAAAAAAGGCTTAGACTGGTAACACGTGGGTGTTAGTATTTATGCATTTATTTAGTGGTAAAATGTAAATACTGTCTTCAGACCCCAAAGGCTACAGATTGAGAGCGTAGACTGTATAACTCAGTCTCTTTTTTTTTTTTTTTTTGCAACAGCTCCATCTAATGCATTTGATCACAAATGACGTAACATTAATGTCTAACATAATAATAACTGTAACGTGTTCAGTGTCTAACCCCACAAACCAGAACTGTTACAACAACACAACAGTCACAGTTTGTTTTTGAATTTTTAGCCTTCAGCTCTATATATATATATATATATATATATATATATATATATATATATATAAATATATATATATATATATATATATATATATATATATATATATATATATATATATATATTTATATATATATATATATATATATATATATATATATATATATATATATATATATATATATGCCTGAGAGACTGCACGGAGGGCCCGTCTGCCCCGTATTTACCAACCGTCATCTATGACGTCATTTTATACCAGTGACTGCTGTTATCAAGATGGCGCTGCGGCCAGGATCTGGGGGAGGCAGCAGGTATTTCGCCTTTTAAAACGATCTCTGCGGCTCAGATGTGACGAACTTGTGAAACGCCCGTCTCCTCGCGCCCTTTGAAAACATAACGATGACACTAAAGAGGTTCTGAGGCAGTAATGGAGGCTGCTTTTGTTGTCGATGCTGAGTGATGAGATGAGATGGCTGGTTGTCAGGTGTCACAGCTAACGTTAGCTAGTTAGCCGTGTCTGCTGTCTGTCTGTGCTTAGAGTGGATTTAGAATAACAACACAAGGTTGATTTATTAAACTGTGAACATCTGACATCTCATGTAATCATAATTACACCAGCTGCTCAGGATTCCATAGATTTTAACGTGATTTTACTGGCAGAATTGTTGTATTCCTCCTGTAGCAGTGTCAAACTCCAAGTCGCACTTTTACCAACAGGCCTGTTCAAATCTGGCCTTTCAAAACCTGATTTACGAACTCGTTTATCATCTACCATGGATGTCTGTGGTATTAGATTCTTATTATTATCATTATTAGAGACTCTATGTGCTCCATCTTCTCAGAAGACAGCTCTGTGCTTCATGTGTCAAAGAAATACTGGGTCAGTCCTCCACTAAGTGCATTAACCACACGTCCAGACAGTAAATAGACAGAAATGTTGTGAATCAATCTGATTAGAAGAGCAGTTTGATGTTTGCAGAGGAGATTAAACACACCAGCCTCATGATTCTTTCATACACTGAGCTCAAGCAGCTTTAATAATGAATACACTCAGGATACAAGCATCTCCACGAGCCGGGTGATACTGATCTGACAGGTGAAACTAAAGCCTCTTCAGCCTGTATGAATGAGTGTAGGCTGGAAAAAGGAGGTGAAATCTGAAGACTGGGGCTTTATTGTAGTTTTCTGTAATTCGATTATCTCTACATTCATCTTTTAGAGAATTATTGCATTATTAGACTCTTATGAAGCTGAACAGTAAGGTGTGACTCACATTCATACCACTGACTGGTGCATGAGTTGTGAATCCACTGGTGCATTGTATGAATCCACTTTAATTCTGTTTTACTGTGCTTTATGTGGTTGTCAGACATTATGAAACAGAAATATCAAAATAAATTGTGACAGTGCTTGACCAGGAGGTGGAGCAGAGGAGCACAGATTCTGCTCGACAGGTGAAGCAGCTTTGGTAGGTGTTCAGGGTGAAGTCATAAATGAGTACATTATGATGCTAAGCTGGTCAGTCAGAATTGGAGTGATGAGGATTGATGTTAACAAAGATGCATTACACCATTCTTCTAACACTGGAATAACACTGTAGTGTAGTGTTATAACTGTGTTATTACAGATATTTCTGACCTCAAAACATGTTACAAACATTTAATCTCATGATAATCTCATGATAACCTCCTTGTGGTGGTGTAAATGCAGGTAGTGTGTACATGCTTAGCAGTCAATCATAATGGGAGGTCTGTCCTTTTCAGTGTGGGTTTCAGAGCTGTGGGGAGATAGGAACATAAATAAAACATTCATTTTAAAGCT
>CM061154.1:960000-1105000 GCA_030710495.1 Labroides dimidiatus | reverse complement strand
TTTTAGTCAGTGTGGTCTTTAAGTGGGGCTGTTAATGAGGTGTCTGAGCTGCTGTGTGTGTTTGTGTGTTTGTTTGTTTGTTTGTTTTTCTGTGACTAACAGGGGGGGATGGCTATCGGCATGCAGACTCCGGGGATGCAGTTCCTCGGTCAGCCACAGTTTATGGGGATGAGAGCGGCTGGACCTCAGTACACTGCTGACATGCAGAAACAAATGGCTGAGGAGCACCAGTAAGACATCTTAATCTTATCACACTGTGATCCTGGTGTTCTGAAAACAAACTTTAATTTAGAGGAAAAAAGAGATGAGCTGGCACTGATGGACTTCTGATTATGAGTTATTTTTATTCCATGTGATGTTATTTTCTAACAGCTCTGACATGTTTTCAGTTCCAACTTTTTATACCTGGTACCTTTACCCAAAGCAGTGCCCCTTTTCTATCATGTCCTCCAGTAAAAATCTCATCAAAAGAAGCCTTGGTTACTGTGCTGTATGTTGATTTTCACTTAAACATCTTTTGTCGTCTTGCCTTCAGAAAGCGTCTGGAGCAGCAGCAGAAAATGCTGGAGGAGGACAGAAAAAGGAGACAGTTTGAGGAGCAGAAACAGAAGCTGAGACTGCTCAGCAGTGTCAAACCCAAGGTGTGTGTGTGTGTCCCCACATCCTGATTATTCCTGTTACTCTAACCTCTCCTCTCCTCACCTCATCTCTCTAACCTGCCGAGCTCTCACTCCTCTATCGTTCTGCTCTCAGACAGGAGAAAAGAGCCGCGATGACGCCTTAGAAGCAATCAAAGGCAACCTGGACGGCTTCAGCCGAGACGCAAAGATGCACCCAACTCCATCATCACAGACCAAGAAGCCAGGTATGTCCACCTCCAAGCTTTGAAATGTAATCCCTGTTGTGGCTCTCCATCAGCTGATCCCAGCCGTGTGGCCCTGCTGAAAAGCCGCCGTCTGACAATAATATTTGGATTAGAGGAGGGTCAGCATGATGACCACACAGCGGGCAGCCAGACCAGGATTTTCTGTCTGAGCACATCATATGTAACAGATTTGATTTCTTTTGTCATGTTGTTTCCCCTCTGTCCCCTCATCCTTACAGCTGACAGTATTATTCATTCAGGAGTGTCTGACTTTCTTCATGTGTTCATTACAGCATCTGTGCATGAATCCTGTGTTACATTTGGATAATTACATTGACTTAGAAGCATCATGTCCCTCATTCAATCTTTTCCTGTGCATTTTCAGAAAATGTGGTCATGCATTAAAGAAGTGCCTGAAGCCTGACTGCAGGAGTTAAAAACCGGTGAAAAAGCATCAGTTTACAAGCATTACAACCATAGACTGTAGGATTAATGGACTTAGTCTCTGCGACGTCACCCGTCTGTTTCTGAAACACATTCTTGAAGCAAAACAGCCGGCGCGGCCATATTGGAAATGAGGCGGGCTTTGAGTCTCCACAGTAACATCCATAGGGTGCCGGGCAGTCACGTGAGCTAAGCTGTGCCTCTGATTGGACGAACTGATGATCTTAATATTTTTTAAATTGCCAAGTTAGAAAAAAATTTCACCCCCCGTACAGTGCGTGCAGTTAGTGAAATCAGCGATTCAGACAGGAGACATTCTTTGTACCAGGCTGTAAATGTTCTTATTTTGGCCGTGAAAACAGCTTTTTTTGGCTCGGTGTGTTTATGACTTCCGGAGCCAGCCTCAAGAAGAAACAGAGGAACAGCAGACTTTAGCACTTCAGCATTGTCTCCTATTTTCAGAGCGGAGGTTGCTGCTTGATTACAACTTGCTGATTGGACAATATCTGCAAACATGTGATGAATAATCCCTGCTGTGCTGTTTTAGTGGATCTTAGTATTAACCTCACAGGTGGACGTTCTGGTTGCGTTGCTGCAGTTTTTAGTTCTTGCACTAAAAGGTTCATATCTCACTCTTGCAGTGTGTTTCTGTTTCTGTCATGTTTTGTGCCATCATCATTATTTCTTCATTTTTGCAGACTCATCGCCATCACATGCATCTGTCACCGCTCACCCCCTCCCCCCAGCTTTGTCCGAGGGCAGTGATGAGTTTAGTGACTTTCAGGGGCCTGTAGACTCCTTCCCTCCACCCTCCTCCTCCTCCTCCTCCACTTCCTTCTCTTCTCAGCCACTCACCCAGCCCTCATCCTCAGCCCTCAGGACAGGTTCCTCTGAGGGGGATGACGATTTTAGTGATTTTGTTCAGGGTCCTGTAAACCTCTCCTCACAGGCCCAAACCTCACCTTCATCCCCTTACCTGAGGGCAGGTCGGTCCTCCTCCTCCTCCTCCCTCCCTCAGTCACTCCCTCCCTCTGTGTCCATTCCCACTGTCACCCAACACTCTGCTGTCAACACCAGCTCCCAATCTACATTTCAAGGTAACTTTTCTTTTGCTTTGTTCACACTCTCCCCTCCCGTCCTCATAATTTAGACTCAACATTTACACCCTGAATCAATCTGGAGTTTGTCTGATGTTTTTTTCTGTTGGTTTTGGCCTGAGATGCAGTGTGACAGCATGCAGCCAGCATAACAGATGGCCTGGCTTTGTAACCCTAAAACCTTTAAAGTCACCACACGTTACAAACACGGCAAACAAGGAACAAGAAAGAGAGTGTGTCCCAGCGAGTTATAACCAGACAGAGTCCATGTCCTGGTCCACAGTCTGAGCCTGTGCTCCGTTTGTACACTGATCCAATCCTGTCACTCTCACGTGCCATCTGTGGACTGCTGTGTGCGCTGAGCAGCTGCTCTGTGACGGCTCTGTGGTCCATGAGAGATGGACTGAGAGATCAGCGTCTGTCCAGAGTGATTCAACAGCCTGTCCTTCACTGAGTTTCATCATCCAGTCCTCTTCAGACATTTCTGACCCAGTTGTTCAGCATGTGGAATAAGCAGATTAGAAAGCTTTTCAGTCACTGCCAGGGAGAAGAGAACTATTATTAGATCATTATTCCTAAATTAAAAAAACAAAAAACAAAAAAAGTGAGTTGAAGAAAAAAATCATGTGAAGCCAGAAATGTGACTCAGTCTGTTCAGTTTTGGGCTTATTTGTCAGATTAGCTGCTAAATGCAAAAGTAAATGGTAAATGGACCAGTACTTATATAGCGCTTTTCTAGTCTTTCTGACCACTCAACGCGCTTTACACTGCTGGTGTCATTCACCCATCCACACCACATTCACACACTGATGGGAGGAGGAAGTTCTAATGTAAACCATCAGTTTGTTTAACTAACACATTCATACCCATTCATACACCACTGAACAACAGTGGGAGCAATTGGGGGTTCAGTGTCTTGCTCAAGGACACTTCGACATGTGACTGCAGGAGCTGGGAATCGAACCCTCGACCTTCCGATTGAAAGACGACAACTCTACCACTGAGCCACAGTCGCCCCTAAAGTGCTTTCAAGACACCTTCATTACATTCATTACATTCAGTACATGGAAACAGATAAAACACCAGCTATGATCTACAAGAGAACAGATACAGGATACAAGAAGCCAACAGAATGAAAGGCCATCAGAGATTCAGGAGGTCATTTAAAAGCTGAGGAGAGGAGAAAAGAATACAATGTGTTAATTAATTATTACCTGAAGAGAAATTCAGGTTTTGAATGTCCACTGGCTGCCTCCAGAAGCCCAGGATTCCCCTTTGATGGTGATGCTGAGATGTGTTTTTTTGAAACATCACAATTAAAGATGTTTACAACTTGGGACAAAAACTGATTTTGATGTGAATAGCTGGAATTTTTGTAGGAACATTTTTCTTAAAACTCGTCTTTTTTTTATTTTTATCAAGGTTGAATGTTCCAAAGAGATTCCCCTAATTCATGCCCGGCTTATCTGACTGACAGGTGTGCGCATTGGACCTGTTTTCCAGAAATCTAGGCTTCACATGAACTAGTTTTGAAGAGTTTGTTTTATTTGTATAATTTTTCATGTAAATATCAGACTAATAACATGGCTGTTAATTTCACTAACAGACCCTCCATGAAATGGATACTCATTCACACAGCCCACCTTTACTCAGACCTCTTTACTGGAGCCTAGCCTAGCCAGGACTAGGTTGCAGCATTTGCCAACATTGAAAATGCCCCTCAACTGTGACAAGACCGAGTCTGAGTTTCACACAGTTTATAGATTTAACCCTTTGACTCCTGTGACTTTCCAGTCACGTGAAAACAGAAAACCGTCTATTGGGAGGTGAAAATGGACGCCTCGATCAATTCACTCTCAGCTGAAACTGAAGACTTTAACAAATAGTTCTCAAATGCTAAGTTTCAACCACTGTTTGAAACCCTGTTTCCTTGGTTAATAGATGTTTGACCCAGGAAAAGAACATCTTAAAGGGAAATTAAATGAGATTAAAGAAGTCACTTTGCACCTGTTTTCTTTAGTTCAGCCTTCGTAAACAAAGTCAAACACAGTAACAGGTGGATGCTTCCTAAATGTCTTTTCAGCTAGAGAAATGTGGGTTTACATTTAAGTAAAAGTGAAATAGTCAAAGTCTTGAGCTTCTGTGTACTGAACAGTTTTTCATTTAGACCCTGTCCCTCCCTCCTTCACCCCTCAGGCCCGTCCCTGGAAGAGAAGCTTTTCTCCTCGTGTGATCTCACAGCTGCAAAGACAGCCCAGGTTAGCTTTAAGTCCAAGCAGAGTTTGGCTAAAATGGGTCCTAAAGCCAAAGTCTCGACCCAGTTTCAGTCCAGTGCTAAAGCCAGGAACTGGGCTAAGGCTCCCGAGGACTTGAGTTCTGTTTTCGTCTCAGAAAAGCTGCCTGAAGCCCCGACGTCGGCACCCAGTGCCCCGCCACCACCTGCTGACTCATCTCCTGTGAGCGGGGGGGACAGTGGTGAGAGCAGTGAATGTTTCTTGGACTCCAAACGTCTTCCTCGCTCCTCTGCTTTGCTGCAGTATTAACTTCTAAATCAAGCAGGAGGCTTCTTTCTTTTCTAGAGAGAAGGTTTCTCTCTTTCTCTCTTTCTAACCCTGAGAAATCAGTCACTTCTGCACCAGCTTAACCTTCAGGTTTGGGTGGTAGTTGGTGTACGCCTGGATCTGGACCAGACCTCACTCTGTGTGTAGCTCTTGTGCTGTTTTATGAAACCCTGCTGACATTTTCCTCACCCCATCGCAGAGCCATTGTGTCTCTACGGCTTCTCCTTCACAAAGCCTCTGCTCTTCTTCCTGCCTGCTGGAAACCTTCCTCACTTCTGGCCAAATCTCATTAGCGGGGCCCTCTGATGTTGGCGCTCTGCTCACACATGGTAGAAAATGAACTGGGGTTATATCTGCTGACTCAATAAGCTACCTTCTGCTCCCTCACGGTGTAACAACCCTCTCAGAATCACCGCCGATGCATGCTGCCTGCTTTGGTTTAACAGGGATGTGCATGGACGGGCAGGGCCACATGTGCCCCAACAGAATGTGAGGCTGAGTGTGCATGCCGCTGTGCTGCTCTTCATGTCTGTGCTGTCTGTGTCATCAGGGAAATACAAAGGTTTATCATTCAGACCAGAGGGAGATTGGTCAATAAGATTCATCAGGGAGGAGGAGCTGCAGTGTGAACGTTTAAAGAAACACGCACAGCAGACACAGTGTAAAGAATTCAGCCGGAGCATTTTATCTCCTTAAAATGTGTGAGAGCTTTAAAAAAAGGTCATTTAGATCAGTGTCAGAAGATAGAATAGAATAGAATAGAATAGAATAGAATAGAATACTTTTATGAATCCCTGAGGGTAAACTACTCAGGAGTGTTTTTTCCTCATGGCGGTCTCTACGGTCCCCTCTGTTAAAGTCAGAAAGGCCTCACAGGCTGAGTTTTTGCCATCTGATGTGGCAACAGGTTTGTGACTGAGTGCAGGTGGGGAGTGTTCTATCTGCAGTGAGGCTCTCAGACATCAGGTGTAGGATTTTGTTGAGTTTGATACCAGCAGGGCTCAGCTGCCAAGAGGCTTGGCTAATCATAAGCTTGGACGAGTCTTTGCAAGAATCACTCATGCTGTGTGTGTGTGTGTGTGTGTGTGTGTGTGTGTGTGTCTCTGTATGTCTGTGTGTGTGCGTGTGTTTGTGTGTTCCGTGTGTTGCAGCAGGTGTTGGCGTTTACCCACAACAAGAGCACATGCAGCCCATGGTGCCCGCCTGGGTTTACAACGACAGCCTTGTCCCAGGTAAACATTTATACACAGACACATCCAGGATCCACTTTTAGTTTATCATATTGAACATGACACTCTGATTTGATTCCATTTTTATTGTTATCTTTCTGTTTTTCTTTCTGTAGAAATGTTCAAGAAAGTTCTTGAATTCACCATGACACCAGCAGGCATAGACACAGCCAAGCTCTACCCCATCCTGATGTCGTCTGGTCTTCCTCGGGAAGCTCTGGGCCAGATCTGGGCATCTGCCAACCGCACAACACCTGGCATGCTGACCAAGGAGGAGCTCTACACTGTACTTGCACTGATTGGTGTGGCACAGGTAAACACCGGAGTCCCCCCCCCCCCCCTTCAACTGCCTCATAGACTTGGTGCTGCAATCAGAGAGGCTCAGCTAGAAACAGAGAGAAAGAGGCAGCACTATGAGCCCGCCTAGAGCCTGTGGAGCTGTGTAAGCTGTGAATATGTCTGAGTCCCTGTCAGCCCAGTTTGGCAGGAGGCTTCTTATCATCCTTAGCCTGCGCCTGTCACCTCCACCACCCCTGAGAGGAAGAAAATCTGCAGGCAGCTCACGAAGCACGGCGTGCCACCGCTTCCTTACAGAGAATACTTAGAGGCATTTGGTGATGTAAATCTTCACGAGGCTTCAATCAGAAACAGAAAGCTACGTTCTCATGTGAGGGAGATGTCTGCCTGTGACGTGTGTGCAGCTGATGATGCAAACATCCAGCCTCTTTTGTTCAGTAATTAAAAGCTGGCATGGCATGATAAATGGGCAGCGTGCATTTTTAAACCCTGATAACAGAAACAAACCTGTGTTGAAGTGTGAGTGTGTGTGTTTCTCTCTGCAGCCAGTAGATGTTAAGGTTCCCCAAGCATGAGGCACTTCTTCAGTTAATAAGCATAAAGTTCAGTTTGTGAGTAACTGTTGAAAAAGATAATCAGACATATTTCAGGTTTGGACTGAGAGAAATGTATGTTTTTCCTCTTTTCTCTGCATTTTTTGACACAAGAAGAAACCTAACGTGTTTAAGTAACCTTCTGGAAACGGGTTTGATGTTTTAGAGTGGCCTCCCAGCAATGAACGTGGAAATCCTCAGTCAGTTCCCCTCACCGCCCGTGCCCAACCTCCCGGCCCTGGCTATGACCATGGCCCCTGTCATGCCCCAGCACCAGCAGCCCATGATGACCCAGCCCCCTGTCTCCATGGCAATGCCCACACCAGCACCTCCACCGCCTGTCATGGCCATGACACCTGCAGCTCCGGCTCAAGCTCCCACAAACACTAACTTCGTCGCCAGTTTCCCTCCAGCACAGGTTAAAAAACCTCTACCTTCAGTTCTGTGTCTCACCCCACGTGTTTACTGTCACTAACATGTTGTCCGTTTAGGTCAACAAAACAGATGACGACGACTTCCAGGACTTTCAGGAGGCGCCAAAAGCCGGGGCTGGAGATCCGACTTTCACTGAGTTTAAGGGGGATTCAGGGCCGAACTTCCCTGCTACCATCGCACCTCAGCATCAAAACAGGTACAAAGCAGCAAAATGCTGAGGCAACCAAAACAGCTTCAGATTTTTGACTCAAATGGGGAAAATTTGGTTTACATTCCAGCTGAGATAATTAGTGTGGTCTTCAAACTTTGCAGTTACAGAAGACGACTGGTGATACTCTGACTTTCTATCATCTCTGTTCCTCATTATTTTTGACTCCTTTGCTCTCTAACTGCTCCTGTCTTTCAGAGCAAATGTTTGCTGTGATTCAGCCTCTAATATTCAGCCCTGATTGGTTATTTATAGCCCGGGGATTTTGCGTAGTATTTGTGTTTTTCATTGTCTCCCTTTGAAACTATAGAGTCAGACAGGCTGTCTTGGTATCTCCCTGGAATAACAATGAGTTCGGGTCATCTCCTAATGAATTCTTTTCAGCAGACACTAGATAAGCTCATTTCTTCATATTACTTCCCAGCTCCATGTGGAGAGACTGTCCTTTCACAGAGAGGAAGCTGAAAGGCAATTATCCTGCTGAAAGACAAAGAAAATCTGAACACAACTATCTCACATCTAAGAGGCAAAGGCCTTCAGTATTTTGCTCCTAAAACATCCAGTCCTGATGGTTTCAGCTGTGCAGTGGTCTGAGATCTCTGTGTGATGAAAGAGGGGCTGAGAAGCTCATGTATGATTGCCAGCCTGAATTGGCAGGCTTAATATACAGTCTGATGTCTTTCACAGAAAGGGCTTGGAGGAAACTTCATGGGGAAGTCAGCTGTATGCTTTTTTTGCGTAATTTGTGTATATGTCACTGCAGCGTCTGCAGCGTCTGCAGCTCCTGCACCTCCTGCAGCTCCTGCAGCTCCTGCAGCTCCTGCAGCTCCTGCAGCTCCTGCAGCTTTGTAGTGTGATGGTAATAAGGAGCTCTCCATTGAACCTCACTCTTTCTTGAATCTGACTCTTGTGTTCCTGCAGCGCTCCTGCCATGCTGACTCCTGTGTCTGGGTCCTCCTCCGCCTCCGTCACTTCCTCTGATAAGTACGCTGTGTTCAAGCAGCTGTCTGTGGATCAGCCTGCAGAGCCTACACCCCCGGCCTCAGGTAACCCTCTACAGTTTGCACAGTATGCTACAAAACATGATCCTCTCTCTGTGAAATGCTCCTGACGGGTTGAATCCTGAGAAGCAGATGGTTGTAGAAGACGTAGGTTAGGAAGCAAAAAAGTAATTGTCACACCATCGAGCAGCTTACAGGTGAGGTTAAAAACAATCTGACAGTGCAGACATAAAACTGACGAATGTATTTTAAAGTGTCTGAAGAGCATCCACTCCAGCCTCCAGCGTCACCCACTTTGTCCTTTGTCACAACACTTAAGGAGAATGGGATTATGGGTCCGCTTTTCACATGCTCCCTCCCCATCAGCAACCCATGCAGATCACCCGCTGACATCTGGAAACACAAACGCAATTACATCACCTGGAAATAAGAATGAATGGCGACAGTTTGTCTTAAAGATCAGATTTAAGAAACATCAGATTTCTCTGCGTCCTGCAGTTTCCCAGAAAACTGCATTTCAGCAACATGCCCACCTGTAGAGTGGGATGTAACTCCTGCCTGTGTTTAACCCATTTTTGTTTTTCTTATGCAGATTCTGGAGACAAATACAGCGTGTTCAGACAGCTGGAGCAACCAGCCGACAAGAAACCAGTCGGTAAGAAACTGCAGCAAACACTGTTCTGTTTCACACACTGCAGACTGCATTGATCCTGAAGATCAGGTGGAAAGACGTTTAAGATCACAGCCTCCTTAGAAGACGGATGATTTGTGGGTGGAGAGTTAGATTCCCTTGTCATTTACAGGATGTGATAGATTTAGAGCTCATTTCCCATGTTTGCATCTTGTTTGGCGAGCCCAGCGTGTTGATGTGCATGTTTCCTGTCCCCGTTTCATTAGAGCAGTTTCTGACGGGGACCGCTCTTACAGCTCCAGTAAGTCTTGTTTTTGCAGTGACCTTTCCTCGGCATTGTCAGACTCCATCTCCTTAATGAGCCCATTAGTTTTCTGCTTTGCATACAGCGACACTGAACAGCCCTTGCATATAATGTAAAGAAGAAGATCTGATTAACAAGCAGCTGAAAATAAGAAATGGGCTTCTTACCCCTGATTCACACATACTCCCTGAGCGCTGCGGTCCGTCAGCGCGAGCCAACTCACACTGCATCCGTCTGAGGAGCGGAGCGCAGCTCAGCGTACTCATAGCAGCTGGAAACACAAGATCACAGGAGAACCACATGTTCCTGCAGGAATCACACCCATGACAACTACTTTCATGGTATTTAGTATGTTAAACTCACCTGCCCTCCCAGAACTTCATTAATTCAGTCCTTCCCTTTTAGTCTCTGTTGGTGTCCTTATATAAAGGATGTGTTGTATCCTATATAATTATCTGGTTTTCCGCCTCAAATATTAATTTTTCCTCGTCCATGGCGTCAGATTTCCTCTGGGTCTGACCCGCTGATGACTGCTGGCCCTGTGCCAGTGTTGTAGTTTTGATATACGAGGATAATTTTACGATCGACAGGCTGAACATGGTGCTTTATTTTGAAAAGACCGGAAACGCTGGTAATTTTTCGTGTCTGTTTTCCTGTTTGGAACGATCTGCTCTGCAGAGATTGACGCGTCTCTGCAGCGTACAGCAAAATACAGCGCAGCGTGCGATGCTGACGGACCGCGGCACTCACAGACCACAGCACTCACGCTGTATGTGTGAATTGGGGGTTACTTTTATTTCTGGGCATGTTTTACACACAGCGGAGTCGAAAAGATTTAGTTCTTTTGCTCTTTTTGTAAAGATTTTCAACACTTTTTGCAAGAAAAAAATTCCAAACAGTTAGCATCTATTTTTTTAAAAAAAGAATCAGTTTCTGTAAACCTTACTCCATTTTTTCAGGACTAAAAGTAATCTGTCTGCTCCAAATCAGCTGGTTTACTTCAAGTTCAAACAGGTTTTTAAAAAGGTGTGATGGACTTCTCTTTCTGTCTGCTCTTTCTGTTTGTTCTGGTTTGAAGAGATCGGCGCAGAGCTGTGTGTGACTTCATGTTGGAGTTTTTGTTTTGGTCCAGTGATATGTGCTCTTCTTTGAACTTTCCTGACTCAGCAGTTCATGATGTGACTCAGCTAAACCTGTTGTTCCTCTTGTCTTGTAGGACTGAAGCAGGCAGAGCTGCAGGTGTTATTGTCTGCTATCGATTTCTCTTCACATCTCTGTTCTCTTTTCTTTACAGGGGAAGGATTCGCAGATTTCAAGTCTGTCAGTGCTGATGACGGCTTCACAGACTTTAAAACCGCCGACAGCGTCTCTCCACTAGACCCCTCAGAACAGGCCAAGATCTTTCAACCTGCCTTTCCTTCTGCTTTCCCAACCTCTCAGTCTCTCCAGCAGCTCTCACAGCCGCAGCAGCAGCAGCAGCCAGCAGTGTCTCTATCTCAGCCCAAGAATCCTCTCAACATGGCCGACCTGGACCTTTTCTCTTCCATAGCTCCCACTGTCTCCGCCCCCTCTGAGAATAAACCCTCCATGTTCCCCGCAGTTTCTGTGCCCCCCTCTTTAGTCCTCCTACCAGGTGGGGCCAAACCTCCAGGAGGGGGAACAGATGATTTTGGTGACTTTGCTCTTTTTGGCTCCTCCTCTGATGCTGCTCAGGCGCCCGCTGCAGGTGGAGCTGTGGTGGCCCCTCAGGATGATTTTGCAGACTTCATGGCGTTTGGCAGCTCTGGTGGGGAGCCTAAAGGGGAGAGCAGTGCGGGGGTCCAAGGGGAGACCTCGACTCAGCAGCGGCCTCAGCAGACCTCAGACAAGTACGATGTATTTAAACAGCTGTCTCTGGAAGGGGGACTGGCCTATGATGATACGAAAGAGAGCGGCGGAGGATCCTTTTCCTCTCTTAAGAGTGACACAGACGACTTTGCTGATTTTCAGTCCTCAAAGTTCTGCACGGCGCTCGGGGCTTCAGAAAAGACTTTGGTGGACAAGGTGTCTGCTTTCAAACAGGGCAAAGAGGACTCGGCCTCCGTCAAGTCCCTAGACCTCCCGTCCATCGGGGGCAGCAGTGCAGGAAGGGACGACTCTGAGGACGCTCTCTCAGTGCAGCTGGACATGAAGCTGTCGGACATGGGCGGGGATCTGAAGCACGTGATGTCGGACAGCTCTCTGGATTTGCCGGGTCTCTCAGCCCACCAGCCCCCCGCTACAGGTGAGGAACTAGTGCGATTGCTCTGGTGAGGTTCTCTCTCTGGTTAGGTCACACACAGTATTATTTTCCAGGCCAATCCGACCATAAAAACAAGGGGTCAAAGGGCAAAGTCCTTATTTATTGGAATATGCTCAAACATTACAAATAGATGTAAGACTTTATAAAAAACAACATATCAGATAAGACTTATGACATCTTTCATTCTACATGTCATCATTCATCTCATTTACTTATTTATTTCAATATTTATCCATCTATTTATTCACATCCTTTATCCTTGCCTCTCCCCCACTTTTTACTTCCCTCCTCATGCCTCTTTTCATACATGATTATTCAGATAACTGAGAGCTCAGCCCAAACCTCTGTTTATCTTTAAGTGCTGATGGCTGTCTGGTCATGATGTGTTGGCAGTCCAGGTTTAAAGCAACTCACAGGTGTTCATGCTGTTTGTCCTGTCCTCTGCAGCAGAGCTTCCTTTGTGTGTGTGTGTGTGTGTGTGTGTGTGTGTGTGTGTGTGTGTGTGTGTGTGTGTGTGTGTGTGTGTGTGTGTGTGTGTGTGTGTGTGTGTGTGTGTGTGTGTGTGTGGACATGTTGCTTAAAGCTAACAGAAAGGATTGGTACTTTTAAGTCTCTCTTGTTTATGCAGAGTTTATGACAGTCAGATAAATGCACAATCCTCCAGCTGTCATTCCCTCTTTTATGGAACATATTTTGTCCGTGCATACAATGATTTATCTATATAAAGGAGATTCTGCATGCACAACCAGGAACAAGCTATTTTAACAGCTCTTTTAACATCACGTCAGAAAAGCAGTTGAGAAGTTGGGCTCATCGTGCAGCCAGACTGTGTGAATGTGATGTGTTTGTGTGACCCTGCAGTATCTCAGACTCACCATGCAGTATTATTTCAGTCTGAAGGCCGTCTAATTATAAGATTCCCCTGTAAAAGCTTCTCGCTTTTCTTCCCCTACCTCACTTCCATTATGTTTACCTGCTGCCTCTTATTTTATGTTTGTTATTGGAGAATCAGCAGTGACACAAAGGCCAATCATGTCAAGTATTAAATATTTATTTAAGTCAGTTTCTCAGGACACTGAAAACATTTGATGATTCTAGCATCATCTACGGTGGCCCTGAGAGCTCACAGCACTGCAACTTAAGAAAACACATGCAAAAAGACAACAATTAAGAAAACATTCTCATTAATTTGAGAACATGTGTGCATTTAAAAAACACACTGCAAAGACCACAACAAAGGATATTAAAGAACACTGTAAATAAACCACAGCACAATTGATTAAAAACACACTGCAAAGACCACAACACAACACAGGAGAAAAACACACTGCTTTGCTCTTTGCAGCACATTTTATCCTGTGTTGTGTTGTGGTCTGTTTACAGCGTGTTTTTCTAAATGCTGCGCAGGTGTTGTCAAACTGATGACGGTGTTTTTTTAATTTGTTTGTGTTTTGTCTTTTTGCATGTGTTTTCTTAAGATGCAGTGCTGTGAGCCTTCAGGGCCACTGTACTCTTTGGTGTTGAGAGAACTCGTTACTTCATTCTTACAGGCTGATGAATGAAACATGTTAGGGTTTTAGATGATTTCTAAAAGTCTACTTTAGTTTGCAGACATCACCTTTGGCTCTAGGTGTCATAAAAACTTTGAGCGTTTCTATCATTTATGAGCAGATAGGTCTGTGTAATTAACCTCAGACTGATGATAGATTTATGATCAAACCACCTCTCAAAACTGTATTAAAACAGACACAACATGTCAGTCAGTGAGGCTGATAATGAAAGGGATCGACCCAGTTTGTGTCCCGGTCCTGTAACCGTCTCATCAGTGCCCCTTCACCTCCTCCGTGGTGTGCTCATCATTTATTCATCAAGCATCTCACTGTCCACGTCATGGCTTATGTTTCACTGTAAACATTCACGCCTGGTTTTAAATGTAACTTGAGAAAAACACCTGGAACAGCTGGAAGCTTTGGGAGTTATTCTTGGATGGTTCTGAAGCTGGTACATAAACCTGATGAAAAGGATGACTTCCACTGAAAAGTACGGCTCTGCTCTGCTCAACTGGCTCGCTTTGAGAAACAGGTTTGTTTTTACATCAGTAAAAGTTTATGAGCAAACTAGCAGTAAAAAGAGGTAGAGTTCAATGCTGTTGATCAGTGATTGGCGAGAGGAATAACCCCACTTCAGACTTTAAAAGTTAGACTGGATATCCATTCTGTAGGACAGATTTATATAACTCGGTTCTATCCTCTCATGAAAGGTCGTTCCCTCTCCTTCTGTCTCTTTAAGGCTATTACCAAATGGTTATCTTCTCACTCTCATGGTTTCTTCTGACTTTTTATGAGATGAGAGAGACTCAGGTGTCCTCTAAAGACAGGCATCGTGTCATAGGACGAGCCTGCTGTGTGTGTAACTGAAAGATAGAAATAGTCGATAAAATAGACCTTTAATTACAACATCCATGTGTGTGTTACCTCATCATTGCGGGTGGGTATTTACATTGTTGCTAAGCTAAATTATCATGAAGGAAGATAACTACAACTCAGCTGTTCAGATATATTTGACTTATTTCACCAACAACTCTGATAGCAACTTTAAATGTTGAATTCTTCGTCGTGTTAGATATTTACTTACCACACATTGAGGCATTTATAATCCCATAAGACAGAAACACAATCAGTTTAAATACGTTTTATTTCTTAGGTTTAAAAAGCCTGAAGTCACTGAAACATACTTCTTGGTGGTATCTGCATATTAAAGACATGAGAATGTTAAAGTGATGCGAGTATCAGATCGGTTCAGTATCCGTATCAGGACTTAAAATGCTGTATCAGTGCGTCCCTAATGAATAAATCTGAAGAGCAGACACATGTTGTTACATCACTACATGTTTGCTCTGGATGGATGTTCACAGATTGGACCTCATTATGGAGGACGTCTGCCTGTACTTATGTCATGTTGAAAACAAACAGGAGGAGTTTAAGTCGAGTTAAGCAGAGCTGATACCATCCTGTGAAGAAAATAAAGCTTTCCCCTGACAACAGCATCACATTCCCCCTCATCAGTCACTCTCCCTGTATCCATCAAAGTTTGGATCTTTTAGAGCTGAAGGATTTGTTTTCACTCAAATTATGTTAAACACAACATAAATTCACCAGAAGGAGTTATTTGAGTCTTTCTGGTGATTGGAAGAAAGCATACATGTAAACATCCCCATTGCCTTATTTCAGTTTCTGTACAGTGGGTGATCTGAGCCTGTCACCTTTGTAATGACAGACGTAATGTATTCAGATGAACAGTCCAGTCCAGTCCAGCAGACAGTGTCCCCGTTAACATCCAGACATTCCTGTGAAGCTGTTCTGTTGCTCCACATCTCTGCTCATGTTGAATCCATCTGCTGTTCTTTGAGAGCTCACCTGTTGGGACTCACCTGATGGGACTCACTTGTGAGGACTCACCTGTTGTTAAATTGTAGCAGGTTGAGCAGCCCAGCAGGCTTTGCACTGTATTTCTGTAAACTTAAAGAGACAGTATTTCTTTCCCGAGCTTCCTTTTGAGTCTTGGAGCACAAAAGGAACCTGACTTTGTTTGACTCTTTTTCATTGTTTACTATAACCTGTGAAACCGCAGCATGAATAATCCCGTGTGGCTCGATGGACCGGCTCTCTGAGAACATAATGAAGTTAGTATTACCCTTCCTGCCTTGCTTTTTGCTGCAGTGTGCCTGCCTTTTTCAATTTGTGAAATTGACAAGAACATTATACAAAATACTGTTTGATGCAAATTAGTATTGCAAGATGTTTTTACCCAATGAGAAATGTATACAGATTTAATAGTGTATTTTTATTACAGGAATATTAGCGCTTACTCGGAGAGATGACTTTGTCTCCATGTGATTCTCCTACAGTGTAAATGAAATGTAGCCTACAGTATTTAGTAAGATTAAAACACTCATTGTTTTAATTTAGGTTAACATTCCAGACTAAACCTTGTGAACATTTGATTTTATGATTTAGAGGAGCACAAACGTTTGTGCTCATTCGCCTGCTTTGACAAACAGTCACTGTAGCAAGAGAAAAAGGATACTGTCTCTTTAAATCTGTTTGGATGTAACTGAAGTTCCTGTGTGGAGGTCAGGTGTGAGGATGGCCCTCCTTGTTTTCTGTAACCCTTTGAGTGCTTGAATTCAGTTGCTGTTTAACCAGCTGATTAATGCTCATATTGTGATGAAAGTGTTGAGTTTTAAAGAAGCAGCCTCTTTAATGGTGGCTCTGAAATCTTCACTGCTCTTGAAGTGCAGTTTGTGCACACAGCCTTTCCAAACAAGCGTTAAGTTTTGGGGTGCTGTATGCATTTCACCCCCCTCAGGTCCTCAAAGGGTTAATGCTTCCTGCCTTGAGCTTTTGTTTTCTTTGATTCTCTTTTTAACCTGGCTTTTCAAAGTGTTCTGTACTTTTCCAAAACACCTGTTGCTTTACAACCTGATCATGAAAACAAAGAAAGTTTGTCATTTCCCCAGAGTTACTGATTCTAGTCTGTGAATGTGCCTTCTCATTCTGGTTTCTGCTTCTATATCCTCGGACTCTCTTTGTTTGACCTTCTCGTTGTTTGTTTTCTTCCTTTTTCTCCTGACTCTGCATGCCCTTGTAATCTAAATGACTGATCTCTAATTTTACAAGTGTTAGTTTGACAAACCTCTTGTAACGATAGACCTCTTTCACAGTACTTTGTGACCTTTCTCTTTCTCTCTGTTGTCGTAATAAATATTACTGTTGGTATTGCTCAAATGCGTACCGTCTCCTTTCCTTTTCCTGAGAGGCTGTAGACTGATCTAATGACACCAAGCTTGCAGCACTTAGGTCCTTGTCAATTTCACAAATTGCTTTCCGTATTGTAGGTTCCTGTCCGTTAAAAAACGACAGGTTCAGCAAGGTTGATTTGTGTGTTTGTGTGTTTGCACGTATGAGAGACCTGAAGCCTTAAGTGCTGACAAATTTGAGCAAGCTGTGCAGCTCTGTAGGCTCATATTAATCCAAAAAAACTGATAACAAACTGTCATGTCAACAAGGCGCAGCATGAGAAACAGAGCAGCTGTACTGGAAGGAAATGTTTGGGCAACAAAGCTCTTCCAGGTTGAGTGAAGTATGAAGAGATGAGCTGTGTTATAGTCAGGGGAAGTGTGTGCCATTTATCAGAGCAGAGGGTTACAGAGGTGAACTGCCTCCCACGGGACCAGTGCTTATTCAGTTTGATATTTCTCTTAAACCTGATTCTGCTGAAACAAAAAAATGGAAAGATTTCCAATTCTTCTTACAGTAACAAAAATAATAACTCTGTGAAGAAGTGAGCATCCCTGCTGTGAGTGACAGAGTATAAATTTAATGTCTTGAAGTTTCAAATGTGAAGTATCAGCAAAGATTTGACTTCTTTTCTGCACATTTGACCTCACATATTTATTAAGCAAACATAATTCTTTTAAAGTCAGTGTGAGGACTTTTTATTTATAGTGTCTGCTGACTCATGGTGGAGTTTACTCAGGATCAGCCTTTCCTATAAGCACCGTCACACACTGTGATGATGTGACAGTGGCTTCCGCCAAATCGTGCATACGTACGCATACATATGTAGAATCTAATTAATGGAATAAAGATCATCTCTTTAATACTACTTCACTTGTGTAAGACAACCTTTACAAGGAAACAAAGGAATGAAGTTATGTAATAATCTGTAACCACATAGAACCTAAACTCTGATTTCTACTGTTGATTAACTCACAAAAGCTGCTCAAATGTTACCTGTCACAGCCGGGTCTATCAGGAAATACCAGAATAAACCAGCTCCAAGAAATGAAGCCAATGCAAAAGTGTTGAAACTGCAGTTCCTCCAGTGTCCACTAGAGGCTTGCTGCAGAAATACCAGAAACCACACTCACACTATTTCAAAAAAGAGGATCTTAACAGCAGAAATAAACATGTGTACTGCCTGGTATTAAAAACCTGTTTTAGTCTAAAAAGCTACTTTCTGTATCGGTTGCACATTGTACACAGATTGTTTTTTTTTTTTTCATATCAATAGTCTGGAAGATATGGAGATTACAAGTAACTGTTAGCAACAAGGCTAAAGCCCAACTCAACTCCACCTCACAACCTCTTGTTAGGTCAACTGAAAGGAAAACTTTTAGGGTTCAGTACCAAATTGTCCACATCACAGAGTTACAGTCAATGATGTGTGTCACACACTGTATGTCTGAAAATTTGAGGCAATGTGGAAGTGCTACAATCTGCAGTTTGTTGAGTGTCCGCTCGAGGCTGGCTCCAGAAGTACCAGAAACCACAAACACACCAAACCAAACAGAGGAATTTTACAGCAGAAATAAACATGTTTACAGCCTGCTACAAAAACATGACTTCAGTCTGAAGCACTGTTTTCTGTCATGGCACACGCTGAATGGAGGGGGGGATTTTTCTAACTTGCCAGTTTAAAAGACATTAAGATGGTAAGTTTGTCAATCAGAGGCCCAGCTCACCTGACTGACAGGTAGGCGCCCTATAGCTGTAAGTGTGGCGACTCTAAGCCCACCCCATTTCCAAACTGGCCCCCCACCATCAATTTTCTTCAAACTGTGTTTCAGAAACATTCTGGTGATGTTGTGGTGACTGTGTCCATTCGTTATAAAGTCTATGAGACCAACATAAAATACCACTCATGGCCATTTTGCTCTGTCACTGAGCCAAACCTGGCTGTCTCTCTGCTTATTCTTTATCTTTTAAGCACTGCCTGAAAAAAATCCTAAAACTATAAAACTCTCTGCTTTGATGTCCCTAAACAGGTTACCAAGCCTTTTAAGTGAGTCAAATATCAGGGAAAAGATGCCTCCTGATCTGTAGAAAAGTAACAGGGCAATGATCCAACAGTCCATCATCCAGGCTCCTTAATCTGATACTTCATCATGGGTGCTATTCCTAGGAACCACCGGTATGTCTGTGTTGTCATTACAGAGGGAGACGACATGAAATTTGACCCCTTTGGGACAGCGGCCCTCGGCACCCTGTCCAGCTATGACTGGTCAGACCGGGAGGAATGTCTGCCCGGTGAGGTCAGAAAGTCGCAGGGCTTTGAAGGAGCCTCTCTCCCAGCTTTAGCTCCAGCACAGAGGAGTGAGCTGACCTTTGGCAGCACTGAAAACATCACAGGCAGCTCGGCGGCAAAGATCACCACCTCCCTCCCTGCGGACGATGTATCCTCCACAGACGATAAGCTCGAAGCCTTCGCTGATTTTGGCTGTGGTGACCGAGGAGGTGTCGATGATGGGGACGACTTTGGGGACTTCGCCAGCACAGTTTCAGAGAAGTCTGACTCGCCCCCTGCCAGCGCTGAGGTGGTCTCTGAGGGGACTCCAGGAGAGGCTTTGGATGAGTTTGGAGCCTTCCAGGGGGACAAACCAAAGTTTGGGAAGTCTGACTTCCTGAAAGCGAGCGCTCAGCCGAAAGTCAAGTCCAGTGAGGAGATGATCAAGAATGAGCTGGCGACTTTTGACTTGTCTGTCCAAGGTGAGTCAACATGTTGATCCTTTTACATGTAGCAGAGAAATAATCCCAGTTGTTCAATGTTTGCTTTCTCTTGTATTCTAGTTCACCTCACCACTTTGTGAGGGAAGAAAATGTGAATGACAAATTTGAGGAATTTAAATGATTTTCAAACCTTAAAAGAAATATTTCATTTTTTGTATGAAGATATTTGTCTGACAGTCCCTAAAGTTGAATATTTGGCCTCTCTATCTTTCCCCATGCTGACCACACAAGTGGTCCATCAGATCTGTAATGAAGCTGTCAGACATTAGGTGGCAGTGTTGAGATGACCGCCTGATCTGGTTGCAGGGACTGTATCTGAGGGATGAGAGAAGGCCAACAAATCAATGTGCAGAAATTAAGCGTATCCTCTGATGAGCCATTGGTTTTTAGTTGGCTGTTGACGTGGTCCGTGTGTTTCTGACGGCAGGTTTACTGCGCTGTGATAAAAACTGTTAGATTTTTCTCTTTATAGTGGATTTTATTTGTGTGAAGAAGAAGAGAAGGCCGTACTTCGCTCGTCTTTGCCCAGAAAAACAGTAATCTGATCATGGTGGGGCTCCTGATGTGGGCAGGATGACGCATGTCTCTGCAGGGGGTGGGGGTTTATTACCTGTGTGTGGACAAGACACACACACACACACACGCACAAACTCTCTCTCTCTCACACTCACACTCACGCGTGCTGACTGGCAGCCCCAGTGGAATCATCTGCAGCTTAGCGTGTTTGTTGTGGTTCCCTGCCAGGATCTGTCTGTGTGTGAGTCCTCATGAATAATTCACAGCAGCAGATTTCTGCTTCTGTATTGTACATGATTATTGTTTGTCATAAATTAAGTGTTTACTCAAGTCGTTGTGGTTCACTTCTCTCTCACCCTCAGGCTCCCACAAACGCAGTCACAGTTTGGGCGACAAGGAGATTGGGCGTTCTCCCCCGTCTCCGGCTCCAGAGCAGCCTTTCAGAGACCGGTCTAACACTCTAAGTGAGAAGCCAGTGCTCCCCGTCATCAGGGACAAATACAAGGACCTGACCGGCGAGGTGGAGGTGGGGAAGGTGTCACTGCACCACACGTTAGCTCTGTTACCCTCAACATGATATGTTCCAAACACAAATCTTCTCTGCTCTGTGTTCATCGGAGATAATGTTGTTCTGTCACAGGAGAGCGAGCGCTACGCATACGAGTGGCAGAGGTGTCTGGAGAGCGCTCTGGAGGTATGTGTCTGTTTTTGTCCTGAGCAGCCTCATCTGAAAGCAGGAGTTCAATGTTTGGGTGGTCATAGGAATGAGGAGGAGTAATTACCATCACCAAGAGGTGCAGGAATGTTTTGGCCAATGGTTGCACCTGAGGACATTTTTGTTATTTTGAATGTTTGAGAGTAAAAATCCACCGTAAAGAGCCAGAGGTGGTTTTTCATAAAAAGGAGAACTCCTCAAAAATCTCCTCACTACTGGTCAACACGTTTTCATTTTTTTGATTTTATCAAAAAACAACTGTTGCATAATAATGATGATAATATTAGGCTGTGAAGAGAAAACATAAGATAAGACTTAATTGACCCCCAGGGGGAAACTCTTTTGTTGCAGCTTACAGCAGTGAAATACAGTGAAAGGAAAAATATACTAGTTAACTTTAACAACAAGCTAAGTAAGTAAAAGTAAATTGTAATAAATAGGAGCACACTGCTCAAATGAACAAAATTAGCAGGAGCTTTAGTCAAATATGACAGATACATATGAATGTGAATTTAGGATGTATTTTCAAGAGGCAGAAGGTGTAAACATGTCTCAACAGGCTCCTGTTTCCACATACAGGTCATCACCAAAGCTAACAACATCCTCAACGGCATCAGCAGCTCCACTGTCTGCACCGAGGTCATCCAGTCTGCTCAGGGCATGGAGTACCTGCTGGGTGAGGGATCACACACACACACACACACACACACACACACACACTCACACTCACAACGATACAAACAAGCCTGGACAGTTTGAGGAGCCCGTGTCTGGCCTTGCACGCTCTGAAGGACAGACAGGACAAGATTAGAAGGAGCTGTGGTGTGTGATGGCTTATCTCCACCCGGGCTGACAGGCTCCCTGCTCTCTTATTGTGTTCCTCCGCCTTTAATGAGCTGCGAGTGGGGAATGTGTCACAGTGAAGAATCAGACAGAAATAAGACAAAGAGAAGCAACAAAGCATGTTTTTGTCATTGCTTCTCTCCTGTTTTGTCTTGAAGGTGTGGTGGAAGTGTACCGCGTCACCAGGCGTGTTGAACTGGGCATTAAGGCCACAGCTGTGTGCTCCGAGAAGCTGCAGCAGCTGCTGAAGGACATCAGCCGAGTGTGGAACAACCTCATGGGCTTCATGTCGCTGGCCAAGCTTTCTGTAAGTCTAATTAAAAAAAGACTGAACTTAATAAAGCACATTATGAGTTTCTTTTTATTGTTGAGGGGACACTAGGTGACGTCTGTTTCCTGTTTCCTGACTTTTTTACTCTCATATACTTGATTTTACATCATTTTTGGGACTGTTTGGCTGTAATACCCATATAAAGACTGGTAATGACTGGGTATTCAGGCTCAATAATATGACAGGGACTTTTCCTGAAATACTTCATTGTTTAAATACCAATGTAAATACTTTTTCTGACGATTTTTTTTTTTTTGCATTACATCATCCTGAGCAGTTTTATTTTCACACACTTTCTGGTTTTAATGTGTAAAGAAGAATATATCCAGCTCAAGTGTCCATGTGTTTCATGTTCATGTGCTTTGACTCCTCATTTCAACTCGAGATGTTTAAATGTAAGACCAGAAGCAAAAAGATGTGACAGTGGAGCGTATAGGGAACCATTAGAAAGGCTTCCAGTAGGATCATGAGATGATGGTGAATCCAGCATGGTCTGTCCATAAACATCAGTGCACTGTCCATTTGGTAGGGCATCTGTTGGTATCAGTGGGGACAGAAAGGACTTCATTTATCTAGCTCTCTGATGGTGTCTGTAAAGTACAAACAGAGATATCTCTGAAAGGACACTGTCCTCGCCCACAGGGTTATTGTTTTACTGAAGATGCTGAAACTGACACAGTTCTGAGGAGGGAGCCAGGAAACAAAACAAAACCCTTTGATTTAAGAATGGAGGAATCAAACAGAAGAGTCTGCTTTTGTTTGATTCTACTCCACAGTAAAAGTCAAGTTGAGCATTTATACAAAGATGATGACGCTCAGAGACGTTTACTACCAGCAGACTTGTTTTTATTATAAGAAAAGAAAAGCAACATTTCACTCCTGCAGCAAAAGTAAAATGAGTGTCTGTGTGTGTGTGTGTCTGTGTGTGTAGCCTGATGAAAGCTCCCTCGATTTCTCCTCCTGCATACTGAGGCATGGCATCAAAAACGCCAAGGAGTTAGCTTGTGGGGTGTGTCTGCTCAACGTTGACGTCCGCAGCAAGGTTTGTGCATTCACACACACACACACACACACACACACACACACACACACACACACACACACACACACACACACACACACACACACACACACTGTTTGTGAATTCATGTTGTGCTCATCCACAGCAGATAAAAACTGACATTTCTTTGACTTTGAAACATTTTGCAGAACAAAGACAGAGGCACTATTGGACGTCTGTTTAAACGAGTATGAGACAGTCTGTCGCCCAAATCCACTCTTTCCCACTGGGGGCCTGGGCTGTGTGTGTTTGGGGGCGGGGGGCAAAGTGACAGGTCTTCACAGCTTCTCTCTCATAGGAACCATTAGATAAAAACTCTCCAGACTTTGTCAGATGGATTCAGTGATTGGTCAACAAGCTCCGCCCACATTACCACCTCCCAAGCAATTTGTTCTTCTCTTGATGTTCATTTCAAATATTTAAACATTGAGTCTCAGATTTTAGACAACAGAAGATCGAAGTTTGCACATTCCAACATCAACTATTGCTAAAGCTGACCAGGTAATTCTGTCAGCATTGACCTCCTGTAACAAAGTTAGTTTTCCCTTGTTCTATCCAAAAAGACCAGTGGGATTAATTTCCCTCTGGATATACAGAATAAATACTGATTAAACTTTCAAAGTTATCAAATATTTTTGCAGACAGGATTTTATAAGTGACCTTGAAATAGTCTCACTTTTATATATTTGCCAGTTTGTAATCCAGGACTTTAAACGAGGTTATCAGTGCCAAAACTGGTTGTTTCTAAATGTTTCTAAACTGTGGTTGGGTTGGATTTTCCCGCGAGAACACAAATCCAGTCATGGAAGCTTTGTAGAGAAAAAGTGTCAGTGAGGCCACTACAAAGTTTAGTCCTCTGGACATTGATAAAAAACTGATAATAACCTAAAGTTCCTAACACTATCTTTAAGTAGTGGAAGGTGATAACATTTAACTACTTCTTGATGCTAAAGACAGTTAGCTTTGCATGCCAACAGCTGAGTCTTAGTTGTTAAATTAAAGTGATTGGAATCAGGACTTTAAACATCAGGTGCAGTTTGTTCACAGCCTTCACTAACACTTGTCTAACAGTAATAACCCAGTGATCATTAGTGCTTCCATGCAGTGGCTAAGCTCTGAAGGATCACACTTTGGGGAGGAAGGCTCTGATGAACAGTCAGAGATAACAAAGAGGAAAATAATGTCCACTGCTGAAATGAGTGAGAGAGGAGAGTTGTCACTTTGGCCCCTTGGGCTGGTTTTCACACTCTGGGATTGGTTCTTCGGGTCACTCAGGTTTCTGGGAGGGGGTCTATTTCCTGTTCTGTCACCTTTGTGAGGAGGTAGCTGCTCACCTTGGCTAACACTTGGTGGTGATCTCTTCACTTATTAACTCTGACCAGGGTTTTATGAGCAGATTTGCTGTGTGTCCACTTCCTCACCTACGGTGGCTGTGATTTTCATCAACGTGCGCTCTTAATGGGATTCTCAGAGGGCAGGATGGGGGCTCTGATTGTTCCTCATGGTCCCTCTGCTGCTCAGCAAGAGCCAGATGGATGGAGCAGGCGGGATTCGTCGGAGTGAGAGGCATCCAGGAGGCAAGCAGATGTGGCTTCCACATTGGTCCTAAACAGGAAGTAGAGCTGATAACAGACCTGCAGACTCCCTCTCTCACTTCTCAGGGTTGTGTGTGCAGAGGAGGGCACTTGTATTCTGTCTCTGTGCCACTAGCATGAGATTAATAACCCATCTTTTAATTACATTTTTGGCAGAGCCACACTGGTGAGAATGCACAAAAGCCAAGCAGAGAATAGAAACCCCTCAGAGCGTAATGAAGTGACAGAGCAGCACTGGCCACCACAGACGGCGCTGATTGTTGCATTGTCCTTTATAGAAGAGGTACAGATTTGTTATCAGGTCCAGAGAGAGGAGGGAAAACATGAGAAACGCTTGACAGCAGATGAGCCCAATGGCTGCTGGTTAATCCTGTTGTGAATTTTAATATTTCAGAATTAATCAGAATTTGTTTCCAGTTTATCAACGCAGTGAGAGCCAGGAGTGTTTTTTTAATGCAGTCAGAGCTGTATTCATCCACAGAGGTTTCCAGTCACATCTTTTTGCCGTGGATCACTTTTTCTTTTTCAGGTCAGGAGGTGGAGATGGGCAACCAGCCGCAGCCTCAAAGACAGCTGCCGTTTTGTCAAAGTGCTGCTTTTCAGCTAATGATGCTCCAGCTCTCCTTCTGACTGACGTCTTCATTGCTTATAAAAAGAAGCACTGAAAACCACAATCATTTAGCATTCATAGCTACTCATGTAACTGCCAGTTTCTGGAGTGCTGAAGGATTTGGATTGATTTTAGTGCGCAGCTTTTACTTAAGATAGCATTACTGAAGAACCAGAAGAGGTTTGGATTCTTTTGTCTCACATACATGTCGCGTATAAATCATTGTTTTGGTTGCCCATCTCTGTCCCAGCATACTTTGTAGTGCTCCGAGTCAGCAGGGCTCCTACACAGCTGAATGAAGTCAGGGGAAATCATTTTGAAACAAACAAGATGAGATCTGTGGGAATTAACCAAATATCTGTTAGGAAAAGTTCAAGCCTAAAGAACAGTAAACACTGGTTTATTTTCACATTTCTCCCAGTTTATGATTTTTAACTCTAGCACTAATCCACTGACAGCAAAGTCAGAGCTGTGTGAGTTCCTCACGTTCTCCTCTTCAGGCAGATGATGAAATTCTGTGTGAATGGAAGTTATTCAGCATCAAAGCATGCATCTAAAAAGCAATGATGACACAGTGTGACTGTTTTTGCAACAAAATCTGTCAATGAAACCAGCAGGAATGCTCTCTGTTCTAACCAAAAGAAAGGCGCTTTAATGGGACTATGAGGACTTTCTAAGTGATCCTGAAATAGTTTCACTTTGCCTGTTTGTAATCCAGGATTGAGAGTATCAGCACCATAACTGGTTATTTCCAAATGCTTTTTCTCAGAATCTGTGATCAGGTCGGATTTTCCAGGAGATAACGAATCTATTTACGTAGACCCAAAGTACCTTTGACAACACTATGCTGATTAAGTTTAGTGAGAAGAAAGATCTGACTTTAGAGTCTATCAGTGAAACGAAGAGCCAGCTTAGTTTGAGTCTGTATCCTAGATGAAACACTACTCAAGGTGTCACTGTGATCAACACCAAACCAACAGTCTTCACAGTGCTTTGAAAGAGGTTGTGAGGGCTATCTGGAAAAAGCAGGTGTTTTTCTGGGATAAAGACTCTGTTTCCCATGAGCACTTGCACCCTCTGTCATAAAGATATGACTCCGACCAAGTAGGGATAGGCAATGATTTTCAAATATTCAAATAGTCACTAATGTTTAAAAAATCAAATAGTTCATGCGACTTTATCAGAATAAAAATAGTAACAACTATAAAACATTGTTTTCCTGCGTTTTACCGCTGAAATACACCAGATGCATCTCCATCCAGCTCTGCTCCATCACGGCACTGGAATGCCGTGGCGGTGGCTTTGCAGGTGTGGGGATGATCTTCGAATAATTTTCAACTAATTATCAGCGAAGATTGAATAGCTCTTTAGCTTGAAATGCCTATCCTATTACCAAGGTATTTGTTTGTTGTAGAAACGAATGGAGATCAGATCTTCTTGTTAACACTACTTTTCTTTTTTCAAAACAACCTTTTACCAGATACAGTGTCACGAGGCAAGGTATTTATCAACAGTTACACAGCGCTGTTCAGAGCTCATCTACCAACTGCAACCTCACCAATCAGAGCTAACGTAACCTCGTAACCATTTTATTGACAGACTCTCCAGTTTGATCAGATCACTGCAGAATAACTGCTGCATGTGGGTTGGAATCAACATTATCAAAAACAGATCAACCCATGTTTAGCCTTTAGCTCGTGTTTTAGCCTTTAGCTTGTGCTCTATCACTCTCCCGTTTAGCTTTCTTCTTCTCTTCTGTTCTTTTTCTGTCTGACAGTTCAGTCATAGCTGTCAACACTCACACATTTGCTGTGAGACACATTTCATTGGCTTCACACACTCTCATGCCACGCCCCTGATTTCTCACATTGAAGTGAGCGGCTGATATCTACCTGTTGAGCTTGGCTTGGAGTGACAAATGCCACCCGTGATCAATTAGTTAATCCTTCAAAGCCAGTCGGGGAGTAGAGTTCGGATCTTGCACTGTCAGAACCAGAACCAGAGACCACTGTTGCATTGTCACAACATCATACCTGCCAACACTCAAGTCAAAAAGTTGGCAGGTATGGTTCAGCTCCAGTGTCTACCATCACTACTAAATAAATCACAGAAATCTTTCAACATGCTGTGAATAGGGAGGGAAATGGCAAAAAATAGCATTTAGAAAAAAACTGTATTGATGCTGATAATCTCATTTTAAATTGTGGATTAGGATCAGGCAGATATCTAGAAGAGAGACTGTTTCAAGAATCACTTAGAAAGTCCTCACAGAGACTTTAAGACATTTTACCAACACAATTTGAGTAGATTACAGTTACTGAGAACTTCAGATTGTGCCTGAATGAAAGAACTATAAAGAAATTTATTAATCTGATCATTTAAGCATTTGTGGCTATTAATATCTAAATCAGTTTGAAGGTTTTGTTCATTTTAAAGTGCCGTGTTATCAAAGTTAAAAAGGTTGAACACCTGGAAAATATTCAGAGGAAGTTCAGGTGCAAATAACTACAACATCACAGCTGATAATCTTTAATCCTAATCGTTAATTTATTGGAATTTTATCACCATAATTCAACAAATTATTTGTATGCAGAATCAGCTGGACAGGCTTCTTGATCAAAGCTCAGGAGAGCGTTACATGTAAGGATTGAAATCTTTGATCACAGTTATGGATTATTTAAATGCAGGAATGCTTGAATACTGTGCATCTGGCTGTGTAGGAGTCCTGAGAGTAAGAACTCTGCTTTCATGCCTTTTAGCTCGTAAACTAACTGGAGCTCCGTCCTGGTCAAACAGCTGCTTGTTTCCTCTGTGTGAACACCTCTCTATGCTGACTCCTCTTCTGCTTACAGGCTCTGACTAAAGACAATGACAGGACAGTGAGGGTAATTATCTCTTTTTGATCATTTGTGTAAATGTTAGGAAGTACAGTCGGGAGAATAGTTACTGAGAGCAGTTTGAATGTTATTGAACTCTGAGCCTTTGTCTGAATCTCTGAGCTTCACCCTTTAGGTCCCAACTTATGTTGGCCAACTTACCATACTTTTTCAAAAGCTCATAACTGAAGAACCACAAGGTCAAAATTCATCAGTGGCACCTCATTTGAAGGATAGCAACCTCTAGTTTCAGGAAAACACCATTTTTTGATAAGTGGTTTATGTTCATATTAGGCTAAATGTGACTGAAACACTTTACTTCTGTCTTCTTCTTCTTTTTTTTTTTGGATCCGTATTTGAAAACAAATAACTTCATGATGCTTTATATGAAACATAAGCCCTTCACCACATGACGTCTACATCTTGTCGACTACATCTGTGTGAAAATTTAGCCTTCTAGGTAAAACCTTATAGGAGTTTTAGAGGTTTTAGTCTCAGGTGACCAAATCTATCTGAGCTGTGCCAAACAGTGCCAAAAGGTTTTTACTCATTTCTGTGATTCAGGAAACACTTCTGTCACTTCTATAATACCAACTACTAATACTACTGCTTCTGCTACTCCAGATATATGAATATTATTATATATCAAAATAAAACAATTTACAAACTAAAGTTCTACAAAAATAACATCATATACAAACTATTCTTGCATATAACTAAAACTTTTTACATAAAACATTTTAAAAGCTATATTTGCGCAAAAGTAAAACTTTGTACAAACTATAAGAAACCATGCACAACAAGGAAAAAACTTTTTTCAGAGCAGAAATAAACATTGATACAACCTTGTAAGAAAAGGTACTCCAGTCTGAACGGCTGATCTCTCTAACAACTCACACTTATTACAGAGGAAAGATTTTTCTTTAAGATATATAGAGCACGATTTCGCCCAATCAGAGGCATTGTTTAGCTCACATGACAGAGGGGCGCCCTATAGCCGCAACGACCAACCATGTTGCTTGATACTCCATTTTATAAACAAATGGTGACTACATTTATTATACAGTCTACGCTTTTGTCATGCTTTGAAACATTTTATGTTTTGCACCAAGGACAAGGGATGATCATATGTGCTGCAGCCAAGAAAAAATGCAACGAAAACAGCATCCGGAACCTCTCAAAACAGCTCATATGCAGCAGAACTGAACTTACTGTTCGCTTGTATGACGGCCCACACATACAACCAGCTTCGTCAGCCGCCAGTATCTTCTATTATGTCCTCTTTCCTCGATCGTGGAAAAGCTTGTCATAAATCATAAACGTCTTTTAGCGGTCACCAGGTGCTCCTCTCCTGTGGCACACATGAAATGTGACTGAACAGAACTGAATGCGCACAGTTAAAAGATGGTCTTATCCACTCTTCATATGACAACAGCTGACACCGTTCAAACAGTAAGGGGGGTGGCTACACTTTGACTGATTGACAGGACTGTTTTCAAACAAACAAGCAACTTATACAACTATTACACAGGGACAGGTGCGCCATTGGCCAATCAAGCAGAGAGCACCTGTTGTCACAAGCTGCCTTAGGATGAAAACTCACACAAAGTCAATCTGAGTCAATCTAGAGTGGAGACTCTAAGCTTTCTAACAAGGTATAGCGTTTCCATGTTTGACAAAGGGTTTCTTGTTTATGCTGTGGCGAAGCCATAAGAATGGCAAACAGGTTGCTGGTGACCCAGTGGAGTGTAAGGGAAGTTCAGGTGATGTATTAATGATCTGTTTCGTCTGATAAAGCATCTGAAGTCTTTGTTTCATCACTGCCATGATGCAGGTGAAGTCTAATGAAAAGGTTCAGGTTTGATAGGTCAACTTTCTGCACTGAAAGGAGGAAGCATCACAGTGCTTCTTTGTGTGACCGCTCTCTCTTCCAACATCCTCTCCCTCCAACAATCGCCTGCTTTGGCAGCCATAAGTGCAGGTTTGTGGAGAGAAGTAGGCCAGGAGCACAAAAGAGCTCAGAAAGGAAACCACTCTCCCTGTGAAACATGAGCGTGTGAGAAAAAATAGAGATGTGTCATTCAGTTTGCATGAGACAGCCCTTCATCCTGCAGAGCATCTGTGCTGCAGACTGCACCCGAGCAGGTGGAGATGAATCTGACTTCAGTCTTGTGTGTGTTTTGGATCGGTGTGGGGTTTTTTGTATGCAGTTGTTGCTTTCTGCATGCCTCTTGGTCTGCGTGGGAGGCTGTGATTCAGTGAACATGACTCATCCCTCTCTCCGGCTTTTGCTCCCGGTATTTCACCAGGGATGCAAACTCTTTAACGGCACATTGCACACATTAGCATCTCACTGCTGCACACATGCACATGCGGTGGTACAGCTGGATCCAGTGGAAATGTGCATTGGCAGGGCTCATGCAACACGTGGGAGGGTGTTTAATTGAACATTTCAGGTTCAGAGCAAAGTTTCATTTTTCTGCTTCCACGGAGAGCTAACAATGACTGAAACAGCACTGAGCTGGTTAAAAAACAAGATGATGAATCCTTTCAAAAAAAGAAATTGACACAGAGGTGATAATCCACGTTCTTTGGTCAACTTGGAGGCTAAATCATTCTGCACCATTCTACATCCGACAATATGAAAATCCTCCTCTGAATTCTTTTTTTTTTTTTTTTTTTTGCTTTTCACTTAGACCAGGGCTTTTCTTTAAAGAAGGAGTTATTTTTATAGATAAGTTTTTTTGCCCTACCTTCACACATGTACCATAAGAATTGAATGAGATTCAACTCGTGCATTATTTGAAGCAAGGCTTTTCAAGAGAAAGAAGTGATGATGAAAGTTATTAGGATATATTTCAATGTTTTGAAGGATTCATCTTTTTTGAGATAAGATTTTATGTTTCATTAAAGATCCCAATTAATGGCATTTCTGACTGATTACGACACGTCCCAGTTGTCCTTGAAAGTTCCCACAGTGAATGAAAGTGTAACGCACAGAGTGGAGTGTGACCTCAGCATTTCCTTTTTTTTGTTGTTGTTGTTTTTTTTTACCTCAGCGTTTCCACTGAAAACTCCAGCTTTCTGTTTAAAGGATAAGGGTGGTCGTGGGGTTTCAGAAAAATTCCACTCTGGAGGATGTTTTCTCTTGTTTCTGATTTGGTTCGGCTTAATGGTTGTTTCTGTGTAAACAAGAGGCTGAAACGCAACAATACCTTTAAGTTTCATCCTAAAACCATCATTGTGAACATTGAGCTGGAGGACATGACAGCACCTCTTCTACCTTTCTTCCTCTGTGATAATGGACTAACAGATACTTTGTTGGAAGAAAGGAAGCAGAGTTTTCCTCAAACACTGATCCAACACAGAGCAAACCCGACATAAATTCCCTCCTGCTCAGGGGAGACAGTAGGAAGAGGGAGGAGTTATATTTAGGTAACATAATAGCATGTCTTTCCATTGGTCAGTAAGGTCTCCAAAGCTGACGGTGGCTGTGGGGGGACAGTGGACGGTTTGTGTGCTGTAGGAAGTCAAAGTTGTCAAAAGTGGAGATACATGTTTTTTATTGGACAGTGATGATATCTGCCCTTGTTGGGTACACTCAAAAAAATGAGACACTGACTTTAATTAAATTTGTTGTGTCAGACGGTTCCATGTAAACATATTAGGTTAGATGATAGCAATAATTTCAAGTTCAGCTTAGTCGACCCTAAAATTATTGTTTTCAACTAACCTGAAACATTCACATGGAACCGGTTGACATGATAAATTTAATTAAGGTCAGTGTCTCATTTTTTTAAGTGTAGCAAACAGAGCTTTGGACAGACCCCAAGGTTAAAGTGGTCCAAGGGGAAGTGGTTAGTACAAACTAACTGGCTACACGTGTAGCTTGTTCATTTTGTTAAAAAAAAAAAAAAAAAAGCAACCACTGCTCTTGGTCCTCTGCTGCTGGAGCAGAATACGGACATTTGTAATCGGTCATGCCAGCTGCAGAGCAGTTTGCATTTCCGGCTGCAACCTTTGACATCTCAACTCTGCTGCAAGGAAGCAAAATCACAACTGTGCAGGAAGAAGCAGAACAGAGGTGAGAGCAGTTTAACATGCACAAATCTGCACTGTAATTTTCTCTGACTCAGGTCAGAGCCAGCCTGTGGTGATCACCGTTCCTGTTGTAACATCATCACAGGAGCCAATTTAAATCACTACACAGAAGCTGAGCTCTCCCAGCAGGTGGCTGCAGAAATGATGGCTTCTTGGCTCCCACATTTTCAGGGTTACTAAGCTGAAGCAAGATTGAAAGGGATGTGTAGGCAATAAAGGCAATAAAAAAAAATAACATAAAATGAAATAAGACTCAGGCTGTCTGTCCAGCTCTGAATCTTTGAGCTGTGAAGAGATGCACATTTATAAAATCTCCTATCTGCTTGTATTTCCTTCAGTGTGATGTGGTGTGTGTTTATTATTATTACTCCACACACGCTGGAATACCAAACTGAGACTGTTTGGCCTTCACAGGTCTCATTAAGCACTCGAATGTATCACAGTGTGTTACATCTCTGTGCTTTGAATTCAGATTCAGCAGCTTTCATAGCAGAACGTTATGATTTATGATTTATGTGGAACTAATAATTAAGGCTGAGATGTAATCTGTGATACGATCAATGTGCAGTCATGTGTACATGCATCCGTCTGTAAAATCAGATATTCAGCTCTACCCATTTGAGGCTGTGTGGTATTAATTAGCATTGAAGATTTCTGTCAACAAACAGTTCCCTGAGTTTTATGCACCACATTTTAAATAAATGAGAGTTCAGAGTCTGCAGTTGCAGGTATTGTGCACATGTAAACTGGTGTATTAAATCTGTTTTTCTTGCCAGAGGCTGATTTTCTCATCTATGACTTGGCTGCAGCACACAGCAGGGTCACATCCACCGCAGATGAGTGAAGCTGCACAGAGCTGCTTTTAAATTGATGTGAATCATTCTCTAAATGAAAACTGAGGCTGCTTTTAATGATTTATAATCTATCCGTAAGATATGACAGTTAGACATGAAGAACAGGTTTCAAATGATCAGTCACAGTCCTGTGTTGTGATAAAAATGATGAGATCATTTCTATCTCCTTTTCTTCCTTCATATCTTTCTTCTCCTGTGTGCACAGAAGGAGTCAATGTCTCACAGTCTTTCTTGTAATATTTTACCTTTTTTCCTCTGGCAGGCATTCAACTCCGAGACAGACAACTTTAAGCTACTATACGGAGGCCATCAGTACCATGCCAGCTGTGCCAATTTCTGGATAAACTGCGTGGAGCCCAAACCCCCTGGCCTCATACTGCCTGACCTGCTCTGAACAGGGTTATAGTTAATGAGCATCAGATAGCTGGACTGACAACTCCATCCCCGTTCACAGGCTCTCACCTTGGATTGTGATGGGAGGACGGATGATAAGAACACTGGAACCCTGTGAATTAATGAATTTTTATTCTGCATTATTCTGAATTTCTTTGCCTTTCTGCTGACTGAGCTGCCACTCATGCTTCACTCTTGTACTGGTCTGGACTTTGGTTCACATAAAAAAAACATCCTTTTATCATGAATTCTACTGAAGAAATACTCAACATTGCTGAAAAAAAAGAAAATCTCTTGTGACTCGTATTCATCATATAAAGTGTGCAATATCATTGACAAACCCATAAGAGGTCTACAAAGCTTGATTTTTAATATGACTTGTTGCATCTGTCTGAGAGGACTTTTATTCACCTCTCTGTTCCACTGAAGCAGAGCTGTTGAATCAGAAGCCTTTTATTGTACTTGAATTACACTTTTGGTCTGGTCTGTTAGATAAATCTCTTTGGCTGTTCTCATTTTAATATCTTCACAAAATCTTAACCTTTCATATCACTTTGAACCAGGCAGGTTTTACATTTTGTGAATTTGCTTTGATTGTTTGTTTTGCACTGATGTCAAGATTTCTGGGTCTGCTGGGGTATTTAAATAGAGTATTTTATTGGGAACTAAAGGTTGTGATGTTTGGGACTTGAAGGGAACATGTTTTGTTTATCTGTCCGTGTTGTGTGCGACTGGAGCTGAAGGTTCAGAAGAATTCTAAAACTACAACTGCTGCAACACTTTTTGTATATTACAGTGTTGCTGTAGCATTGTCATTATAACCAACTGTTATGTGAATGTGAATGTGATGTAAATAAATATGCATACATCTTATTCAAAGTGTTACTGGATATTGGTCTCACAAGAACAGACGCACAGTGTTATGAGTTAATCCTCTACAGAGCAGGCATAAGACTTTCTTAATTATACAGTTTATATCTCAGCACCTAGCTAATCAGTGTGCATGGGGATGTAATAATACAATAATTAGAATATATCTTTAAAGTATTTTGCATAGCTGAAAAGAGGAGCAGAAGTGTGATGAAAGTATGTAACAATTTGCTCAAATACAGGCAGATATTGTCCTCTTGCTTTAAGTTTCAGTCATAATTTGAAGGAAATAGACTCTAATGGTCTTAATGATTTTTTTTTAAATCAAAAGTAGACATTAGACACTTAAATGCAAAGATGTAAATTCCTGTGGAGATAAAGTGAAAATAAAGGCCCAGGGACAAGAAAATCAGTAGCAAAGACAACTCCACTTCAGCTGCTAAAGGTGAGCTAACAGGATAAACGAAACAAATTTACCCTTTATTATTATTATTATTATTATTATTATTATTATTATTATTATTATTATTATTATTATTATTATTATTATTATTATTATCAAGGAATTGGAAATAAGTTATGCTTCTGTATTTTACTTACATGTGATGAACCATACAGCCAGGACAAAATCTTAATCATGGATTACAAAGAAGTAAAGGGTTTGAAAGGAGTCAGAAACTAACCAGCTAAAAGCTAATGTAGCAAAAGCGAATGTAGCAACACCTAGCATAGCTGTGGAAATGTTCTGAATTAGTTAAGCTCACTTAAAAATCACTAGTAAACCTTAAATGAGTGTGGTAGCTTTGAAAGCAGGTATCCATGGGTTATGTTTTGTTTTATTACAGAAGTTTTTAAAATAACTTTCATGCTAGAGCTAGCTAGCTTCCCAGGGCAACTTTCTCCTCTCATGAAGACAGGTAATGATAGTTTCTTTTAGCTCATATGTAGCTTGTGTTGTTAGCCACACAAAAACGATGCAGTGCATTTAAATGTATACTGACACTTTTTCTGCTCACTGCTTTGAAGACCATTCATATATTGAAGGCTATTTTAAGTGAGGTGGAGATGCTTCATTCATAACTGCTACATGCTGGCATTAGCTTGCACTATCCGGAGCCAAAACAATCAGTTATTAACAGTCCTTTTATCAGAAGTTGACCTTAGTTGTGAAGTTAAACAGAGAGGGTTGAAGTTTTGATGAGTGTTTGAAGTGGATTAAAGACAGACAAAATGTGTTGTAGTAAGAGAAGACGGTTGCTTCAGTCCAGAGTTAAGCTAACCAGCTTCCAGCTGTGGATTTTAACTTTATAAAGCTCAAGTTAGCATGTTTCCCTGAAATACCCCTTTTTCTTAAGTTCTTTCCCCCCCTTAACATTCCCTCTCCCTCTTTCAGTCATGTAAAATCATATAAATCAGCAGTTATTAAATTCACATGGTCTCTAATCTCATTCTTTCATCTTTTTGATGTAGCTTCCTCTTTTAAATGCATGAATGTTGCACCATTCCCACTCTGTCATTTCACTCAATAATGTACTTTCTCTGCGGCCAGTGAGGCCTCATCTCCGTCACTTTGCCACAAAATGGAATAAATTCTCCTTCGACAAGCCTGCAGGGCCCTCGCTTCGACCAATCAAATGAGATGTCTGGGGGCTCTGTGAAACCAGTCTCATTATCGCTCCTCCACTTTTGTTCAGGTGTGTTCTCCAACATCCATTTTATCTCCCACTGTTCCTTAATTTATTTCCTGCAGAAAATGAATTTCTCTCCTCTCACAGTGAACACCGGGATTACAGAAAATTACAAGCACAGAAATCAATTACAGACGTCGGCTGTGTAATTTAAAATGCAGAGCATCTCTCTCCTTCCTGCGCTTGTCATCTCCACACATATTGTCTGCAGTGCCACACTGAAATGATCTCTCAGAGAGGAGCCAGATTTAAGTGATACTGTATTGACTGCTGCCCTTTGGTGTTTCACAGCCATTGTAAATCATATTATTGATTCAGAAAAAAAAGGCTGCTTCTTCACGATAAGTTCAAACTGTTGCCTTCACCTGTGTGAATGGATCTGCTTCCTGCTTTACTCTCCTCTTGATAACATTTTGGTTTATCTACAGAAGCTACAAAAAGCCCATTTTAGACACCAAAAGCTGCTCTTTAACACTAAACAAATTATGACCAAAGGAGCAGAACGGCCTGACAATTTCTTACACTGTCCATGATTAGTAACACATATCTGCTCTGGATTTACTACAGTGCTTTTTTCTTTATGTGCAAAATTTTAGCTAAATCAGAAAATTTTGATTTCTAAAATAAAGCTCGAGTCATTTATTTAATTTAAACCAAATGAATTTAAATGGTTTTAACCTTTAAAGATGGGTATTTTCTTGGCTGAACAAAACAAGATAATGCTAGACATCATCCTGCATCAGAGTAATAGCAGACAGGACTTCTTCTGAATATGCTGCATTTGTCAGACTAAACAAAAAAAATCACTTAATAAATAGAAAAATGCCAAATAATAGCAAGAGCCGTGTTGCAAATACTGACTAAAGGTAACTTTCAGTAAGCCATGATGCGCAAAGCAGTGAACTATCATGGGCCTTTACCCTCCAAAGAAACAGTCACAATGCAACCACCTGTCACTCAACTCATGTATGCAATCTGTGTAGAACTCTCAGCCTGAATAAACAGAAAGGATGAGTTATTAAAACCAAAACCTTATTGTGTACCAGTCTGTTCACATTTTTAGTTTTGCTGCAAAAATCCTTTTAACATGGGTGTGAATGAGGCTGCTGGCCTCAGCTGGACACTTCAGGAACTGCAGATTCTTTCTTTGCACCATTAAATTGGATTTAGTTTTCAAATATCAACAATGCCACTCGGTACTGACAGCCTGACTAACTTGCAAAGTAACTTCAAAGAGCTTTGAATTTAGATTTTAAAAAACTCCCCTATGTGTAGGTAGCTAGCTTTAAGTACTAGATGACGACGAACCACCATTGTAAAAATGTGAGGTTAAAATATTGGTGTGATGTCATGTGATTGGGTGACTTACTTTCCAAGGCTATTATAGCTAACAAAAACTAATGAAATAACAAACAAGAGGGGAAAAAACTTTTTTTTTAACTGAAATAAAAATTAAAAACAGGATTTACAAAAAACGATAACTTAAACTGTATTATGCGTTCACAAAACTTACTTCAATTAACTCAAATTGCTCAGAAAATGTCTTTAGTTTTCTTCTTTGCCAGTCTATCTTAAACATAAACCTACTATTTCACTTTGATATGAGATGTTTTTGTTTTTGTTTCCTGTTCGCATCAGTCACACAAGCGATCACGTGTCCACACTTTGTCTGCTAGCACATCTGGGATTACTCTAAATAAGACGGTGTCTCTGATAAGAGCAATGCCTTCCAGTTGTGGGGCATCTCTCAAGGAGAAAAAATCCCCCTGATCTCAGAGTCCATTTGAAAAGCTCACACAGGTGGACTAACCTAGCTTAGCTTGTCAAGGTAAGGGAGAGTGCCCAGCCCTCTTCCCCTGAAGCAGAAGCTTGTCCCTGAACCAGGCAGCATGATGGAGCACCAGACAACCACAGGACAGACGACACCGATGAGGAGCCTTTTGTTTGATGAGGACGGTTGTTCATCTGCCCTCAGTGATTTTTTTTCTTTTTTTTTTTTTTTACAAAGGTATGATGTTTAAAGTCCTAAGGATATTACACAATGCTCTTTCTGACATCTTTGAAACTAAAATACACTTTCTCAAAAAATAAAAACTAAACTATAAAACCCAATTTAAAAAGTAATTAAAACTAAACTGAAATAAAAATTAATCAATAAAACAAAATAAAAACTATAGAAAAAAGCAAACCTATAATAATTTTTCCCATATTAGAAAATTGCTGAATTAAAGAGTTATTTATTAACTCCAGCTCTCTCCGTCATCTTAACCTGACAGCTTTTGTGGAATATGTGGAACATGTCTTTCATCAGTAACCACACAGACACACTGTGAGTCATTCCCCCTGTTTGAAATCTTCTGTACAAATTGAATGTGCAGCTCAGTGGCTCACAGTCTGAGCCTCAGAGTCTGCTCCATCAATCAGCTCCGAGTGCCGAAGCCTTAAAGGCATCGGACGGATGAGTCACTCTCACACCCCAGAGACGACACACTTATACAGCTGCTCGCTGTGCAAGGACGACTTCTTTCACTACAGCCAAGGTCTCCTGTTGCTCTTCAGACTTTTTACTCACATATCTTGTGCGGAGCTGCGGATGATTTTATTTACAACTTCAGTATCACATTTTTATTACAAGAACATGAAGCTCCGAAAGCTTTCAAATCTGTTGTCTGAAACTTAAACAAACATCCTCTATGAAGCCATTTGTTTGCAGCTGAAGCATGTGTTAGTGTGTGGTTAAAACAGGCAGACAAATTAGAACTACAAGGCGGGCGGTGAGCTTGAAATTGAGGCAGCGGTGAAAGCAGCGTGTTTGTAATAATGACAGACTGTGGGTATGGCTTTGTTGGAAATAGAACACCAACATTCACATGTATTGATATAGAGCTCATGCTGGTTGTAGTGAATTATTAAAAGCTGCATAATTTGAGGCCCAGAGAGGCCATGATTCAGAAATCAGCACAGCTACAGCAGATGTTCCTGTTTGGTGAGTGGTGACACACAAAGATACTAACACAACACTTTCCAATAAATGCCTTTCAGTTCAAATACTCCTTATCAGTCATTTGAAAACAGCAGAAAAACTCTCCTTAATCAGCTCTACATTTCCCCGAAAAGGAAATTCATTCCATCCTTCTGCTGAAATGTGTGTTATCCTCTTATGACAAGAGAGAAGGACAATGTCAGATAAACAGTCCAAATTCAACAGTGAGTGAATGGAAGACCCCCAGTTCAGGGACTGGCTGGGAGTGGTGTCAGGAGATATACACAGTATCCTGCAAAACTTGCTGTCTTTTCATGTTGGTAACATGAGTTTGTCACCTCCAAAGAGTCACACATGAGTGTATGACTCTTTTTCATCGGCAAGTTAAAGCCATAGATTGCACATCACATGTCTAAGTAATAAACAGAAAGACTCTGGGTAAATGAAAGTTCAATCTGTAGAACACTGTAGGCTTCAAAGAATGAAGGGACAGGGGGCCGTATCAGCGGATGACCTGAGAACTGGTCTCTGCAGCAGATGATAATAACTTCCCTTAACTTGGACTAAACTTTTCATCTGAGTAAACTTAAGTTTTAATGTGTCAGCAGTATCAGTTTCATTTCTCATACAAAAATCTGGAGAGCCTTTTCACTAATCAGCAGTAAGAAACCTCTCACCTATTTGCTCCCGTCTGATGTTTATCCCCTCAAACTTAATCAGCATTGAACGCTCTGCTTGGCCTGCAGAGCTGGAGCTTTGCCTGCCCCTGGAGCTCTGGATGAAGCAAATGTTTCTGCTTTAATGATAAATGATCATATCCTGCTGCTGGTGAAGGATGTGTTTACTTTCAGTGCTTGACTCTTCCCAGGAAACGTCAAGCACATGCTCACATTAATAGAGCAAAGTCAGGGCAGTCAGAAAAGATGAATTTCCCCCTTTCTGTCTTTAGAAAATAGCGTTTGCAGTGTATAATTTAGGCCCATCACTTCTGCATGTCGGCACTGGTCGGCCTGCCGTCAGATGGGCTTCGTCTCTCTCTGCGTAATGGAATTCATTGCCAGAGCACTCCGGAGGTCCCTCAGAAGTGTGGGCACAAGACGAATCGCGCTCATCAATATCTGCCTGCTGCTCTGTAGTCACAGCAAATGAAAATGAATGACAGGAGGCCTCTTTGACATCTTGAAGACATCCCTCAGGGAAAATGTCTGTGCAGAATGAACAGACAGAGGAAACGCTGCAGGCTGTTCATGTGAAAACATCGCTGGGACGCCTCAGTGAGAAGAAAAGAGTCTGAAAAGCCTCCGAACAGAAAAATGTGATGTTTTGCCTGAGCAGAAACAAAAATGTAAACGGTAGTTTTTTTAGTCAAACTTCAACACAAACAGTGATGGTTTCTTGCTCCTTTCATACATGCAGCATTTTTATATGCTGAACAGCTTTCAGTTAGCTCATAGCTTGTGCTACAGACACATTTTAAAATGAAGCTTACTTAAATTGTATTGGGTATTGTTTAAGAGTCACTTTTCACTAAATTTTCAGTAAGATTGACAACAGAAGGTATACCAGTAAATTACAGACAGATTAGTAAATAAATAGGTCTTTGCATTTTTGCAAGCAAAGCAGGTCTGAGCATGTATTTCTTGAAGGAATGTAAAATAAATGTAAAATAATTTTAAGCAGCAGCCCAGAGTTCAAAGTTTATGACAACAAACTCAAAAACAAATAGAGGAGGTATGGATCATGCACCTCTTGCAGAAAAGACAAAAACAGAGAAGCAAGTTCCTCCCCAACTCGCTCAATTTTTCTTTAAAAAGTTCTGCAATTGTTATTTCTTCTTCGAAGTAACTAGCATGATAGCTACGTATCGGGTGGTATAACAGCAACACTGCCCCCATGGCTTCCAGTGGTACTGCTCTGTTTGGCCCTTATCCAGAAGCTTTATAGAAACTTGCAGAAATATGAATGAAATGAACACAGAGCACAGACAGAAGACTCCATCTGTGTCCTCATCTGTAATTAATGTTGAGCATAAATAGGCCTTAAAGTATAAAGTTAGCGAATCATTACATGCTTAACATCCTTAACATCCTGTAACTTGATCTCATTCTTCATTTTATTGACAGAAGTTTGATCAGATCCCTGCATGTGCTGTATGTGGGCTCAAATGAACTTTATCAGTTTAGCTTGTGTTTAAGCCTTTAGCCTGTTTTAACCTGTAGCTTGTGTTTTAACCTTTAGCTTGTGTTTTAGCCTTTAACCCATGATTTAGCCTTTAGCTTGTGTTTAAGCCTTTAGCCTGTGTTTTAACCTTTAGCTTGTGTTTTAGCCTTTAACCCATGATTTAGCCTTTAGCTTGTGTTTAAGCCTTTAGCCTGTGTTTTAACCTGTAGTTTGTGTTTTAACCTTTAGCTTGTGTTTAAGCCTTTAGCCTGTGTTTTAAAATTTAGCTTGTGTTTAAGCCTTTAGCCCATGATTTAGCCTTTAGCTTGTGTTCTGGCCTTTATCTCATGTTTTAGCTTTTATGTCTTCAGTTTCTTAACCATATGATAAATTGAAATGTATAGTAACTGTTCGATTATATCCATCAGAATCAGGTGGAAGTGAGATTTGGATCTGGGCTCACCCTGAGGAGACCATTTTGCATAACACCCACTCATGATACATTTCTCTTTACATTAAAAATATATGTATTTCTGAGTTTTCCTTGTTGTTTACTTTGAAGTATTTATTATTTAATCCTGGTTATAGGTTGAGTTTGTGAGACTGACTGTGAACTTTTTTAATCTACAGATTCAGTAATGAACAAAGCTTTTTAAATGTATGCAGCACAGAAAAGTAAAAATCTGAAGCAGTTGATGACAGCCAAGGATATTTCACTTACAGGTTCACAGGTAGCACAGATCTTGTGAAACTTTCCCGTGTTAACACAAGGGTAAAAAAAAAAAAAAGTCTTTCAAGCGTGGATATTAGAGCCATCAGTTCCCAGGAGGCAGCAGATATTGTTTTAATGGAGCTTTTAATATCACTACAATAACATAGTGTGGTCACAGGATGGAGCAGTCAACCCTGTGGTACACAGGAACTTTCACCTTGACTTGCTGCTTACATTTTCTACTTTTCATCTTCAGACAGGTTTGATATACATCTTTAATCTGTCAGACTTTTTTTCCACTATCGTTACATCCAATAAAATAATTTGTCTGTATGTTTTTTTCTGTACACTTATCTTAAATGCTACCATAAACTGAGAGCATGCTGCTGCCCTTCACACTAAAGACTACTGCAAAACTTTCACAAGACCAGCACATGACACCACGTCAGGAAAAAGACTTCAGTCACACCTCTGTCAGAGTCTCACAGCTGACACCTTCATAGAGTACCTGCCCTCGTCTGAGGTCAGTCTGACCTACATGTTTGTTTGTTTGTTTGTTTTTTTTGGTATCTGACATCTTCGCGGTCCGATGGATCCTTTGGTCCAAAGGGTTCTGGGCTTTAAGTTGCCATATTCCCACTCAAACACTAAATGGAGGCAATTAGTTGGACGAACAGCTTTCACATTAACACCCAGTGTGTCCAGTGACTCCCTCTGTCCAAAAACACCGTTACATAAGCTTCACACACATGTACACTCACATTGGCCTCTTCTGAACACGCATGAACCTGCAGTCCAGAGCAGCAGAGGGCTCCTCTCAACATTACCATCCTTGCTGTGGAGAGTTTGTCCCTCACAGGCCCCAGTACGGAGCCAGACTCCTGCGGTCCCTCTCATAGACGTCAGGTATGACCCCGTACGGAGTCTGCACCATCTTTACAGAGTTCCTACCAAACAGCTTCCTCTCGTATTCGATGAGCTGGCGCCAGAAGCCTCCGTTGGGTCTGATGACGGGGCGTCTGGCTTTGACCCAGGCATGGGCCTCCGCCAGAGACACACGGTGATACTTCATGAGGTACGCCAGACACAAAGAAGCAGAGCGGCTCACCCCTGCTGCACAGTGCACCAGCACCACCCCTCGCTTCCTTCCTACACTGTGGATCTTATCTGCCACGCTGTCAAAGTACAAGGAGATGGGAGAGTGAGGCATGTCTGCCAGAGGGACCTTCACATACTCCATGTGTGGCCAGTTGAAGTTGGGGAGCTCGATGGTGGCGTTGACCACACAGGTGATGCCTTTGGACAGCAGCAGGCTGCGGTTGGACGCCACGTTTCCTCTGCTGAGAAACAAGTTGGGGGTAATTTGTGCGATGCCCCCGAGCAGGCTGCCGCTCTCAGGCAGCAGCCTCGGCACTGTAGCAGGCAACATGGAACTACGATGGTGGTGGTGGTGGTGGAAGAAACCGTGGCTGCGGGAACCCATCATGGAATCAAGTCGACAGTTTTCTTTCTGTTTAATCTTCAGCAGCTAAGACTCATAGTCCTGCAGCAGACAGCTCCTGAAACACACAAACAGATTTTAAACATTTCTCCACTTCACTGTGAGCAGACGAACACACAAACACATCACAAGGACGTGCCAGATCACTGCTGTTTGCAAGAAGAAGAGTGCCACAGTCCCCTTTTCTTTTCTTTGGACGTCTGGAGCTGCAAAGATGCAAAAACAAAAGTGATAAAACACTCTGACACTGAGCAGGGAGAGCTGTTTCCAGAAAGTATTTTCTATCAGACCAACAATTCAAGATGACTTAAAAAACAATGACCCACACATCCACAATCCTCACGTTACTTCACATCATTTCCTCAATCCAGAAACACAAACGTGTCCCAGCCGGGGAGAGCAGACCCCCTGCTGTGTGATCCTCTGCATTCAGGTGTAATGACATCGGTGCTGCACGCTGAGACGTGCCTCCCTCTGCCATGTGAGCGCAGACCCCCTGGACACCACCGCTCAGCTCATGTCATGTTCATCCATCCACAGCCCTCATACAGATTACATCTCTCTGCTTTCCACTGCTGCTGCTGCTGCTGCAGGATGGAGAGTAATTATATTCTGCATGATCACACCAAAGTGTGTTCATAATAAACTACATTTAGGTACAAAATGTTCCAAAGTGTAGAAATCTAATTCCACCCTCATGAAAAGAGAAAAAGATAAAAACATTTGTGTGATAATTTAAATATAAGGGTTCAGAGACACGATCATGAAGGAGAATAAATGATGGATTCAATACGTGTCATTCTGGAAGAGGTGTGATGAGCCTCCTGTTAATACTTCAGTTATCAGCAGAGAGCCCACAGATACACACACTGGTGCACACACTGCTCCACACACTGCTGCACACACTGCTGCACACACAGCTACACACACTGCTACACACACTGCTTCACACACTGCTACACACACTGCTACACACACTGCTTCACACACTCTGCTCTTTCATTTTCTGCAACAGAAACACGGGTCAACTGTTCTGACTTGTGTTGGACCTGCAGGAATAACAACACACCTGATCACCTGCTGCAGAGACAGATCCAGATCCAGAGGTTATTAATCACTCTTCTTACTCCAATAATAAAAGTCATCCATGGATCTAAAGACCTCTACAGGTGGAGCACAGGGGCAGCTCTCTGCATGCTCAGGATCCAGGGATCATCTCTTTGTTGACACTCTTTGTCAGTGTGGCTAACTCTCTTGCTGAGAAGTCGGTCCTCCTTTCTTCTGCTGTTTAACAGCAAGATTTTCCAACACCAAGAGCCCCTATCCTCTAACACCAAACCTCCATCCATTCATTATCTTTCCTGCTTTCTCTCCATTCAGGGTCCTCGGGGGACTGGAGCCACCCAGCCTGATGCCACGTCTCCTACATAGTACACTTCTTATGAAGGAGTCAGGATCCCTCTCGTTTTTTGCTTCTTTTTTCTCACTGTGGTCCATGAACTTGAGAATCTGATGATTACAACAGTTTTTTTTTCCCCCTTTTTTAACAATTTGGATGAATGGTTTGTAAATGCCAGTCCTTCAATCCAGCCTGCGGGTTTCAGATCCAGAGCCTTTAATTTGTATCACTGTGAAAAACCATGAGAAATTTGGGAGAATTTACAAATCAGGAGTTCAGTGGAAGAATGGGTTCAAAAATGGTAGACAGAAAACAGGAGTGTCTGCAGGTATGCCCAAACTCTTATTTTTGAGAGCAGGATTATCTGTGCTCCTGCTGCTGCTCCTGCTGCTGCTCCTGATGCTGCTTCTTCTGTTACAAAATGTCTTTAAACTGTTGTTCTTTGTGAAAAGCCACTGAATAAGAGCAAAGCATCCAGACCTTTAACACAGATAGTCAATGATCAGTACTAAATAATCAGTGTCATGACAGAACAGAGGTTAGCACCGTGGAAAGCTGCCTGCGCCAAACAGGATCTATACCTGCTTTCCACTTCCATTGGATGCATGTATTCACATTTACACAACCACAAATCTCATAACTGTTCTTTTTTTAAATGAGTGACATGTGATCAGTGACATATGTAAAACTAGCTGCTCACACAAGAAGAATCAAAGCTGTGGTCTTAATGGTGTGTATGTGCTAAAGGTTAACATTAGAAGACAAAGACCACCTGAAGGGTCACTGACTTTTCCTTTAAGTGTCTGTTTGAATGTGTCACTGGTATTATGTAGATTATACTTAAGGAGCAAAAAATATCACTCAATCTATCTTTTTTTACCTGTAAGCAGTCATATTGACTGCACGGGGGTTCCCGTGGTAATAGTTATCAAAATGTGTCTCTTGGTTGCATAGCAACTAAGCGCAGGAACTGTCAGAGTTGGTAGCACTCTAGTTTGAGTCTATTTTGCACAGTAGGACATCTTTGAAGAATGAAACTTTGGGGAGAAAGTTTTAATAAAAGGATGTGCAGAGGATGAGGTGAGAAAGATGAGGGCTGATCAGGCCGTGGAGATGCTTCAGGCTTTAGATCAGTGGTCCCCAAACTACGGCCCCTCCTCATTTGGCCCGGCCCCCTGGGCTAAATGTGAACAATATCAGAGACGCATTATGTTTTTTTTTTTTTTTTTTCAGTCTGGCCACGCAATCGAGATTAATACATGTGACATTCTATTCCACCCTTCTGCAGTCTGTGCCTCTATCAGAGTAATTTTATTTCAGAAATAGTGTTATTTATTTCCTGACTTTTTTTCTGTGAAGATTCCAGAGAGGGTTATTTGGTTATTATTTATTTCATAAATAGTGTTATTTCATTAATAGTGTTCTTATTTATTTCCTGAAAAGTTATGTGGCCCTCACTGGAAAAAGTTTTGGGCCTCCTGCTTTAGATGGTGGTGAGTCAGAGATATGTTAAATGTGTTAAAACAATACTGCTGTTATTTGGTTCCTCTGAGGGATTTTCTTGTTTAGGAGATGTGTTAACTACTTAATTAGGAGCTCAGAAAGATGGATTTTTTGAATCTATTGGTTAAAATGAGTGCTGCACCAAAACAGTCACAGTGGATCCTTTACATGCGTGTCTGTGCTGAGCTCTCCATCACTGCTTCTGTCTGCATCAGTCCAAATGAATACATGTAAACTCAGGAGTCATCACAGACACGTCCTCCAACTCCTGTTCACCCTCTTCAAATAATGAAGCATTTAAAATGTTTGAAGCAAACAATCCTTCTCTGTGTCCATCTTTGGACTCCAGTTAGTACCTGAAAACTGCCTCGAACAGGACTCCCATCACTGACTGGACTTTCTAAATCCAGTCAATTCAAAAACTGCCAAGAAGAGATGCATTAGTCCACAACACACTGACAAAGAACTGTCCTCTTTTGGGACTTACCTGGTCCAGATTTAAGAGTTAAAGAGAGACACCTTTTGGTCACATGGTCAGGTTTAGTTTGGGTTACTTAGTTTGTCTTTAATATTGGATTTCACATGGTTTAAAAAGGAAATCAATCATGTTGTTTCCAGCTTTGCAGCTCTTTTTGTATTTGTTTCAACCCACTTCTTACTGGTGATGAAAAATCAAGGTGAGATGCAGCTGGATCTGCACGTTCATCAGTACAGACAGAGATTAAAACCTCGTCTGTCTCCTGATATCAAACTGAAATTTTCAGAGTTCCTTGTTCAGGACTTTGCAGAGTCACATTTGGTTTGTAGTTGCTTCGCTGTTTATGGTTCTATCTCTTTTTAATCAGACAGTGAACAGTGAATCATTGCTCAGTAACATGAGCTACTTCCAGGAACATTTCAAATCTAACCATCAACACTGTTATTAAAAAAAATCAAATAAAAATACTTTATGTGATTTCAAATCTTTTATTTTACGTGATTAAAGATCATTTTTACCTGACTGTATGTTTCCAATGATATTTCTGATGTTGTGATTAGCCTACGTTTGTTTATTGAACATAAATTTAATGTGAACAAACGTTGAATTGATCTGAACATGTCTGCAGAAAGTCTGTTCCAGCAGGCCCAACCCCAAAGTCCAGGTGAGGGGTTCCTAAACTTTTCAGGCCCTGACTCATAAAACAGGGGTGCTGGAGACCAGGGACCCCTGCTGTGAGGAAACTCTAACAGGCCAAAATATTTAACATTTTTCATTTAGCTGATCAATGTGAAAGTAAAGTACCTAAATGAATCTGCTGTCACTGAGGCTATGGTTACTCTGGTTTACCTCAGGGTTTCGTTCTTGTTTGTGTTGACTGGGGCTCTGCTCCTTCCATTCCCATTTCAAACCAAGGTGCTTGTCTTGTTTGGAGTCTTTGTTTTGTTGGTGTATTGTCTTTGTCAGGTTTTGTCTGTTAGGTTTGAAATAAACATATTTTGAATAAAACAGAAAGAAACAGTACACAGTTCAAACATTTTCTGTTTGCATGGTTTTATTTACGATGCAACCCTTGCTTTTGTTTAATTTTAAAGATTATGGATGAAATGTGCTATTTTGATCTTGGATGACATTTTACAACCCCACAAGGTCTCAACCCCCCACTGTGGGAACCTCTGGTCGAAGCGACCCTCGGCACTGTCTGCAGATGAGTCTGTAGCAGAGGAGCACAAAATTAAGCCACATGCAAAGGGAATATTTTTTAATGTTGGCTGAACGTTTTCCCACATCAGCAAGTTAAAGAGTTGTTTGCACATTTTTAAAGTCTTAAACTTCAAATATTTCAGTTTAAGAAAATGTGTAAGAACAGAGATATTAGCCTGTATCAGTTAGTGTGTTTTGTTTTCTTTCTAATCTCATAGGATGTGCTGACTGTATTGTTAGATTGTTTTGTGCTAACATGATTCATTGATTGCAATTGGACAGAACATCCAAACATTTACTGTTGTTTTTTTTTTAATTAAGGGGCAGGCAAAAAAATAAGAGATTCTTCTCCCTGCTCCTTTCTGTGTGTGAGAGAAAAAAGTGAATCATTATTTATTTATTTTTTTGTCTGTTTGTGTGGGTGTGTTTTGACATGTACAGAACAAATAACACAAAGTTAAAAAGCCTTTAAATGCTTGCATTAACTGGGGGCAGATAAACAGGTCTATAAATTCTGGTCTGATGGACTCATCTCTGAATCATGGTGAACAAACAGACTTCTGTTCACTAACTCAGATTCACTCTGGATATTATAATCCTGACATCATTCTGAAACTAACAAACTGCAGACTCTCTCTCTGTTTCAGTGGGGCGCAGAGTTTACATGTTACCCCATTGTTAAATATACACACACATATGTACCATCAGCTGGGGTAAGGGCATGCTCTGTTGCTGTGGCAACCTGCTAACCACAGAATAAGACAACGACAGCTACATGAGCACTGAGATGACTGAGATATCAGGACAGAATAATCCCTGCTCCTCTCTGATGTACCATGTCACGGGCTTTGCTGAGATTTGCTCTGTCCACTCGGTTATTTTTACCCCCCACAGGGCAAGAGAGCGGCTGCATGAACGCTGGAGGAGGAAGTAAGCAGTGCACATCACCACAGGAAAATCTTCTGTACTGTAGAAATATCACAGCTTCCTGTCATTCTAATGCAGAATAAAAAGATGATGAAACTGTCCATGAAGACTTTCCTCCTGAGTCAGATCAGTCCCTGCATTATTTCCTCAAGAGCTCCTCAGCTGTCAACAGGTGGTCTCACCTCACAAATCTCCATCTGCAGGAGGATTCCTCAGGGGTCTGGTTCCACCTCCGCCAACACAAATTGGAAATGTGACCCACCTGCTGGAAAGCCATCAGCAGCCTCACCCTCAGGAGTCTCACTGCTGAAACCTCCATGACACCTCCATGACACCCAGATCTAAGCCTGGACTTGGACTTGGTGAACATGAAACTCTGAGCTGACACCCCCTCATAGCTCTACAGAAGATGAATAAACCCCTGTAACGTCTGAGAAAGGTGTGAGCAGACACACGGATCTCAGCATCACCTCTAAATCAAAGACAATCAGTTTATTCAGTCTGAGTGATCCATGAAAGTGACTCTGCAGCTGCTGACAGTCCAGATAATAATCAGGAGAAATGGGAGAAATAACAAGGATGGTTTTTTAAAGGAGTAAGGACACGGCTCTTAAAATTCACTCAAACATGCCTGGGTGCTGCTGGAAGCCACAAAGACGGGAGGAGCTTTCAAAGTCTCCTGCAGAGGGTGAAAAGAGGGAGAGTCAGATTCCTCATGAAGAGAGGGTTCAGCTTTGGCTCCTTCCCCCAGCGTGAGTGCTGCTCACTGGGCACATTATGTTACACCTGTGTGTACATCACACTCTGATATCTGCAAACACACGTGAACCTCCAGGGACCAGTGGGAGAGGAGCAGTGTGCACGTGTGGCCACAGATTAGACCAAACATTCCCCTTCTTCTTTTCAGATAAATTAAAGACACAAAGGCCTAAATAAGACAAACAAAATCCTGATTACAGGACTACATGAGACGCTGCTTTACAACAATGAAACTAAAGACACCCTGTTCAAATCTGATGAAGCAGACTCATCATCATCTGAAGCTGCTGCTACAAGCAGGGCTGCCAGATCTGACTGACAGTTTCCAGCCCAAACACAACGTAAAACCCGCCCACCTCAATACACACCAGCCCAAATCTCAACCCCTCTAGAAACCAGCTTAGACTACTAGATTTTGAAGATTTGAGTTGACACTTGGCTTAAAATAAGATCGATGTTGTCTGGGTTTTTTTCTTTCTTTCTTTTTTTAATGGCACCATGTTCTTTTAAATCACACTCTGATTTCTGCAATACAATACTTCAACAAGCTTAGGAGTCATCCTCTGGGACAGGAACAATCAAAGGTTTTAGCCCCGGTCAGTCTCCCATTCCTTCTGTATCATTTCTTTTGTATTTTCCCCTCTTCAGCTTGATGCCATCTCTAAATGTGAAGTACAGGCTTGAGAAGAGAGGCCTTAGGGCCAAAGCACCTCATTGTAGCTTGTATGAACTCTTAACCTCATTTGACAGTCAGTTACAAAAACCATTTCACAATGACACTTGATTAACCGATGACCATCACTGATTTAAAGTTTTTACCCTTTTGCCACAAAATGGTAAGTATTTGTTAATATTTTCTCTGGAAGATTTTCCTAAAAAAAAAAAAGAAAAGAAAAGAAAAGAAAAGAAAAGAAAAGTTGTGAAAGGCAGCTCATATTTTATCAACCTGCCAGCTGGTAAAAAATAAAAAAAAAAATAAAAAAAAAAAAAGAATAATGAAAAAAAATCCCGAAGCACTGACAACACCACAATGGAGCTGCAAATTTTGAGCTATTAAAATTTAGTTTGCACCTCTTTTGAAAAGTGATCAAAAGATTAGTCCTTTTCATGCACATATATCACAAATCAAGTTACTACATGAGAAACTTATAGTATTTCATAGTAAAAACAGATTTGGAGCTGTTTCACAGATAAAGGAAGGAATATAATATTTACACTTTTTTCTAGCATATTTTGAGTAAAATAAGTATCCACCTGGATAAACAACTCATTAATTCCACAAAAATCATAAGAAGCATATCTGATATTAGAACGCTGCTTAACTGAAGGAGGCATAAATGTCATTAACCTGTTCAAACCGATAACTTGTTAAACTAGACTGACCTGAGGCAGGTTAAGCTCTGCTGCTTTTTCAAACATTTGATATTAACGTCTGCTGAAGAAAAAACGGAGCTTTTAGATGAATGACTCCTCAAGTTAAACATGCATGACTCAGCCGTCAATGAGAACTACTTGTCTACGCACGCGCTACTCCTTCACGCACGAGACCGACAAGCGCGTGCGTAGACAAGAAGATTGCGTGCGCGTACAAGTTCAGGTGTCTAAAATAGGCCGCAGGAAAGTGTGGTATGTTAAAAGTCCGTACACCTGAGATCAACGTGTCCTCTTTTTAGCGGTGCAGGTTTCCAGCTGCAGTTTCACCCTCTTACATCATAAAATGATAACACAAGAAAACGGTGAAGAAAAGCCTCAAAAACTCAGTAAAATGCCGAAAACTCATAAAATATCAATAGATTGAGGTGTAAAGGCGGAACTCTGCCTCCATCAGGTTTCAAACTTACCCGTCGGCTCTCCGTGAGGCAGAGATGGAGGTCTTCAACGTGCCTACCCCGCATGCACCGATCCGGCAGGCTGCTGGCTTACTCTCCGGACATTAACCTTCGGTCAGTCGGATCTCACAGACAACTAGAGGGATGGGAGGTGGGAGATAAAGCGTGGCAGCCAACAACATAATGTTAAAGTCAACAGAAATACGAGCCATCAGTGTATCCGCCTGCTTCTCCGCTGGCTGCAGCGGCGTGTAAAGAGCGGCGCTGCTGCTGTATGAGCGGCGATCAGTGCCACAGAGGCGGAGGCAGGAGAGCAAGTTCAGAGGATCCACTGATATTAGGAGTAACAACACATGAGGACATGCTGGCCTGAATGGATTAGGGTTATAAATGTAAGAGGGGTGCATAAAGTCTGTGCTTCATTTACATTTTGAAATGCACGAGTTTGTTATTAGTTAATCAATTTCTTTATTAATATATGTTTCAAAAGAAGAATACATAAACATTCACAACTACACAAGTTAAAAGCTCTAAAACGCAGAAAGAAAACTGCTGACATATAAACATGTGACATTCAAGTACAGTGAAGTCTATACTTTTATTCCACTCCCTGTTTTTATACTAAAACCACAAAAATTAAAGAACTAATTTCAATATCCAAGTAAGTTTACATCAATCAGTACATTTAATTAACTACACCATGATTTCCTGTGGTCAAGAATCTTTGCTTCATCCATTTTCTGAAACAGAAGTGAACTTTAACTTTGAGCACAAAATCTTTCATTTTTGTCATTTAAAAGAAAATTAGTCACGTGAGATTCTCCAGAAGTTTTGCAGTGTAAGTTTTACAGTGTTAATGAAGATGCAGGAGAGACAAGCGCTGTATGCCCATGCAAAAGATACCTATGTTAGTATTAACTGTTAAGCCCAAACATTTCCTTAAATGAACGGTTGATGAGACTAAAGTTGACGCCCCCTCCAGCAGAAACTTTCAGCTTGATGAGGAAATGATCTCAGTTTGTGAGTCCTGTGTGACAGAGCCTACAGACTCTCAGAGATCTCTCTAGCCACTGACTTCTGAATCCATCCATTTCAATGGGCACTTTATGATCAGAGAGTCTGTATTAAGTGAGTGTCTGTCTTTTTAAGGGGTCTTGAATTTCTCTTAAATAATCTGCACATTTAAATGATCTCTTTAATAACTGATAACATTCTAATTTGTTAATTGATTGAGTTTCCAGCTTCCTCTGATGGTTAATATTTGTCCTTATTGTTTTGCTCTATTTTCTGTAGTTGATGATGACTTGTAGGCTCTTATTTTGAAAAAATCTTATTTCCTGTATTGTGGTGTTTTCCTCTGGGTTCAGAGACCTTACTTTGTCCAGAGGGATCGGTTCCATCACACAAATCTTTATTCCAATTTTAATGGAGGGGTTGAATTTAAATAATGTCTTTCTTATGGAGTAATAAGCTTTGTTGTTTTTCCTCGTTGTTTTTGAGACAACAACAGTAAGTCATCTGCATAAAAAAGACATTTCACATCTTTTCCCCCCAATGGAGACCTGGATATGGAGAGTTTTCCAGCAGTTTGAATAAATGATGGATGTAAATATTCAAAGAGTTGGTGATAGACTGCAGCCCTGATGGACACCACGCTGTTGTGTAAAGAACTCTCTTCTTTTCTGTCCCATTTTAACAGCACATTCATTCTCATAATATTTACTTTGAATCAATTCAGACATTTTTTTTCCAATTCCACCTTGGAGTAACTGCTAGAAAAGACCATTTTGTCAAACAGAATCAAAAGCTTTCCTGAAATCAACCAAACATATAAGATCTTCTTTTCTTCTTCTGTTGGATGGGTTTTTGTATCAGTGTGTGTAGAGTAAATATGTGACCAGCTGTTCTTTGGGCATAAAACCAATCTGGGATTTACTCAGAACATTATCTCCAGGCCAGGAAAGATAGTAATCTTGAATTTAAAATATTACAGAATAATTTGCCTACATTTGAATTGACACACACTCCTCTGTGGTTATCAGGATTAAGATGGTCTCTGTTTTTAAAAATAGGGCTAATCAGACCTTTGTTCCATATTTCAGGATACACTCCACTTTTCAATACAAGGGTTAAATTATTTCAATTAAGCTGATTTTAAGTTTCTGCTGCTGTGTTTTAACATTTCAGTCCTGATGCCGTCGATACCACAAACTTTTCCATCTTGAAGACAGGACAGGTTGTCTTCCACCTCGTCCATTGTGATTGAACCGACTAAAGACAATTGATAGTCTTAAATGATCTGTTTAATTGTGTCACTTTGTTTATTATGGATGTCTGCTGTTTGTTTAAACTCACTTCTTCTGGATTCTGGTATAAATTAGAGGAGTAGTCTTACCAAACATTTCCATTCTGTATAGAGATCTTATTTTGATTTATGGGGTTACATTTTCCCCACGGTTTGCAGAAACAATCTTACCGTAGGTCTTGATTTTCAGGCTGGTTGTGTTTCTTGTTTGAGAGCTTTCTCAGATGTTTCCTGAGATGGAAACATTTATTATCAAACCATTGTTGTTCCTTTGAGTATTTCTGCTCCCATTTGTTTCTCCTTCTTTTCATCTTAGATTCTTTAGCTCATTTCATGTCGTTTCATTCTTTAGTGGCTGAATACATGCTGTCTCTGTCTGTCAGCTACTGTGTACTGAGAAATGTAGCTAACATGTTTTGGATGGTGCTGTTGTTAAAGGCCTTGGTGAAGTCAGCTGGGCTTCTCTCAAACCATTTGTAGTGCTTTTGGAGTGCAGAGCGCTCTCTCTCTCACTCTCTCTCTCTCTCTCTCTCTCTCTCTCTCTCTCTCTCTCTCTCTGGCACTAGTTACTCCTCATACAAAGGACGTGGGAGGCTGGAACACCTCCTCTGAGCACACTGATGAAAATTATTGGCCAGAAGCAATAAAACAACAAACAGACCTCTGGTCTGATTGTAGAATCATCAAAGCTGGACTGAAATGACGTTTGTGCTCTCAAACAAGAGACTTTTTGTTCCCTTCAATTTTTTTTAGCTGTTTTTATTTCAAAGGTCAAAGAGTACACTACAAACCAAAGCACACAAGGAAAAAGTCAAGACTGTGTTGCAAAAAAGAAGCATGACATTTCAAATTTCATATCAAACTGATGCGAAATGAGTTTCTTTATTTTTCTTTATTTGATAATCTCATAGTTTTGTCTTCTTTTAAGGTCATTCACGCCTCAGTGGAACTAAAGGGCCTGATGCTGGTTTCTGTAATGGTGTAACATGGTCAATATTTTACAGCTTAGATTCTTGACTTGTCTTTGATTAATGGATCACCGTGGACAGATATCTTATTGTGAAATCAGAGACATTCATGTTAAGATGAGCTACAGCCGTCTCCTTCATGGTCCTGATCAGAAATTCACCCTCTCTGATGAGTTATGCCGGCACCTGGAAGTTGAAGGTTATTTTTTAATCCTCACACCTTGGTGAGCAGACAGCTGCATAGTTAAAGTGAGTGGAGAGGAAAACCTGATACACTCGCTCCAATATACAGCATGAAATGTTTATCTGAATGCCTGCAGGGACCCATGTGATCCTGTTACAGGTCTTGAACTTATAAAACCCAGAGAGCAAACTCAGGAGGAGGTGAGGACGCCGTAAACACAGAGAGCACCTGTTGGTCACACACACCATTTAAAACTTCCTCCTGTTGGTCCACACTGAAATCTGTTTGTTCAGCTCTCATTAAGCCTCAGCCTGCAGTGTGTGTGTGTGTGTGTGTGTGTGTGTGTGTGTGTGTGTGTGTGTGTGTGTGTGTGTGTGTGTGTGTGTGTGTGTGTGTGTATGTGTTTCTAACCACTGATACGGTCACAACTCCAAGAATTCAGCTGTATCCATGGAGCCGTGTATGAAACCATAATTAGACATGGCTTCCAAAGTCAACCCTGATTCAGAGAGCTCCTCGGGGAGATATTTCTCTACCCATAAACCCACGGCCCTGCCTCAGAGTCACTGCTAATTACAGTCCAAATTCAATCAAGTGGAAACAAACAGCAGCAGCACCAAAGGAGCTGAGCATGACTGCTTCTGTCCGCAGAGGAAGAGACAAAACGTCAGTCGTTGACACCAATTTTTGACCCTGAGCTTTAAAGACATCCTGTAACAGCACAGAGGAGCCACAAGAGCTCACGCTGATGGAAATTCACCTGATGAATATTTAAAGAGATGAGGAAACGGTGACACTGAATGTCTGTGAGCAGAATGAGTAAGAAGAGAGGGAAAAAGGAAAGAGGCTGATGGTTGTTTAAAAAGTGTTAACCTTGAATTAGACAAGCAGAAAGCCAGCATAAGATGGATGGAGAGATGGAGTGAGCGAGCGAGGGAGGGAGAGCTACAGGCTGCAGAGACGAGGTTCGGCGGAAAATGTCAGATGAGTCAGAGGTATTCTGGGAAGATGCTCCTGTTTAATATGGCTCCACAGTCTGCCAAGCAGGCTGATAATTTACACTGACACCATCAGGGTAATAACGAGCACCTGCAGCCCCGCTCTGAAGGAGCTGTCTGCTCCCAATGAGCAGCAGTGACACTGATTAACCCTGACGGCCTCTAACACAGGATGACTGACGGGTTGGACAGAGCACAGGTTGGCCACAGGGGGCCACACCTGGAAAACTCTCTTTAAACATACGGACACACAGTCATCTGTGCTGTTCAGCCAGGGCCATTTCTTTACTCAGTCTGAGAGCCAGAAGATATCAGTCAAACCCAAAGAAGCACAGACAGCATCCAGGGAGGGGAGCTGGGGGAGCTCTGGAGGGATTAACTATGGAGGGAGATGGTTTTATATGCTTTAAGAAAAACAGAGACTATTGATATGTAACCAAGTTTTATTTCCTGGATGCAGAACTGCTGGAAAATGTGAAACTAGAGTAAAACCATTGACATGTACCTGTTATAATCTGCCATCTGCCATCTGCCACTTGAGGGCGCTAAAGCAGACCTCCACTTCTCCTTTGCTGCTGTCCATCAGTGTCTCTTATGCTAGTTTTCCCGCCTCTTGTCCAACCCACAGACTAAATAATTAATGAATGTAGTATCTGTGAGGTCCCCTATTTGTTCCTGAGACAGAGATTTGAAGCAAATCTTTGAAGTGGGCCATGTTGGAAATGAGGCGGGCTGCCTCCACACTAACAGCTATAGGGCGCCCACCTGTCAATCAGCTGAGCTCTACCTCGAAGCTTTACAGCCAAAAAGAAAAACATGTTTACAAAAATCATTTCAGTCTAAAGGACTAATTTTTTATAAGTCCAGTTCTAGAGGATGTTCTGATTACAAGTGTTGCATTAGAGACTGAGCGTGATGTGACAGAAACCACATCCATGTGTTATACATAAACAATCTTCCCTTAAATCTTCCACCACTTTCCAAAGTATTCCTCTGGGCTCGGTTAGCTAGTCTGGCTTGAACTGGTGTCTATGCTGCTCATCACTGCCCCTCCAGGGTTTCAAACAGTACTGTAACAAACATTTTACAGAACCACTGAGATGTGGAGCACATATAAGACTTTAGTGTTGATGTAGTAAGCTACAATCTTCAGACAATCTTCTTCTTCATCCTCATACTTATCCTCAACAACACAAGATTTCCTCATCACAACATGTCTTCATCATGTTTCCATCATGTTTCCATCATGTTTCCACCATTTCTCCATCATGTTTCCTCCATTTCTCCATCATGTTTCCATCATTTCTCCATCAGGTTTCCAACATGTCTTCATCATGTTTCCATCATGTCTCCATCATGTCTCCATCATGTCTCCATCATGTCTCCATCACGTTTCCATCATGTCTCCATCATGTTTCTACCATGTCTCCATCATGTCTCCATCATGTTTCCACCATGTTTCTACCATGTCTCCATCATATTTCCACCATGTCTCCATCATGTCTCCATCACGTTTCCACCATGTTTCCATCATGTCTCCAACACATCTCCATCACGTCTCCACCACGTCTCCATCACATCTCCATCACATCTCCATTATGTTTCCATTTCTATCATGGTTCCATCGTTTCCATCATCTTTCCATCATGTCTCCATCATGTCTCCATCATGTCTCCATCATATTTCTACCATGTTTCCACCATATCTCCATCATGTCTCCATGTTTCCATCATGTCTCCATTACATCTCCATCACGTTTCCATCACATTTTCATCACCTCTCCATCACGTCTCCATCACGTCTCCATCACGTCTCCATCACGTCTCCACCATGTCTCCATCATATTTTCACCCTGTTTCCACCATGTCTCCATCATGTCAGTCATCATGTCTTTAGACAAGTGGACTAAAGTGTGAACTAAAGTTAGTGACAGATCCATGAACCATAGACCTGTCGTCTGATTTATTAGAGGTTAGCCTCTTGAGATGCTACATCTCGTTTTCAGGAGGGACCTCATGTCTGAATGGGTGTGGTGATCATTTTATAGAAGTATAATCAATGATGTTCTGACTGAAAATAAAAATTTATGGTAGTGATGAACTCATGGATGCCCAGACCACAAGTGCATCCCTACCATATTTGTCTCCGTTAAGTAAAGGTGTGTTAAAGGCCTCTTGAGATGTGACATCCCATTTTCAGAGGGACCTCATGCCTATGTGATGATTAAAAATAGATACTGTAGATGTATCAAGATGTATCAAGATGCATCATGCTAATATCTACATTAACAGCTATAATGATAATGGTAATGTTCCTAATGAAATGGCCAAATGTGCATCATGTCTATAGTTGCAGCAGCAGGCAGTCTCCACCAAGGATCCCAGGCCACCTACAAGACAAGAGCCAGAGACGAGTACAGGAGCAGGCTAAAGGGGCAAAGGCAGATGTGGAGAGAGATTGAGAAAGAGAGATAGAGCCCAATGTGCCATCTAAACTATGAGTCTAATTTATGATCTAATTTATGGATTATAAGCTGGTCCCTAACTGAAAGTTTTATCAAAGAGGAATGTTTTAAGTTTAACCTTAAAGGTAGAGAGGGATTCTGCATCCCGAACTGTGGTTGGTAAATGGTTCCAGAGAAGGGGAGCCTGATGACTGAAGGCTCTACCTCCCATACTACTTTTGGAGATTGACGGTACTACAAGCAGGCCAGCATTTTGGGAGCGTAATGTTCTAGAGGGGTTGTATGGCACTACAAGCTGTCTAAGATAGACTGGGGCTTGTCCACTGAGAGCTTTATAGGTAAGGAGAAGAATCTTGAATTCTATTCTATATTTTACAGGAAGCCAATGCAGAGAAGCTAATACAGGAGTAATGTGGTCTCTTCTCCTAGTTCCAGTCAGTACACGTGCTGCAGCATTTTGAACCAGCTGAAGCATCTTAAGCGACTTGCTGGGACAGCCTGAGAGCAGGGAATTACAATAGTCCAGTCTAGAGGTAACAAAAGCATAGACTAGCTTTTCAGCATCGCTCTGGGACAGGATAGGCCTGATTTTAGCGATGTTACAAAGATGAAAAAAGGCTGTTTTTGAAATTTGTTTTATGTGAAGGTTAAAGGATAAATCCTGATCAAATAGAAACCCCAGATTTCTAACAGTTGTGCTTGGTGCCAGGCTAATGCCATCTATGTCAATTAAATCACTAGAGAGAGCTTCTCTAAGGTGTCGAGGGCCCAGCACAATGATCTCTGTCTTGGCTGAGTTAAGAAGAAAAAAATTCTGGCCATCCAGGTTCGGATGTCCTTTAAACAGGAACCTAGTGTAGAAAGTTGGTTTGTCTCACCTGGCTTCAGTGATACATAACGCTGTGATTCATCGGCGTAGCAGTGAAAATAAATCATGTCTCCACCATGTCTCCACCACCTCTCCATCACATCTCCATCATGTTTCCATTGTTTCTAACATTTCCTCATCATGTCTCCATTGCATTTCTTTCATGGTTCTATCGTTTCCATCATGTTTCCACCACTTCTCCATTATGTCTCCATCATATTTCCACCATCTCTCCATCATGTCTCCATCATGTTTCCAACATGTCTCCATCATATTTCCAGTATGTCTCCACCATGTCTCCATCATGTCTTCATCATGTTTCCACATTGTTTCCACCACGTCTCCATCATGTCTTCATCATGTCTTCATCATGTTTCCACCATGTTCCCATCATGTCTCCATCATGGTTTCACCATATCTCCAATTGCATTTCTTTCATGGTTCTATCGTTTCCATCACGTTTCCACCATGTTTGCACCATGTCTCCATCATATTTCCATAATTTTTCCACTTTGTCTCCATCATGTCTCCATCATGTCTCCATCATGTCTCCATCATGTCTCCATCTTGTTTCCACCATCTCTCCATCATGTCTCCATCACTTTTCCAACATGTCTCCATCATATTTCCATCATGTTTCCACCACGTCTCCATCATGTCTTCATCATTTTTCCATCATGTCTCCATCATGTTTCTACCATGTCTCCATGTTTCAAAGAAAACTGTAAGTAATTTGATAAGCAGCTCAAAACGATGGAGTGCCGTCAACTCTTTTGACCTTTAAGCTCCTTCCAGTCAAAGAAGAATGTATGTTTATGATGTCTCACTGAGGCTTTGGAACAGCATGCAAAGGCCAACTATATAACACAGCAAGCAGCAAAGGCCAGCCTTTATCAGGGGACACTGAAATGGCTTTTCACACACACACACACACACACACACACACACACACACACACACGCGTGTGTGTGTGTGTGTGTGTGTCTGATATAGTATACCAGATTATCAGAGTATCTGTGTTGTCTTCTGATGAGCTGATGAATAATTGTCCCTGAGAAATAAACCAAACTATATAAAGATGAACTGTAAATCTCCTCCATGATCTCAGCTGGCTGGAAACACAAGAGCTGTTTATTTCAGTATGTGTGTGTGTGTGTGTGTGTGTGTGTGTGTGTGTGTGTGTGTGTGTGTGTGTGTGTGTGTGTGTGTATGTGTATGTGTATGTGTGTGTGTGTGTGTGTGAGCGGTGTGTGCAGAGGTAAGATGAGGAGAATGGAAAGTGTTTTGTGATGAAGATGCTAGAGGAGGAGGGGGTCTAAATAAAGTCACTGCTGCCCCACCCGCCCTCCCCCACCCCCCAGCTGTGACGCTGGTAAATAGACACGGGATCTAAGTGTTTGCTGTGGCAACATGTGAGAGTGATGAGCTGCATGGAGCCTCCCTGATGCTCTGACACTGCACAGCGCTGCAGACAGTTGGTGCACGGAGAGCTCAGATAAACACGTTCAGTGGAGGTTCAGTGTGTTCAGAGGATTATATCTCGCTGAGAGCTGAATGGATGTGTTCACTGGTTCTCTTTCTTTCATGATAGTGAGTCAGTAAGAAACACACACACACAGAGGGGGGTGGGTGTTGGTGGGGCTACAGCAGACTTAAGTCACGACTCCTCTGCCCAGCAAATGAGCACAAGCAACAGTGTGGAAATATGTGTGTGTGTGTGTTCACAGAGCTGCCCCTCCTCCTTTCATCTCCTCTGCAACAGACCTGGTTTCCACGGTAACCTCTTGTGTTGATGGCTTCACCTTTGTGTTAATCACTACCCAGAAATAACAGCCAAAGCAGGATGCTAGTCCAGTGTGTGTGTGTGTGTGTGTGTGTGTGTGTGTGTGTGTGTGTGTGTGTGTGTGTGTGTGTGTCGTGTGTGTGTGTGTGTGTCAGTGTGTGTGTGTGTGTGTCAGTGTGTGTGTCGGTGTGTGTGTGTCGGTGTGTGGGAGACGTCTTCTTCATTTTTCCCTAAATAGCAGCAAAGTTAGGAATCAATAGGACAGCAGCAGAGCAGCGGGTCTGAAACCAAAGGATTGATTTTCCTCTGGAGACTTCTTCGCCTTGTTTCCTCCTCAGCTGCCAAAACACGGCTGCCTGCCTTCATTGCTTCAACAAACAAAAATAGCTCTACCATTATGAGCAAATACGTCTTTGTACTATGACGGTTCAAGTGATTCAGTAAGAGAGCAAACTGGCAGCAGTTTAACAACAGCTTCATGGATCTCACATCATTTGCTACCTTTGCTCTCTGAGCTCAGTCAGATCCAAGATAATCTGAGGATGAATTCCCAATCTTGTTACAGATAATCATTAAGTTTGGTGAAGTAAACCCTAATTGGTCTTTCTGGGGGATGTTTCAGCTGTTGATTTATTATAAAACAGTAAAAGTTAATACATAAACTATCGTATCTTTACAGGAAATGATGATGCTTTCAGTGTCCTGATAGAATCTTCATGTTGTGCTTGTTCCTTTTAAGTAAGCTAGGTTGTTTCTCCTGGAGGTACAGTATGAAATGACATCACCTGACCTATTTCACTAAACATGAAGCTAGCTGCAGCACAGAACTGCTAACTGGGATCCATGCTAACACGAACAGGACCCATAAAATCATGAATTTGTGTAAATGAACTGCTTGTACTTCAGGTGGTACCCAAAAGGAAACCCTGTTCACTCCTGGTCCTCATTAGTAAGTACCAAGAAATGCTGAAATATGGAAACGTTCCATAGAGGAACATCCATAGACTGAAAAATAAACGGATGAGGTCTCTTTCATGTCACCCGTCTGGTTCTGAAGCAGAGTTTTGAAGCAAATCAGCTGGTGCAGCCATATTGGAAATGGAGTTGGCTTTGGGCCTCCACACTTACAACTATTCAGCGTCCACCTGTCAATCACCTGAGTTCTGCCTCTGATTGGGCGAACTCACCTTAATATGTTCTAAACTGCCAAATTAAAATAAAATGTACCCCCTGTACAGTGTGTGCTGTTTGTGAAATCAATGATTCAGTCAAGAGACATTTTTTGTACCAGTAAACATGTTTATTTCTGATGTGAAAATGCCTTTTTTTTTTTTTTTTTTTTTTTTTGGTGTTTTTGTGATTTCTGGTACTTTCTAAACCAGATTCAAGCAGACTCCCCACAAACTTCAGATTTCAGCACTTCTGCATTCCCTCATGTTTTCAGACCAGAGGCTGCCACTTGGGAACAAAAAAAAATGGCAAGAATAACACCAACCATTACTCTTTATGGTCTCATGAGTAGGTGACATTAACAGTGGTTTGACTTCGATTGGTAGATTCTGTGAGGTGTTTAAAATCTCATCACTACAGTTTCAGTATTGCTGCCCTTTGAATGACTCCTCATTTGACCAACTGGGTTGATCTATGGTCTCTCCAGAGCCAATAACATCCCCGAGCGTGACATGGTGTGACCAGACACCTGCAGACTCTTATTTCAATTCCGAGTGCATATTTATCTCCCCTTAACGTAGCTTTATGATTGTAATGAATATTTGACCTTCAATTCATACATTTGTATTTTCTGTAAAGTTGTTCTAGAAAAACAAACACTCAAAAAAATGAACGTATAGCTAAAATAATCTCAGAGAAAACTGAGATATCTCTCACTGTGCTCTCTCTTTACTTTACTGAAAAATGTGTGAGATAGCAAAAGGCTAAACATTAAGTAATAAAAGGGAGTTTGGTGAACTTAAGCTTATTTTGCCCTAAACTACAATAATTTATCATGAATGAGTAGTATTACAAATCCATACAATAATGTCTGTTTATTCTAATGTTGATTCTTAACTAAACACACTGGCACTTTAAATCTGCAGGATGTCTCTGAGTCTCAGTAAGTGATGATTATTAAGCAAAGTTTACCTGTTTCCAGTTTACCTGTACAAGCAATCCAGAGCAGCAGAAAGCACGAGGCAAACCGAGCATCCGAGGAAACGTCATGTGGGTGGAGTGAGAAATGTTACATCCCTGCACACATGCAGAGCACTGACACCAACATCTGCTCCATCTGCTGCTCCTCCCACTGAGGCTCAGACTGAGCAGTGACAGAAAGGAGGCCTCACCACGACATGTGCCGGGTGAAACAGGTGATATATGATAAATATGTGATCATTGCAGCATAGAAAACAGAGTTAAACCATGCAGTATGATCAGTGCATGCTTTTCATTTCACCGCACTTGTTGCACCTGCTGTCTGGCTCTTGATCCTCCTTCACTGTTTTCAGTTAGAAGACACAAAGACAGTCCCAGACCAAGACACAAGGCTTTGGAGACAGACATAAAGCTGTCCAGACTGATGTAACACTCAGCTCAGCTTGCCTCTGAAAAACTGAATAAAACTGAGACAGCTGCTGCAAAACAAAAACAGGGCCTGTATTCACCTCTAGATAACCAAAAACAAACTCCTGTCCATCTTCAAATACGTCAAACTCCTGAAAAATGATGGAATAGCTCTTAACCCTTCCAGAAAAACCCGGCTGTGTTTACTTTAGCAATATTTCTGCAATAAATTAATGTCATCATTCAATATTTCAGGTATTCCTCAATTATCAACTTATTATTAACTTGTTTATTAACATAATTCATGCTTCTTTTCTTTTTTCTTTTTTACTTTTTGAGTAAAAACACTTTTTGTTTCACTCCCCCTCTAATGCACAACATGGGTCTGAAATGACCTACATCTGTTTTCCATGTTATTTCATGTATGGTTGAGTGTTTCTTTGCTGTATCTTTGGGAAAAGGTATTTTTTCTGTCATTTACTATTCCATGTGTTCAGTATGAAGCCTTTATTGTTTAGCACAAATCATCATATTTATTTTTCCTTTCTTCCTTCTATGAACTAGTAACACTTTCGTATGTCTATATCAAGTTTACACACATGGGTCCGAAATGTCCCATATTAATTTACTATAGTATCTAATGGGATTCTTTATAATTATATGTTACCATGAACATGTTTACTGTGGATTCCCCGACACACTTTTCACAACTCACCACAGCCCTCTGTGCACATTTGATACATGGTAAATGGTAAATGGACCAGTACTTATATAGCACTTTTCTAGTCTGTCTGACCACTCAAAGCACTTTACACTGCTGGTGTCATTCACCCATGTCGGTCTGTAAAAGATAACCGTGTGTATTAAATGATGAGATATAACTTGAGAATAAGTCCATCACTCATCAGAAAGGAAACTATCTTAATTTATTAGCTTACTATTAGAACATCATGGTGGACAACTTCTTCACCAGTGTCCTGCTGACTGAGAAGCTCCTTCAGAAGAACCTGAACATTGTGGTGACTCTTCATCAGAAGAGGGCAGACAAACCACAGATGATGGTCAAATGGATGGACCAGTGCTTATGTAGCTCTTCACTCGTCTATCTGACCACTCAGAGAACTTTAACACTTCCAGTCTCTTTCACCCATACACACCATATTCTCACACTGATGGCAGAGACTGCTACAGTAAGGGAACCATCAGTTTTAGCTAACACATTTATACCCATGCACACACCACTGAACAATTTTTGGGTTCAGTGTCTTGCTCAAGGACACTTTGACATGTGACTGCAGGAGCTGTGATTGAACCATCAACCTTCTGATAAAGAGATGATGACTCTAGGTCTGAGCCACAGCTGAAAGAGGCACATGAAAGCACATCATTGATGTAAAGGGAAGATGTGGGATAAAACAAAAACAGAACTGAGCCGTCACAGAGCCACAAGAAGCCATCAGGCAGGAGGGCTGAGGGAAAAGGAAGAGGTGCTCAATCTGACCAGTTTCCACAGACAGAAAAGTCAGCAGCTGCTGTTCACAGTGCACCCGGCCTGTGTGCAAGGAACACAGGTATGTGGTGGTCATTTGAGTCACATATGAATTGAGATGATTGTGGTCTACAGATGTGATCAGTTGTGTTTTATTTTAAGTCACATTCATCAGGTTACAACAGTTACACTCCTGATAGAGTTCAGTTCAATAGCTGAGTTTTCTGTTATTAGCAGTATGTGTAATCATTCATCCATCAATACTGCTTATCCTGTTCAGGGTCACAGGTGTCTGGAGTCTATCCCAGCTGTCTTAGGGTGAGAGGAGGAGTACACCCTGGACTGATCTCCAGCCAATCACAGGGCTGACACACAGAGACAGACAACCTTTCATGCTCATACTCACACCTACAGGCAATTTAGAATCACCAATTGACCTGATGAGCATGTTTTTAAGACTGTGGGAGGAAGCTGGAGAACCTGGAGAGAACCCATGCATGCATAGAGAGAACATGCTCATTCCACACAGAAAGGCACACCAGGCAGACCGGGATTCAAACTGGTGACCTTCTTGCTGTGAGGCTGCAGTGCTAACCGTTGGCGTCACCATGCAGCCCACAGTATGTGTATGTGTGACAAAACTATAACATGTCTCAGACATTAAATGTATGATTGTTTTCCCCAAAAACCATCCTAAAGTGACAATTTGAAACATTTTTTTCTTACAGTATGAAGTCATTTAACATAGAATCACACTTGGATAAATGGGTCATTTTGGACCCATGTGTGTAAACTTGATGTAATCATACAAAACCTGCTCTTGTTTATAAAAAAATAAAGGGAACAAAAACAAGATGCTAAAAGAAAACTTGGAATATTAAATTAGGAGATATATTGATTTTAAAAGATACAGAAAAAAAAAACACTTATCCAGCATGAACTCAGATGGAAAATGAATGTGGGTCATTTTGGACCCATGTTGTGCATTAGAAGGGGGGTGTATACTGTATGTCGTGTATCAAAGAGTTCAGAAAACAAAGGCAGTTATCCAGCATTGATTTTAGTCATGAGCAGATTACATTTGCAGAGTCAGTCTTGGATCCACAAAATTCAGGTCTCATTTTCTCTAGTGTGCCCAACACCAACGCTCACTTTTGAAGCTGTTTGTTTACACAGAGAGGAAGAAAGGAGTTCAACGCTTGGTTTGTTGAGGTTGGTTACAATTGAGTTTGTGGAAAGATGTCAATGTTAGCAGGAGGAAAGGAAGCAGTTTCAACTGCTTCCTGTCACATGAGAGACTTCCCCTCTTTCCTGTGAATCCAGATTCACCCACTCAAATCCATGGTCGTTGTGTCCTCATAACCAAAGGTCAAATCAGCTGCTCTCCCCAAGAGCCTCTCACAAGCTGGTGGCCTCCTGCCTGTGTTCAATTTGTCACAGCTCTTCCACATCACACCGTGCCCACACCTCCACAGATGGGGCCGAAAGGATGGAGCCAAAGGAAGGTGTCATTGCTGCTTCTGTTTTCTCTCTGTCAGTGTGAGCTTGGTACTGATCAGGCTGAATTCTGACCCTACTTATCAGTTATCTGAAACATGCAGAGATCTTCTGTAAATCCAATCTAATCGACTTAAACAAGGAGTTATTGAATCAGGAAGCAAAGCTTTGAGCTACATTAGCTCAGTGTATTGAGTTCATGAAGTATTGTGTGTTATGCTAAGAGTAAATCACTTCTTTTAACGCTCTGACTCTGAGTCAAAGTTTGGACATCATTTGGAAGAATCTTTAAAAATGATTGTGTCTGTAATTTCCCAGTAACTGAGAAAACAAGTATCTTTTATTGCTTGACAGAGGAAACCGAGACGAGACGAGACAAAGAAGTTTTAGCTCATTAAGTTGTTGGAAACTGATAAATTCTAACTTTGTCAAAAAATTATCATTACTGGAATCTCTCTCAGAGTACATATGATCAATTTCATGTTTTCATTTCAGAAAAAAAGGTCATTTTTTTTCCTGGTAAAGTCACTTTGTTTTTTTCACCAAGGACTGAAACAGAACTTACAGCTGCCCCTGTTGTCTCAATAATTTTTCAAACTTTGAGCTCAATCTTTACACATTTTTCAGATGAATTAATGTTTTGATTTCATTTATTTGAAGTCAATAAGGATAAAATATAAACCAGACTAACAGTAAGCAGTACAGTCCAGTAAGGGCCATTGCTGGATGAATCAAACACAACAACTTTCTTTTTTTCTATGATAATTTAATGACAGAGAAATAAATACATCCATACATTTGAACGGGTCTCTGTGCTGCTAACAGAGAACTTAACAAAGATATTTGCTGTTACATTTCAAACTCAAAAACACAAACATGTTACAAAAATGTATCAAGCAGCAATTTAAACATTTAACTTTTAGAAAACACAGATTCATGATGTTACAGGAGTAGAAAAAAACTTCAATCATGATCCCTCCTCAGCTCAGACTCATACTTAGGCCTTTGTGATGTATCCCTCTTTGATCAAGAAATCGTAGATTTTGCGCGTTTTGTTCACGTCGATCTTGATGAGCGCTCGGGCCTGTGCCAGACGTAGCCCGCCTTGTCGTCTGCACTCATTCAGCAAAGCCTGCTTATACTCAAGGTACGCCCCCGGCACCAAACGCACCACCTGGCATAACTACAGGCACAGACAGACACAGACACAGACACGTCAGGAAGAGGAGCTGAATTCAAGAGGAGAGCTGCAATTAACATTTCTGCATTTAAACTTTAGATAAAGTTCAATTTTTTTTAATTTATGCAAATAACAGAATTAAATAAACAAAGCAAGTACTGGAGCTATAGGCTGCTGGGTTGCTGGCCAATCCCCAACAACCTATAAAAACAAAAACAAAAGAAAAAAATTAAATAAAAACAAAACACAACACAACAACATAATTAATGTCTGAGACAGTCAATTCAGTCAGTTCAGACCACAGTTTGTTGCCTTCAGAAATGAAAGGCTTTGTGTGGACAGTTTGGCACTGACTGCAGTGACACCTTGGGACTGGATCTGTTTTTCAGGGTTAAAGACTCCGTTTCCCATGAGCACTTTCACCCACTGTCGTAAAGATGTGACTCTAACTGAGGCGTGTTTGCTTTGAAGCCAATGAAAAGCGAGAAGATCTTCTTTTCAACACATCTTTCTTTGTTCAAGACAACTTTTCCCAGGATGCAAAATGAAGAGTTAATGTATTTATTTGTAGTTTAAAATGGGACACCAATTTCACTTTAAGTCAGTTCGTAGTTTAGTGTCCAGAAAGTGAGCAGACTATATGTTAAGTTTTCCTCACAGCCCAGTGTCATACGCCAAAATAACCCCTGTCCACACTTTACCCCAAGTACATTTTGGCTGGGCCCAATTATGCCCTGGTCCAAAATATACTGGCATAAAACAGACTAGGCCAGACTCAACCTTTCTTGAGTAAGGAGTTAGGTGTTACTGAAGTTTAAACTAGGAAGAATACTCACTGTGGAAGCAAACACGACATAAAACATCTTTCATTGTTCCAATTAAATACTGGAACAGAAAAAGGGACAGAATCTATTTTTTTTATATATATCTGTGATCTAGTCAGATAATATGGCACGATAAGCTCTTTAAGATAGGATGGCCCGATGCCATGAAGAGCTTTGAAAGTCAGAAGAAGAATTTTATATTCTATTCTAAACTTTATGGGTAGCCAGTGCAGAGACACTAACACTGGGGAGATATGCTCCCTCCTCCTAGTCCCAGTCAGAACCCGGGCTGCATCATTCTGAACTAGCTGAAGAGTCCTGATAGACTTGTTAGGACAACCAGATAGAAGAGAGTTACAGTAATCCAACCTGGAGGTAACGAAAGCATGGACCAGCTTCTCTGCATCACTCTGAGACAAGATGTGTCTAATTTTTCTAATATTGCAGAGATGAAAGAACGCTGTCCTGGAGACCTGTTGGATGTGAGAGTTGAAGGACAGGTCCTGACCCAGAAGAACTCCTAGGTTCCTAACAGTGGAGCCAGGTGCCAGGCTGATGCCATCTAAGGGAGTTATCTGGTTAGAAAAAGCCTCTCTGAGGTGTTTAGGTCCAATAACAATGACTTCAGTCTTCTCTGAGTTCAGAAGTAGAAAATTTCTGCTCATCCAGATCCTTACATCTTTTCAATGATAAGTACAGCTGAGTATCATCTGCATAAAAGTGAAAGTTTATGGAGTGTTTCCTAATTATACTACTAAGAGGAAGCATATATAAGTTGAAAAGAATTGGACCAAGCACTGAACCTTGAGGAACTCCACAATGCACCCTGGGATGCAAAGATCTGGTTCACCGTGGACAATATTGTTACCTTAATCCCTCATCCAGAAAAGATCACAGAGAGGCGTGTCCAGATCAGCCCCAGAGTGTTCATGGTAATTATTGAAATAATACATTATTATCTGAACACCAAGGGTGTTCAGCATGTGTTCAGTATGTGGGCAGTTAAGTTATCATTTCAGTATGTGAATAACTAGATTATTAATATTCTTTTCTGTTTTTCCCTTTCAGCAAGTCTACTTTAGGTTTTTTTGTTCTTTAATGCACTTTCAAGCACAAAACACATTCTGCTGTGTGTATATTTGTTTTAGATGTTTTAATGACGTCTTGCAGTAGATGCACTGCTATGTTGAAGTAATGTAAATAAATGGCTCTTCAATAGTAAATGACCTCATTTTATTGATTATAAACATTTGTGTTTGTAAAATTCACACTGTAGGGCAGGTCATGAGTTAACATTAAGTAATAAGGTTGAGGAGATATAAAGAAACCTTGCAAACAAAATACTGTGGTCACAACTAAAACAGTGCAGTCACAACCGTAACAGTGTGGTCACTACCTTAACACTGAGTGTTTTGTAAAATAAATATAAGGATTTAATCATTAAATAACATTTTATTATAACTTTAATTGCAGTGTGTTGCTGTGTTACGGTAGTGACACATTTCAGGAGTGGAAAAACATTTCAAGAACAGGCATTAATATCAGAAATTTGACTTTGCCTCTACTTGATATGTACCATAGAAATATGGTACAATATATGTATGGACAAAGTTTTTGGAAAAAAAAAAAACATGTTTTGAAAATGTTTTTCCAACTCTGGACTTTGCATGAATTCGATAGAATGGCCTTATATATATATATATATATATATATATATATATATATATATATATATATATATATATATATATATATATATATATATATATATATATATACACACACACACACACACACACACACACAGAACAGGAAAGAACAGTCAAAGAACAGAGCAGAGCAGAATAGAATAGAATAGAATAGAATAGAATAGAATAGAATAGAATAGAAAAAAAAGTACTTTAATAATCCCTGGAGGTCAATTCAGGTCTCCTGTGGAACCCTTTGGACACAGTTCAAACACTCGTACCTCTTTCTCCCGCTCGTTGAGTTTCTCTGTCCCTGGAAGCCCGGTCAGGTTGAGAGGAGGAGCGCTCCGCCTACCTGTCGCTGTGAAGCACAATGTTATCAACAGTCAAAAAGATGATGCTGGTCTTCGTGTCAGAGAACTTAAGCAATTCTGAAAGTTTAGCATGGTGAGAGTATGTGCCTTTTGATTTTAAGGTGTATTTATAGATGAGAATCTGCATTAATGTGAGTGTGCCTCAGGCCACAATAACAGGGAGAGAGAGAGAAAGAAAGGGGGCACAGAGGGAGAGGGGGAGACGAGCCTCATACCTGACACTGTGATGGAGGTGACAGCTGGAGTGATGCCGGCGTCTCTGTGATCAATAAGAACAGGGTTAGCATCTTACAGCTACACACAGAGTTTCTGGGTTATGTTCCCTATTCCTGTTCCAGCATCATCATCCAAAAAAGATGAATCATCACATTCAAGCTTTTTTTCTGTGCAATGATGAGAAGAGCTTGATACCACCCACTGAAAAACCTCAGATGAGGAGCAACAGAACATAAAAAGACTAAAAATACCAAAGAGACTGAGGTAAGAGCGAGGTGCACAGAGGCATCAGAGCCTTCTGTGTTCATCTCAGAGAGTGGTGACAGAGGTCAGTGCCACTTCACTGGCCTTTCATTTACACTCTGCCTTGACAGGAAGGAAGTCTCACATTGCAGCCTGTTTGCTGAGCCACTGCTGGCACGCTCGGCTATCCTGGATGTACTGAAGCACGTCACACAACATGGTCCGCTTCCTCCGCTCGTCCTCCCGCATTCGCTTTGCTCGCTCATACACCTTGGCACCTGAGAGTGGTCACACAGAGGAACCAACAGGAGAGGTTTTAGAAGAAAAAGTCTCACTTTTCATAAACAAGCAAGGAGTAATTTACGCAGATAATTCTGTAATTATGTAAGTATGATATTAACTCTGCAAACATTTCTGATATCCGTCCAGGGCAAGCTGATAAAGCAGCTAAATAAAACTTTCAGCTGAGCTTTCCTTTGTGTGCTCTGCATCAGCAAACCAGCCAAACATTGTAATTCCAAAAACTGATCCAGAGACTTGATACACACTGCTGCTGCTTATGCAAATAATAATTAACACAATTTAGAGCCAAAGTCAAAATAAAGACTTCAGCTCCCTTCTGAATGTGAATGCATTTCCCCTGCGTACCCGTGCAACTTTAAACTAAATTCCTTTGAACGGAGAAGTGAAAAGGTCAGACATGACTCACTGCAGAAAGACTTGATCCCTGCTTTTCTGTACTCCTGCAGCCTGCGGATCTCTCTGCGCAGCTCAAACTCCACTGCAAGGGAAAACAGAGAAAGGTAAATTCTCACATACGGTAACAGAGAGAGGCCTGAACTCTGTCTCAACACTCTTCAACACTTGGGTTCATACGGAGTTCAGACAAAGCTGATGACATAAAATAATGCACATGCTGTTGATGGATGAAGAGAAATTCAAGAGAAGAGGTCAAAATTGTGTTCTAGCTGAGGTGTGTGATATAACTCTCATGAGTTACGTCACACATCTCGGTTGCGTTCCCATCCAAACCGCACTCATGCATCCCACAAATTAAATGGTAAAGTACCGGCCAAGCTGGCGAGTGAGTTTTTTTTTTTTAATACAAAAAACTGTTTGAATTTATTCTCTTTGTTGCTGAAGGACACATTTTTTTGAGCCAAATCATGTGGACTCATCCAGATACTAACATGCATGGCCTTCGATGAATTTATCATGTTCAATCGGTCCAACCACTCTGGCAAATCGTCTCATGACGTCATACAGCTCCTGGACCTCCTTTGGGTAACAGCGCTCCAGCACTGAAAGAGACAAACAGAGAGGAAAAATCACTACATAAGATCTTTCAACACAACTGTAGTTTTTAAGTGTTCAAAGGTACATAAATTCACTCCAAACTGCTCTGGTACGCTATATGAAGATGTACCGAAAGTATTCAGTTAAAAACTAACAGGTATTCAAACCCAAGGTCCCCACGCAGACTGGAAAAAGGAAGAGCACCACACACACAGGACAGACATCTTGTAGGCTAAGAAAACATTGGTGTCACTTCACTTAAATAACTAACCAAATAACCAAAAAAACATGAGCTTTGTCTAGTTTTAAAAAATCTGAGATAGTTTTGTAACTCAAACAGTGGTTACCTGTGATCATCCATGTGAACGTCACAAGCAGTTAGGAGCACAAGGGACAGAGTGACCATAAGTCATCTATCTCTCAGGGAAACTCCATCTCTAACCTCATGTGGATCCTAATATTGGGCTGCAAAGTTGAAGACCTGTCATAAAGCCTTGATCCTGAAAGCCTGGTTTTATTGGGTAACTGACATCCAGTGTATTAAAGTCAGTGTTGGTAATCAGATTTAGATAGACTTTTTGTTATTCTACTTAAAATAATCTTTATGTCCTGATGGCAATCAATGTATGATTAATAGAGTGAAAAATATCTACTGACTACAGCAGGAGTAGGGTTGGGTATCAATCAAAAATTTTCAATTCCTGTACCAATAAAAAACCTTCACTTTGAAACTGGTTCCTGAATGATACTTTTTTTCTATACCAATTTTTGTATCAGTTCTAACAAAAATAAGCTTTCATTACATGTTATGGTACAAATCTTGAGTTTTATTTTTCATCTACATCTGATTTTCTACTCTGAGCAGTTTTCCTACATAAAAAAATAAATTATTGTCATTTCAAAAGAACAGGTGCAAACAAGTGACAGGTCAGACATGGAGTACACAGTACATGTGTTTATAACTATAAATGAACTTTAAATGCGTTTATAACTATAAATGAACTTTAAATGTGTTTATAACTATAAATGAACTTTCTTCTGTCCATTCTTGTTTTTTATGATAAAATAAAAACCCTCATCCTTTATCAGGCTTTTGATCAGGAAAAGTGACCGAAAAGAAACAAACATTAGCATGAATCATCTGCATGCAGTCGTCTGCTCTGGCTGCAGCTTGGAGGGTCTGCTGTGAGCGGAGGAGTCTGTGTTTGGAGAGGGGAGGGGCTCAGCGCCCGCTGCTCATTTAAAGGCAGCTGTTGAAGATCAAAACTTGCTTTCACTCCGTCCCAAACGCCATAAAATGTCATTAAATATGTGTTTTTTTTTTGTTTTGTTTTTTTTTTGCTAGAGGGGTCTAACAGTCCCTTAATATAGTTGGCAACAGTGTCTTGCATCCAGCAACCACATGTAACGCTACAATGAATCACCGGTGGCATTATCAGATCATGATCACATGATTAGCCCTTTGCGCACCGAAACTTGGCACTGAAAGATGAGGCGTAATTCGATACTCTGTACTACAGAAGCACTTTGGTCAGTGCCTGACCGTTTTTTTTTTTTTTTTGTTTTGTTTTTTAAAACACTGATGTATTTTTTTTTTCCCAATATTCACTCTCAAATAAATGATGTATTAGTGTTTTGATAGTTTGTTTATGGTGGTTTCATGATACTGTTGTTTTGTTACTCAGTGTCAAAGTGGGTGTATTCCTCTTGCTCAAACAAATCTAACTACAGGTACAAATAAAGTAAACTTATCTACACTAACCTATAGTGGCTGGAATTGGAGAGCATGTGTGCCAGCAAGACCCTGTGAAGCTCCGACATGCAGACAGCAGAAAAGCAGAGGACAGAGAAGCTGCAGCTACACCAGTTTAATTGGTAAAACTAAATTAGCAGTTATTTTTAATTATGTAGCTATTTTGCTATAAAAATTAATCAATTATGTTGTAAATGGACCTCTAAAATAAAATTGCCAAACAAAAAAAATCTGTCTAAACTTGGCACTTGGCATCTTTAGTTTCAGACCTTGCGTTTCCTTTTAATTTCACTTAAACTCCTTTTTTTAAATTATTTTTTTCTGATGATTTTTTTAAATGACATTTGAAATGACTTGGAAAATTGAGTCTTTCAAGAATCAGAAATGTTGGGGACAAAGTGTGAAAGTTCCTAAAGTTTTTGATAAAGCGGAAATGAAGTTTAATGGGAAGCATTTGTTTCCTTTACTGTACTGAAACCAAACCAAGACTTTGAAATACTGGATCATATTGAGCTGAAGTTTATTGTACCAATAAACCTGTGGGAGTTTGTTTGTTTCAAGTACATTATTTATGAGTTATTCAGTCTGCTGTTCTGTCTACTTCCCCACCAAGGAACAGCCCTCATGCATAGCTCTGAGCATGAGTTCATACACAAGTACAATAGTACAAGTATTTATTAGAGCAACAGAACGGGTCTGTTTTAATCTCTTGAGGTCTTTTACCAAACAGATTGTGTGCAGACAAAGACTTTATTCAAAGAGATGATGACACTGCAACAAACTCTCAACACTCCATGATCTCTCCATGTTTACCGTTGTTCCAGCATTCAAATTGGACCCAATGATTCAAAGTTCACTGCTGATAAACATTTCAGGAGATTTCTTTTTACTTTTAGTTTTTCAGAGCCTTGTTGGAAGGCACAGCAGACAAAATACATTCAACCATTGAATCCTGAAATCTGGCTGCATCATAAACTCTCCTCCTCTCTGAGATCAGTCCCAGCTCTGATATGTTTCCACTTAACTCGCTACGGGCGACACACACTCTGAAGAGCTTGCTGTGTTTGTCTCAAAGCATCGGCTGTGTTGCCGAGTAACCGACAAGTGTCAAAGCTGGAGAGGAAGGCTGTTGTGGGGGCGTGAGAGGATGGCTTGTATGCATGCGTGTGTGTGTGTGTGTGTGTGTGTGTGTGTGTGTGTGTGTGTGTGTGTGTGTGTGTGTGTGTGTGCGTGTGTGTGTGTGTGTGCGTGTGTGTGTGTGTGTGTGTGTGTGTGTGTGTGCGTGTGTGTGTGTGAAGTTTCTTCATAAGGCTCTTTAATGTGACGCTAATCAACAGCTGCCATGTTGAATAAACACATGAAGTCATGCTCTGAGCGGACCAGTGCACCAATATAAACTCTGAGGAGGTATTATTTCTGAATTTTTACCTGGACACACAAAAACAAAGACTGTAAACAAACAAAACAAAACAAGAAAACACGTGAATCATTTAAAGCTAGCGGCTCACACAGACTGCTGCTGCGGTGAAACAACAACTCTGGTCAATCTGCCTCCAGCACTCACTGAGACATGATACTGTGAGCCTCCAGGGCACGGAAACCGCTTCCATTATTGCATGTGGCACACACACAAAACACACACACAATCTTTGACAGTCTCCATGACAACCAGTCTGCAGCTCTACAGCTACTTCGAGTTCCCTTTTGTCTTGAAAGACCATAGAGACAAGGGAGTGGAGGGGAAAATGGAGGAGGGCTAACTGTAGGCAAAGGGACTGATATATAAAACATGAGGGGAGACGGAGTCCTCAGCAGGCCGACCACAGTTTATTCACATGAGCAACATGTGGGGTGGGGGGGGGTTCATGCTTGTTTTAAGAAAAACAGTTTAATCCATTGGTGGCAGTCCCACTGCCGTCTGCCTGACCTCGAGTGCAAAAACCCCAGAGGTGCAAAGAATTCCTTAACAGCACATGCTGAAACCCAACCTGCGACAGGTGGATCAATAAACAACACCCCCACCCCACCCCCACCCCTGGCCATTATGCTTGCAGACTCATCACATGAGGCTCTATTCAGAGTAAAGTCATTAGGCCATTTTACGTGGTCTCTGGACTGAGCAGCCCTGCTCATAAATAGGAGCTCCATCAGTTGCCACACTTCTGGAACATAAGGGGCCTCAGCGGCTTGTGGGGGGGTGTCATGCAGCCGTAGAAACCCTGAGCAGCCATTTAGCTGGAAGGTATCAGATGCCTCCCTGAGTTGTTATAAATTGTGTCACAGCCGAGCCCGGCTGTGTTTCACATGAGTTATGACTTACTCTGGAATTTGCGCAGGTTGATCAGGCCGTGGTCTCTGATTATCCTGAAAGAAACACAGAGCAAGATTTATTAATATTCAAACAAATTTTCTGGTTGCTCCCAACCGGCAAAATTAAACCTGGCATCTACTCATGTGTAAACTTTGCTGTTACAGTCCATAAAGTCATTATGACACCCGCAAACTCTATATATGCATCTGCCTCACATACAGTTGGGAGATGATATTCATGCAGTCATTGGATATTAAGTCAGACAGATTAAAAGGCCTGTGAAAAGCTGCCTCAAAGGTCAGGGTTCAGGGTCTTGGCATGTGTAATGAGCCTGGGAGCCCCTTTGACAAGTTACAAGTTAACAGAGATAAAATAAGGATCATGTGGAGACACGCCATTCCTCAGGGAGCACAAAGTCATTACAGCTGATTTAGTGGGGGACGTATTACAGCGAGGACTGATGGCCTGTGTGTCCAAGAATGACAGCTAACAGGCCAAAGGTGGAAGAGAAAGCTGACTCTGGAAAATGACAAGTTGAAAAAAGAGGAGGAACAAATATTGTTTTTAATGGGAAAGGAATAATGCAGAGAATGCAGGGAGCCCTGCCATTGACCATTATCTCTCTCTATCAGAGTTATTTCTCTTTTTTAGGTTTATGAATCCAGTGTTTTTGTGTTGGTATGTGCTACAGAGCACATAAGTTTTTCTGTGTACAACTATCCTGCCAAGACCTACAAAAAAAAAAAAAAGTCTTTTATCGAAATGATGAAATCCGAACAGGAGGGTCTGGAATTTGAGTTAAATATCAAATTTTGATGATTGAAAGGCTATGTGTTTGAACACACTCAACCCAGGGTCTTTTTCTGATGGGGGGGGGGTATGTTTATTGCCAAGTTAGTTTTCACACATACAAGGAATTTGTTCTGGTGTTCTCGGTGCAAAATTACAAACATGTAATTAAAAATGAGAATAAGAATAAAATCAAAGATTTAAATAAGGTCCGTCCGTCTACAGTTCACAAGCACAACAAAATAAGACATGAGAATAAATGTAAATGAAATATCGTTTCCACAACAGTAGAGCTTTAATAGAATCAGGAACTGCTACAGGACTGTAGTGGTATCATAGTGTTTAGTGAGAAACTGAAACTGCAAATATTTGTTTGTATTCTAGTTGTCAAGCTGTGGATCATGAAATGTTTTTTTCCTTTTTCCATCAACTCACTGCTTCACCTTTAAAGACACGTCCCACTTTGTTTTTCTTTTAATTAGTCGTCTTTTTTATGAAGCATCAACAAAAAAGCTGCAACATTAATATGCAACCTGCATTTAAACACTTCAGAAGTCAATGGGGGAAATCTTGTTTGAAGCTTTAAATTGTGCGAGGTGTCAAACATTCACAATGCCTCTGACACATTTCCCTCCTTTCTTCATTACTCCAGGTTTAAATGAAGGTTCACAGCTTGTCTACAGCACCTGAATGAATCCCCACAGCTTGTGATGACAGCCTAAAAAACGCTTTAAATATTCAGTTCTGTTCACATCACTGATTCTGTAACAACCTCAGTCTCCCAGGATGTGTGTCTCTTTAGCACTTTTAACAAATAATTTAAAGCTCAGATTACTAATCATGAATAAATTAGACCTTTATGAATCTATTAATATTAAAAAGATAGAGACAAGGGATTCAAGTTGTTTGCCTGGTTAATATTAACTCAGTATGAAATGCATTTATTCAACATGAAGCAAAAAGAAATACCGGAGGGGAAAGGGGCAACAAAAGACAGCAATGGGAGCTTATGGTGCCATCTTCTGATAGAAGGATGTTGTTACATGAGAACATCAACACTTTATCTCTGTGGTGAATAAAAATGGACTTACTTTTTCCTCCGCTGCCTTTCTTTTAATCTTGAATGATATATGTCGACAACTGAAAGCTTCAGAGCTGAAACAAAGCAACGATAGAGTTAAGAGTCTGAACTAAATACTGCCCATATCTCTTATTGGTCAAAGAAAAACACACTAAAGACACAGTCCATTGAAGTTCTACCCACCATGAAGGATGTCTGAGTCATCATCCACAAAGTCAATGTCTTTTAAATCCCATTCTGCGTAGTTATCGAACTCCTAACAGGTCAGAGGAAAAACAGACTTCCATTATCTGCTGCTCTGATCTATCTTAACCTGGAATCAATTAAAGCTCAGAGACATAAGTTCAAATCTAAAAACAATTTATGACTAAAAGCAAACAACATCAAAAGTCACCAACCAAGGCATGAGTCACTGTTCTTACAACAACATCTAATAAAGAGGCATCACTTGACTTTTTCATTTCTGAATCTATGCTGATAGTAGCTACTGAACAAATTTATCTGCCCCTCACCTCCATGAAATCTGCTCTGGCCGGCATGTATCCAGCCATATCTCGGGACAGCACAGAGTCAAACGTAGGCCGAGGGGGATCATCTGAGGCTGTAATACGGAGGGAGCACATTATAGACACGTAACATTTTAGTGTTTCATAGCTTAAACTTCTGCAGTAAGAAATCATAAAAACACAACAATATTCTCTCTCGGCCTGCATGTACACAAAAGTGGAACAAGTGTTAGTCAAGCTCTTAGACAGCGTGACAGATGGAGATCTGAAGCCTGACAGAAACTGAGACAAGTTCTTAACTTGCCAACTGTTTCTGTCCTACTGGCTATGAGCTACTAGGCTTTCAGAGACTATTTACTTCAGCCTCTAATGAAAAACTTTGCTTCCCTGGAGGCCCAGAATCAGGATGACTTTTATTTCAACATTTAATCAGCATTCTGTCCACTATTAACAGCAGACAGGATAAAACACAAAGTTAAAGCAACTGCCAGTAATGTTTTGAGGAACTCCATTGTTTTGTTTTTGTTTTTTTGTAAATGAAGAGAAAAAAAGCAAAGACTATAAAAAATGTTGATACCAACGTTTGAAAGGAATAGTTCCATCTGCAAAGCAAGAATCTTTGGTTTTGCGCAGGCTCAGTAAGGTGGAGGAAAAGAGCGGGTTGTTGATGAAATTCTTCATGTAGTGGCTCTCACACTCCTCTTTAGTTTTAGTACGCATCTGGTAAGCCACATCCTGCCTGCAGGAGAATAATGACACATAATAATGTTTATGTTTAACAATAGCTTGTGGAAAGTTTCACAAAGGTTATAAATTATTCCATAGGATTGTTCTGGACATGTCACAACATTCACTTAAGTCTTAAGAATAACACAAAGAATCAAAAATCACACAAAGTTTCTAAACACAAAACAGAGCCTCAAATAATCTTTGTTTCCATTAAAAGAAGATAATGTCCTTTACGCTTTGATACTTACAGGAGTTTTGATCAAAAAGCTTTTTTCAAACAAGAGCAATGAATATATATATATATATATATATATATATATATATATATATATATATATATATATATATATATACTGTATTATGGTATTACCCTGTATTTAGTAAAATTTCTTCAAACCAAATAATCAAAAGAGTTTTCTTAAGCAATGAAATGAAGCTCTCACCAGTTTCCGAAGCCACAGTCCATGACTGCCTCTAGCAGAGCCATCTCCTCTTGTGCTGTCCATCCTGGCTCCAAGACAGGAAAGTCTGATGTCTGAATGAGGTGTTAAGAATTTGAAAAATCTAGAATTCTGCCATATGTGTCTGTCTATGTGACAAGAGATTTTTTTTTTATATATCACTTACCATGATTTCATACTTGTGATCACTCTGATGTTTCTTATATTCAAATCCTCTTGTAAAACACTGAAATTATACAGTTTTAGTCAGATTGGTTGATCTGATAACAAACATGGGTTTTAATGTTGTAAGTTCTTACCTGGAGACAGAGTAGAAAAGGTGAGGGTCCACATTCTGCACACTTGATGTATGGCTCAGTGAGATAAGAGGAGCAGCCTCTGCATGGAGGTTTATCAAAGGGATCATCTGCAGAAATAAACACATGTGAACACTGTTAACCTCTAATAACTTAGCTAGCTATCTTACTAATATCCACCCTACATAAACTGTAGAAAGTGATCGATAGTTAAACAGACTGTGGAACAGAGGCCCTCAAAACAGCCTAAATTAAAGCCAGGAAAGGGCTGTAAACTAACTAGCGCACATAGCGAGTAGCAGTGCTAAAGACGAAGACTGCTATAACGATATGTGGTTAAACTATTATGGCATTGTGGCACATTATTTTAGAAATTAACCATCAGGTAAGTGTATAGTAGGCTGGTTGTACCTATACATTTTAAAAAACGAAAGATAAATAACTAAGTGTAAATATAAAACAAAGCCAGCTTTCATGCTAATGTTAGCAAAGCAATGCTGGCAGCCGTGAGGCTAACACGGCTAACCACTGATACCGTGAAAAAGAAGCCCGGTATTTGATATTCACTATGGACTTAATAGAATATAATAACACCGACGCTTACTTCCATACGGCGCAAGACGGTCCATAAGACGATGTTTCAAATGCTTAAGTCAGAGTCGATGTTTATGTTGCTCTTCTTCTTTGACATTAAACAACAGTTAGCATCCTTAACTGCTTCAGTGCTGCCATCCTCAGGACAAAGCGTAGTCAACTTGACATTAATGAATAAAAGTATGCTTGTAGGCAAATCTAAATCATGCATTGAACTAATGATATTTTTATCAGATATGTTTATTAGCATTTTTTCATTTTCCAGACTGGAGTACTTGGGTTTATGTGGCGTGGGTCCTTGAAATTATCATTTGCAATCTAACATTTATTTATTTATTTATTTATTTATTTATTTATTTATTATATGTAGAGCTTCTAATTATGTATTATTTAAGTTGTTGCTAGTTTTGCATTATTTCTGTTTAGCACAAATACACCACCAATACTCCAAGTCAAATTCCTTGTATGTGTAAATGTACTTGACAATAAAACCCAATTCTGATTCTGTGTTTTTCTTTTCTGTACAGCTGAGCTGATAGATTCCATTAGAAACATAAATAACCATTTCTACAGTGTATTTGGTCTGTAATTTCTAATTATCAGCCCTATTTGATGAATGGTGTGAGTATTTTCTCAGTTAGTTAACTGCAGGACTCCATCATTATGTTTATTTGTTTATTTGTTTAAAGTGACAATGCAAATTATTGAATATTTCAGCACAGCATCCACGTAAATATGCTACAGTTAGTTTAAGGCTAATTTTCATCTCTAGGTCTGGCAGGTCAGAGCAAAGTTGCAATATAACTATATAAAGAGATAAAAAAAATATACAGATTGAAACAAAACATCCTGATAGCATAATAGTGAAACAGTAAACTACAGTAATCTCACCAATACTGTATTGGTGAGATTACTGTAGTTTACTGTATTGGCAATACACAAAGTGCAAAAAAGTGCATTTTGAGTGCCGTTAAGTGAGATACAGAGCTAGACCTGGAGTTGTACCACACAAAAGGTTGCCTCCTGTCTGATCCAACATTCCAGTAATCTATATCACACAAGTAAAAAAGTACACATTAAGACCAGTAATATGCACATCCACTCATGCATAAAGAGACCCACACATATGCATCCACATGCACACAGAGCAGTGGATACACATTAGTGATTACAGACCTGATTTAAGGTTGTGAAGCCTGTACCTCAGCTTTAGCCAAATAAATGTTTCCCACAGTTTATGGTTCATTCAGAATCACAATCATCATCTTTTTATTGTCCTGTGAAGGGAAATTAGTGCTGCTGCAGGAACACACAAAAGACAGGTACACAATGACTATGACAATATAAGAACAAGACTGACTTACAAGTCTACAAGTCAGACATAATAAAAACTGACATAATATAAGAAACACTGTACACCTATACAAATAACTAAAAATGTTCAGTCCAGAGCTCATACCAAAATGGAAGATAACAACCCAGTATTGAAAACATAAGTCCAATGTGAGGATGTCAGTAACTACCATGCAAACATTATGCTGTCCTATGTGCAAGTAAGTTGTATTGTGAATGTGTCCCTTATTGATTGCACTCCCTTGTACAGTCTACTTCCATTAAGGTCCATGTCCAACCAGCAGAGAGCACCGTTGCCTTCTAAATAATCCTGGTTCAAGAGAGATCACTATAAATGAAAACAACAAAAACAAACAAACAAACAAAAAACATAAAAAAACAACATTTAATGTGCAAACAACTATAATGGATTACAAAACAAAGAGAAATGAGGAAGAAACAAATACAAGGTTTATAAAAAAAAATTAGGTCCTTTCTGGCTGCAGGCCTCCCATGATAATGGTATTTTTCGCTTAAAAAAGAAATGAATAAATAGATAAATAAATTAATAAATAATTTTTTTAAATTATTTATTTAGCATTTATAGATTTTGCTATGGACTCAGTGTGAGGGGCACATGCTTAAAAAGTAAGGCCAAGTGATGCCTGATGATTGTGTTGCTGAAGTATGATTAAATTAAGACCTATCCCTTTTCATCCATTCCCCCTACACTTCTACATTTTTTGACGATGTATTGGAATCATGAAGAATTTGACTGAAATAAAGACATTTGAAGAAATCATGAATATATTGTAGTTCTCAACAAGCCACAGATAGAAATGAATGTCGTCATTCTCTGTTCTACCACAGAGTGGTGATCTTGGACCACATCTGTTAAGAAAACAATAAGCTCATTGCAAGTCTCCCTTTGTCTCTCTTTGAGCAAACAGCACCACCTGAGCCTCTTATAGGCCAGTGTAAGGGACCAAGCAATCAGGCAAAGGACAAAGGTGTGGGAAGAAGATCTTTTCCCTCTAATTTAACTTTTGAAAAAGAATAAATCAATAACAAAAAAAAATCATCTTGAAAAATAAGCAAACTCAGGGTCCAATAAAAGAACTAAAGCTAGACCCTAACAAACATAACCAAACAGACTTAACCTAAGTAAACCATGTAAGGGGTTTAAATAGACAAAGGACTAGTCCAACATAAACAAGGGGGAGGGGCGACTAAGGTGATGACAAACCAGCATCAAACAAACTCAGGCACACCATCAAATTATCAAACAAACTGTTAACAGGAAAACTAAATTGTCTCAACCAACCAATAATACAAAATGCACAAAAGTTTTATGAAGTATTAAAAGTCTGAGCTTCTCCTTCCTCCCCCCTTTGATGGTCTCTCCCACTTCCTGTGGGTCGGGCTTAAAAAGCCATCTTGGACCAGCAAACAGGCTTTTGCCATGAGAGCTCAGACAAAGAAAGAACAAAGTTAAGTGTTATTGCACAACAAACCCATAACTAAAACGGTATCATGATAGAGAAACTTAAACCATGTGACAGCTTGTTAAATAAATTGTGTGTACCCAAATTAGAAAACAACTGCCAATACAATAAAGTAACTATTTCAGTGTGTTTAATGTGATTCTGCCAACTAAAACAAAACTGTGTCAAAACCCAATGACAAAAAAATGACTAACATGAGGTGGTAGGGGTTGAGACTGCCACAGCCAGTTTGAATTAGGCTAAATAAAGGCCACAGGAAGATGAATCCGGGATTGCTTAGATTACACCCTTGCTTGCTGTAGTTAGTCTTCCATTAAGTCTCTCCCATGACAGCCTGACTGTAGACTGCAGCTTTCCCTGAAAACTGCCTCCTCTGGTGTAATAAATATCTATTATCCCTGATAGTTTCGAGGGCCTGTGTTCAGCTTTGGGACCAGAATCAAACATTGGTCCTGCCTCTCAAGGACGTGCACAAAAGAGGCTTGGCAAAACAAATCTCTCAGAGCCTTGAAATGTACAACTACAACCTTGTCTGTGTCAAAACTAAGAAAATGAAGGGAGAAAGTCTGTTTTGGTTCTACTTGGGCTAAATTTCCTCTGTTACTTAGCACAGATGTGACATTAGCTGCTAGATGGGAATACTTACATCCTAAAACATTGAGTGTTAAGCATAAAGTTAAACCAGGCCCATCTCTTTACAACCAAATGCACATTTGACCACATTTGAGGAGAAACTGTTATCACTGTGACATTTAAATTTCATGAAACTTGATGCCATGCATTTAAAATACACTCTAACAGACACATAAAAGGGATCAGACACTGCTCCCAAACTGTACATTTGGTGAAATTTGAGTGCTCTCCTTTCCTCTTGTTACCCTGAGCCATGTCTGTGAGGATGATCCACAGTGACAAGTGCGTTCAGCTGCACCGTGCACTATGTCCCGCCTCCTGACCCTCAGGAGCTGCCTTAGACCTCTGTGGAGCGACTCAGCATAAGAGCCTTGAGCAATATAGACCCATGAGTAATGACAACATGCCCCCCCCCCCCATAGACTGTGCTCGAAAAGGGACAGTTGTACTTTCCCTGGTACGATTTCCAGCCAACTGCCAGAGCGTGGTTTGTTTGAGGATCCTGTGGAAGCGTTATGGTTTATCTTTGAAAGAGGAACTTCTCCTTTCTGTGTTATAGTAGGCAGTTTGAATGTGGATATTTTAGTGGCCTGGTTTCACTCAGAGCTACCCCTACTGAGACCTGAAACTACTGTTCATGCATTATTTACACAAAATGGACAAAAGTTTATGGATGCCCACACATGACACCCATTCCCTGTCCCTAAAATGAAATGACAGGAGTGAGAGCAGGGCTCTGGGCAGGCCAGTCCAGATCTAAAACACTAAAATGCATAATTATAACAACCAGTCAGGACCATTCTTTTTAAAAGAATGAATTAGTTGTGTGTAATTAGATAAATTTAATGTTATGGCTCTGTTCCTGGGACTCACAGCCCTTCCATGTGCCCATGTATGACAAAGCCTGAGTCAGGGAGAGCACACGACCTTTCTTTCATGTTTATTTATGAAAAAGCCAAAGCAGGAAGAGCATCAGCAAAGATCCCTTGAAAAATAATTTTTCCAATGAAAAATAAAAAGGGAACTTGGTAAACTGTTTGACGCCATTTTCCAAACAAAAAGAAAGTTATCTTCAGGAAATGGACTGGAGATTCAAACATGGCGGTGTTATGTGTTGATCCTTATTACCGCTGTCGCACAGGAAGTGAAAATTCTTTCAACCAATCAATGGACTGCAGTGTTTCTAGCTCCACCTTCTGGGGTCAGATTGGTGTGTCTGGCATCCCAACAGAGGGATACCAAAAAGTGGGACGGTACAGGTTTTGGGGCCTGTGCTGGTTCTTAGTCAAAGGAAATGCCACAAAATGCACTGAGACCAACTGAACTGAACTGCTTGGTGGAAACAGAGTTAAACCTCTGTCCCTGTACCAGAAATCTAAAGACCAGGCTTTCTGTAAAGGCTTCCAGTTCTCTGTGGAATGTTTTTTTGTGTTTTTTACTGTTAAATCAATGAAAAAGCCTGAAAGTACACAAATGTGTGTGGAAAAGGGTGTGGATTAAGGATGCAGTGGTAGTGAGTTTTAAGGGTCTGACATCAACACTGTGTAGCCTCTCTAACCTCTGGTGTTGGTTCTTCAAATGACTTTCTACTGCAGACAAAACAGGTAAAAAAATGTCCTGGATTAATTTAACAGATGCTTTTTTGGAGGCTGATGTTGACTGCAGCCACTGCATCTCTTTCATAAATCAAAATTCATCCTTGAAGTCCATTTGATTGCCAGGGTCAGCATATGTGTGAGCATTCTGTAAAATCAGGCCTTGGCGAATGGTGAATACAGGCTGAGTTCATTATCCACATAGTGACTAACAAAAGAAAATCATGTCAGCCTCACAGAGAGTGACATGTGGGCTCCTCTACTATGGCCCCTGCTGCAGCATCACTGCCTGCGGGTGGACAACCTGCTGTCTCCTCCAGCTACATGCCAACCCAGCCTACCCACAGTGCCTCTCTCACTCTCTGTCTCTTTCTGCAGCCTAACAGCCTGGGTAGAAGGCCTAAAAGAACAGGCAAACCCCCAGCATGCAGCCTGCAGGCAGCACACTGTGCATGTGGATCTACTATTGGGAGGGGATCCCTGTGGTTCCTCTGTTATAGACGTGGGCTAGATTATGCCAGCCTAACAAATGCACACCCTCAAAGCCCACTACATCTTTAAAAACTCCCCCTGTCTCTGCCCACTCATTTGCTTTTTACCAAAGCACCTCCCAGCTGCTGTGATTTGAATATGAGGGCCCCTCTGAAGAAAAGAGGGCATCTGGCACACGCCTTAGGGGCTCCCAAAGAACAGATAAACTGCTCCTGTCATGGAAATGTCCCCAGACAAGAATAAGCCTCTTCAGGAATAAAAAGCTAAGAGCTAAAATGAACACAGTCTAAAAGAACTCCAGATAAATCCCAACCCAACAGCACACCTGATAACAGAGACAGCCTCAGCATTAATGTCTGTTAGAGTGCACGTCCTCTTTCAGGGTGTCTTACTAACTGCATTTGAGGGTAAAGGTCGGTACAGGAAATGATCGATCTTCAGTTTGAAATGAGGGACATGTCACAGAAATGGCTTGATCACTTTCTTTCTTCACTTTTTGGGCTACCTGCCCCCATCTGAGCACTAAAGCCAAGTTACATACAGCCACTGCAGGACAAAGGTTTGTTCTCTGTGTTGCCGGGCTAATGAAGTGAATCAATAAATGAGAAGGTGAAAAAAACAGTCTGCTTTGCTTTAATAGTTATGAGTCGAAGAGGGAAATGTACTCAGCTCTTGTGGCTCTGAACCTCACTGTGGTGATACTTCAGTCAAAAATTCAATAAAGTTCATTCAGACTGTGGTGAAAAATGGATGATGAAGATGAAAAACACAAACTCAACTTAATAAAGCCACGTGTTCATTCATGTATGTAGTGTCTATTGTTGTAAATGGATTATCTTAACATTACACAACTAATCACTGAGATGGTTCAACATAAATAGGAAGAAGTCAATATTTATTCACACAACATTCAAAATAAAGAAAACTGCAAAATAAAACGAGCTTTATCAACACAGCAGCCACCGTAATGAGAGGCTGTTCAGTCACGCAGTAGGAATGATGGATGGTCCAGATCAGAGACCAGGCAAACACCTCAAACCTCACACACTGCAAACCTTAATAACACAATAACACAATAACAAAAGAGGGTCAATATTATTTATTTTTTATATGTATATATGTATCTATGCATGTATGTATATCCTCAAAATGAAGAGCTTTGTGCTCTATTGTAAAGTGTCTTGAGATAACACTTGTTATGAATTGGCGCTATACAAATAAAGATTGATTGATTGATTGATTGATTGATTGATTGATTGATTGATTGATTGAACACAAAATGGGAAAAACTGTCAACGAATGCTGCACCTCACAGCTCAACAAACACAAAATTAAAAAAAACACAATGTTTAAAATTGTATTAATTCTTTTCTTAAAAATTAACCCAAAATATTTTACCTTTAAAATCATTAAATTGATACCTGGACTGGGGATGTGCTTTACTCTGGATATATCAAAAAAATGTAATCAGCAGTAAGTGAATTCATCTTTGATGTATGAGAGAGAGAGAGAGAGAGAGAGAGAGAGAGAGAGAGAGAGAGAGAGAGAGAGAGAGAGAGAGAGAGAGAGAGAGAGAGAGAGCAGTGGCCTGATTCTAAGTTTTGAGGAAGACGCTTCATAAACAGGTACTCAAATATCCTCACAGAGAGCAAGAAGGAAGTTACCGGAGAGCCACTACGAAAATAAAACTTTACATAATGTCACAGTAAAAACTTATAAAGAAGCCGAATGACTGGAAAAATAAGATGGGGGGAAGGGTACAACGAGGAAATTCAAAACAATTATGGATACAATCCCAGATTCTGTTAGGGTGCATGATGGGAACTGTGGTCTACAAAGGATTTGTAGCTCTACCAAACCTAAGGTGTTCAAGTCTACAGATGGTTTGCATTAATTCTTATATCTTATGTGTTTTATCCGTCCTGAGGCTGTGGAGAACACATTTAATATATGTGACGTGGACCCCCCCCCCCTCCTCCCACACACACACACACACACACACACACACACACACACACACACACACACACACACACACACACACACACACACACACACATACACATACACCCAGCTGAGACACGCAGAGCGCCTCTTATCCGCACAGGAAAAGGAGACCCTCATGTGGTGCAAAGTGTCTGAACTGAACTGTTGAACTTTCAGAGCTCATGTGGTGGTGGTGAAACTCTTGATAAGAATCTCGTTTTTCATTGTGTGAACAGCTGCTGAACTTCATTTTCCTGTTGAACATGTTTTGGACGGAGCTGTGTAGGTGGGATCTGAATGGCTTTGATACACAGCTGGTTAATATGCAAGCAGAGTCAACAAGGTGTTCAAGAAAACTAAGATTAGTCTGCACTGTGGATCAAATAAAGGTCCACAAGGACCCAGAATGACTTCCCTCATACGTCATCAGTTTGCTTTTTGCAGAGCGAGAGGTTTCTCCTACATATGTTCCTCCTCTTTGTGAAGTTGTTGGACGTCCTCTCCACACTGCCGAGGCAGCAGAGTGAGAGTTCAGGAGGGTCGACATGTGGGTGTGGAAACTGTTTCCCATGCAGCGTACCTTTGACACACAGACCCTGAGAAAACATGCATCAGATCAGCACAACAAACTGGAATTCCTCAAGGTCTTGGGAGAAGTTTCATCCAAAGGGGGGCAGTGTCTGAGGAGTGATCAGGTTCATTCACTGGGAAGGATGAAACAGGAAGTACTCTTTATGTCAGTAAAAGTAGTTCAGATTAATAAATAGCTTAAAATTTAACTTCAGTTACAGCATGACAAATGAGCTTAAAAAATATCTCAACTGTAGTTTGGATTGGCACAAAATTTGGTACAGAAAAAACTTATTTAAACAAGGATGGCACCGCAGATCCTCTGAAGCCAGACCTCTCAGGAATCCCCCTAGAGATTGTCTGCAGAATACAACATATAAACATCATAAAAACATAAAGAAAAGTTGTTTTTCACATTTTTTGAAGTTGTTTATCTTTTTAAATGTAAAATCTTTGAAAGTTAACCATCAACAAGCCTAAAGGTAAAATCCTCATGTTGTGGTTTGAGATGGGGACATTAAAAATAAAATCAAATGAAGAAGAGAAAACCTCGGACACTGGCCAGGAGAAGGTGCAGCAGCAAGATGATTGAGTTGCAGTGAACACTGTGGCAGCTAACATTAGCGAGAGCACTATTAGCCAGTATATGTTTGATGCTAGTTTATATCCCATCAGTTGGCTATCTGCTCTGTCAGGCCTGATTAGGCTGGTGATCTGTTAGATATTTTTGGGGGGATAAGTAGTCCTTGGTCTGAAATCATTTGGGAAACACTGTCTTGGACTAGAAGAATGTATCACATTAAATACAGTGCTGCTGAAAGTTTGTGAACTCCAGAAGACACAGTCACTGTTTTTGTAAAAATCATTAAAATAACCTTATTAAATGCACATCCAAACCCAAATTTATAGATAAAACATTTTTAAATAATGGAAATACACAGAAAGAGATATTTTCATTATTTACTTCAACAAAAGTGGGTAATTTAACAACAACTGAGAATTTAATATGTACAAAAGTATGTGAACCCTTGTAGTTAGTAGCTTGTGGCTCCTCCTTTGGTTGCTATTACTTCAACCAGGCGTCTTCTGTACCCACTAACCGGTCTTTCACATCTGCTTATGGAGATTTTTGCCCACTCCAACTTGCAGAACTCTGCCAGTTGAGAGAGGTTGGAGGGACACCTGGCATGTACCATCTTCTTAAGGTCTTGCCACAACATTTCAATCGGATTAAGGTCTGGACTTTGACTGGGCCAATCCAGAGTATGGATCCTCTTCCTCTAAAGCCATTCCTTTGTAGTTTTGCTGGAATGCTTTGGGTCATTGTCTTGTTGCAGAATCCATTTTCGTCCCAGCTTCAACTCCCTGACTGATGGCAGGCGATTCTGGTCAAGAATTTCTTGATGGACCTGAGAATTCATGGTTCCCTGGATAACGTGGAGTCGTCCAGGTCCAGAAGAAGAAAAGCAGCTCCAGACCTTTACATTTCCACCCCCATGCTTCACTGTTGGGAGGAGGTTCTTCTCTTGAAATGCAGTGTTGGCTTTTATCCAAACATGGCAGTTTTGATTGTGACCAAATAATTCTACTTTGGACTCATCTGTCCAGAGGATGAACTTCCAGAAGACCTCAGGTTTGTCCAAGTGCTCTCTGGCAAAGTTGAAATGGGCAGCTTTGTTCTTTTTTGAGAGCAGAGGCTTCCTTCTGGCAACCCTCCCATGAATGCCATGGCTGTTCAATTTTCTTCTGATTGTAGACACATGCATATTTGTCCCAGATGCTACCAAGGAGGTCTGCAACTCTCTGGAGGTGATATGTGGGTTGGCTTTTAGCTGATTTATTATTTTTCTGGTGCTTCTGGGTGATATTTTTGATGGGTGTCCACTTCTAGGCAGAGTTGCTGTAATGTTGACGGCCTTCCATTTGTAGATGATTTGTCTTACAGTGGATGGATTTAAAGGGCTTTGGCTGGTTTCTTCTCTCTTTTAATTAGTGCTGGTCAGACCCTTTCCCAACGATGTCTCATGCCATTGGTCTGCTTAACTGATTAATTAAGCACCCAAATGTGTTTCACCTGAGTCCTTTACCTGCATGACTACCAGTGCAGATAGGGGTTCACTTACTTTTACTTATACACCAATTCTATGTTTATGTTGTCTTTGGGGCATGTATACAAGTCCCTCTAAAAAAGTATTGATAAACATAAATCTGAAATTTCATTTATAAAAACTAGTGATGATAGAATAAGAAAATCATGGCAGAACAACAGAAGCAACCAACCTGTTCAAGGGGTTCACAAACTTTCAAGCAGCACTGTAAATACACAAAAGTAAAGCAGGAGCAACTCAAACACAACAAAACTGAGTGGGAAAAGTTGTGAGAAGTGACAGAAGAGATTTTTGTGCCTTACACAAACACACAGAGCCAACGTACTTTGGATGTTAGAGGAGCTCCCCGTGTGAACCACACCATGTTTCCTGTGTACCTCTCACGGCAGAGCAGCTCTACCACAACACTGTCAGAGCACATCAGCAGCTGCAGCCCTGATGGTTTCCACACTCAGACCATCCCAGTGGTTGCCTGGAGGGACACCTCGGGCCTGTTGCTTTAGCTTTGCCTCCAGCAGACCATTCAGCTGGCCTGCGCCTCAGTACGTCCCTAACACAATATCCTGACTGGGCTTTATCTGCAGGAGAATGAGGACGTGCATTATGCGTTGTCCATGGCAGAGAATGGACTGAAATAACAGGGATGGGTCACATGGGACAATACAAAACCTTTCTTATAAAGGCTGATCTGATGTAGCTGGAGCATAAATGGCCCTGGAGGTTGCATGAGAATAATAACATCATCAGTGATGGGATGACCTCACTGGCTGCCACAGAGAGCCTCACGTTTGTCTACAATGTCTTCTTTCTACCAGGTGGTTTAAAACACGCCACATCGTCACTGTGCTCTCTCCTCACTGTTGTATGCAGCCTGTCCACAGAGAAAGTATTCTGGGTTGTCACCTGCTCTTCAGGAGTGAATGTCTGTGTGAAATGTGTGTGTGTGTGCGTGAAGTGGGCAGTGAATGGCTGTCAGGGTCAGACCAGGAATGCAGTGACTACAGCAGAGATAAAGACCCTGACCCAGGAGCAAACTTCCCACACAGCCCCCAGCTCAGGGCTGCTCTGAGCTGTCTGCTCGGCTTCTTTCTACCACACAGCAGAAATGTATATGACAAACCTCAGCCTGGGTGTCTACTGTGGGGTCTCTGTGGGGTCAGATCACTGAAGGGGATTAGCCAGCCGTTGGGTCGGGGAATTTAAAGATTTTTTTTCCCTCCTGACAGTTCACAAGGGCACAAAGTGTGCTCTTCAAGCAGTCTGCTCTTCAAGCAGTCTGCTCATGGTCTGTGGATGCAGCGCAATGACACCAAGCTGACACATGAGCTGCAGCAGACCTCACAGTGCAGACGGGGGCAAATGGGATAAATTTATTAGTTCATCCCAGTGGGACAATTTGAGAGGAGACGTGATGAGTCAGGAGAGACACTGGTGATGAGGGGCTGGGATTTAACGGGAAGAGGATGTAAAACTGTTACACAACAATTTTGTGTTTTCCAAAGTCCTATTGTTATGCCCAGCCTGTTGAAGAGCATAACAAAGAAGAAAGATCCACACAGTGACAGCTTTTTGAATAAAAAAAATAATTTATTAATGTACTTAACAAAGAAAAAACAAAATGTTAAGTCAGCAATCAGTAGTGTGGTGAGGGTGTTGTAAGCCTGTGTATTAACCAAATCTATGTGTCAAAGAAAACCAAGGCCAAACTCAACATAATCACCAAACCAAACCAAGGTGGGTGCCTGGCAGGCACCAGCCTTCCAGGGAGAGAGAGAGACATTTTGGATTCACCAAAATTTTAAAAGCTCCAAGCAGGTGAAACCAATCTCTTAATGAGGTTGGGAGGGGCAGGCATCCAAGGAGGATCTGAAGGAGGGAAGCAGAGGCAGGAAACAAGAAAACAAGAAAACCCTGACTCCAAGGCCTATGGCCGTCACACTATTTACGGGAAATCTTAAACCATTTGAAACAAAAGAAACAACTAACATCTTTAAATCTGACACAGAGAAAAAGGAGAATAATGCTCCCAAACAGTCCATCCATTATCCAATCCAAGTATTTGCCCTAATGTGGCGGCAAGGTTGGAAAATCAACCCTTTTTGCAAACCATCTGACAGACTCTTGAGTATTCAGGATCAATGTGGTGCAACTCTTTACAAAAGCTAAGGTATATAATGTTACATGGGGGTAAGAATTCAAAGCCAAAAAAGTCTTCTCATGACCTAAACATTTCCATAAATGAAAGAATCCAGATGTGTACAGATTTGTACATGTGAATCAAATGATAATTTACTGAAAACGGTTTGTTGTGGAGCTTTTGATTTGACTTTTGGCAGCAACAGGAAGCTATTAGCTGTGGGGGAAAAAAAGCTAAATCAGAAAATGAAAAATATTAAAAACAAGCTGGTGATTCTTTAGCCTGGTGCCTTAAATGTCTGATGTTTTGTTAGGAAGTAGTGGAGACCAAAACCAGAGCTACATTCAGAGATGGTACATAAATATGACCCTGAATATGAAGATTTTGTGCTTGCTTTGCTAGATGTTGGCTGCAAATTGGCTAAAAATGAACACTGTACTGACTGAAAAATACCCCAGTCTGTTGTAAAAAAAGAAACAAAAAAAAAAAAAGGCAAATGTACTTAAAAATTAATGGAAAAATGAAAGAGCACGTCTTTTCTCGTTTGTTTCCTTTGAGAGTAGAAGGTTTGTGTCCCTGGTAGCAGATCCAAAGTCTAAGCTCCTCAAAGAAACTGAATGAACACTGAATGATGGTTTGTATGCTCGGGAACAGTGCTCCTATGGGACAACCCATGGCTGCAAACAGAGGGAGGGATCTCTGAGTGTTCAGGACTGAACCAGCATGTGGTTCTCATTGCTAAAGAATAGTTGGGGATGGTGGAGTACTGGTGCTTTAACTGGCCCCAGCCTTTGCACATGAGTGGATTAAAACCACATGTTTCCAGTGTGATGGTGTCTGTGGGCTTGTAAAATATGGAGCTGTGAGTGCAGAGCTGCTCCTGCTGAAATAGACACACAGAGCGCTCTTTGCATGATATAAACACTTTAAGCCCTGCTCCTCCGGCTGATGCAACAACTTCCACATGGAGTTTATTTCCCTGACTCAGGGGTTTCAGAGCCATTTGTTGAAGGCTTCACTACTTATGTTGAAAGGAATCCAAAGGAGTGAGTGCTCATTATTTGTGAAAATTGTTACTTTTACATTTCCCATCCCGACCAAATAAAAACATTCACAAAAAATAAAAAAACATAACAAAACATCCATACATTGAGACATATGTTGGTTCACATGGCTTTAACATGTGCAGATGTGTCATAAACTGGAATAATTAAAAGCCTTCAAACCTCTCTTTGGAAACAGAGTCAGGCTCATATTTTTACATGAGCATTGTTTGCTCATGTAAAATAAATTTCTACTGTCAAGCCTTATGCTTCAGGGTACTTGGGTCTTTTTTTCTCACAGGTATCACAAATGTTGGTCAGTTAGCTAGTTTGATCCAGTTCAGCTAATTATCCGTTACTCTGAAGTTTTTTTTTTTTTTTTTTTTTTTTCATTTTTGCCCTGAGTTATTGCCTAACACACATTCTTGCATTGCTTCTAGCCAAATATTTTAACCAGTTTAACCTCTTATTTTAGCTAACAGTCTCAACTAAAAATTCATAGTTGCCTTTATTCAATTAAACAAAGCTAGCATAGTTCTTCCATGTGGTACTTCTCTCATTAGTTAATCCAGTTATTTACTTTAGAAGAGCTTCATATTATTTATATTTATATCCATATACTCATTTCATAGGTTTTCCTTTGACAACATTTAGCGAACTATCTTCTCCAACTTACTCCCATTTTTGGCTAACAGTCAAAAATTTTAAGTATAAATTAAAGAAAGTTAATTCTTTCTCTTTATACCTGACATTGTTATTTTGTATTTCCAACTTTATAGTCCAACTACTTGTATAACCTATATGTGGTCCAACTACAAATTTTAAGAACGTAAGAACAGACTGAGACTAAGCTAATTTTTGGTTACTATTTGCACAGGCCTCCACAGCACAGCAGATATGCTCTGTATAATGTTGCTCTCTTTAATAGGACAGCTTGCCTCTGTACGGTCGAATGCAGATGGCCCAGATGATGTTGAAATAATTACATTTTAACGTAGAGATGGGTGATTCCGACTCTCTTACTTCTGTAGCCTACTCAACATTCAGCAGAATAAGAGAAAGGATGGAGTTAGCAGACACTATGAGCAGGAATGCTCAGTTTAGGATCTGAGGTTTAAAAGCTCCAGTCAGTGAATCAGTGACTCTCACATTTGCGTCACCTTGTCAGCTGTGATAAGTCTGCTATTTCTGGACCTCTGCAACTGTGGCAGAAATGTGCTAAGACACTCAGTCCATCTTTTGTGTCAGCAGTATCTGTTTCAGGAGAACATGGCACAGAGGCAGATGAGCAAAAAGTGCTTTGAATGGGACCTTTGAACCTTCCCCACTGAAGGAAATGAAGCTGTTCATCATCAGCCACATGGACTCACACACAGGTGTCTGCCTTTAGGCTGGTGAACAGGTCAGACCTGACAGCACTATGCAGTATGCTCCTCTCCTCCTTAGGCAGATTAACAATGCAAATGCACGAGCGTCAGGAGAAAGAGAGACGTGTTCAATGCATGCATTAGCAATAAACAGGATGGAAGCTGTGCTGTCATCCAGCTCCTCCAGACTTTCTGTTTGTCTCACCATCAGCTTTGGCTCAGATGATGGTTCACTGAAACAGCACATCAAGCCGCATTTTCATACCCTGACAGTAAAAAGACAGATATTTAGCTTTCTGCTTTATATATATATATATATATATATATATATATATATATATATATATATATATATATATATATATATATATATATATATATATATATATATATATATTGGGTAACACTATAGAGAGGGCTTGAGGTAACAGATTTGATGGGCTAGCACGATAAAAAAATTCAATTACATCTCTATTATAGTTAATATAGAGTAATATTTTAAAATCTGAATCATTAGTGACTCAAAAAAGAGAAAAAAAAGTAAAAAAAAAATAAAGACCTCAAAGTAAAAGTTTGCTTTTGAGGACAAGAACCTTCAGTCACATGATGAGGTGAAACTTGAGTCAGACTGTCTGCAGCAGATGCAGTGAGATGACAGTGAGTTAGCACCTGTCTCTGCTGCAGCACACAGGTCATGACCTCTGGACCACCAAGAACTGTAAGAAGAACTGCAAACATGACTGAAGCTCTGACAAAGAAATAAAGGAGCATTTTCTTCTCAGCATTCTCCTTCTGCCTTATTTCTTAAATTAGCCAAAAATAGCACTTGGTGAGGGCTTTGTGAGAGCTCAGTGACTCTTTGAATTAAACTCTTCTCCTACATCAAGCTTTCTGACAGCTTTCTAAAAACTCCTGTGCTGGAGCCACAGAGGAACTGGTGAGTGTTTTCTCCCTCCAACATCATCTGAATTCCATCGCTGGCTTCCTGTTTGTGCTCCAGCAGCTCAGTTTTCATGCTTCCTGTATGACCCAAAAGACTTCCCTCGCACACTCTTTGGAAGCACCGAATCTCTCAACAAGCTGCTTATCTGCTCAGTTCACAGTGATACAAATACTCCAGACTCAGGAGGGCATGCACATGACACATGGCACATTCCAGCTGAATGACTTCCTGTGGGAAAATAAAACCATACTCCATTAACTAAACACTGTAGTGCTTACAAATTCTGGATGGGAAAATTACAGGTTCTGCACAGAATTTAATCTTTACCAATAAAAACAACTCTGTTTAACTTCCTTTTGGATCCTGCCCAGAGTAAAACCTTAGAACCTTGTACTGAAGCATACACAGTAGTGATGTGTGGGACAGTATGAGTATGAGTGTGTGTGTGTGTGTGTGTGTGTGTGTGTGTGTGTGTGTGTGTGTGTGTGTGTGTGTGTGTGTGTGTGTGTGTGTGTGTGTGTGTGTGTGTGTGTGTGTGCCATCTTCCTGCTATCTGAGTGCCATCTCATGTATCCAGTGACACTGACACTTTAGCTCTGTGTTGACAGAGCTCTCCTGTTGTAGGCCTCCTTGTTTGCTGTTCCTCTTCAGCCTCTCAGCCATTTTTTACTGTCAGGCTGTGGGCCTACCAGGATCACCAGCAGCAGTTCCACCACCGAGAATTTAGACTGGCAAACTGCAGCAACAAAGAGAGAACGAAAGTGTGCCAAAAAGAAGTGTTTGGTATGAAAGTGCTGATATTGTGTGTTAATCAGGAGGAAGAAGTGCTGAGGCTGCTCATAAAGCCTAATGTTTCTCATCAGCCTCAGGATGCACTGCAGTGGCTTATGAATACTGAAGTTAATGAGATGATGCAACTTAACTTGAAAGTTTGAGGCTGCTGTGCTCATAGACTCATACAGGCCTCTACTGCTGCAGATCGCAAGTTCACACCCCCTCTGGGCTTTGATGGCATCTTTAATTCATGAAGAGGCCACCACTCCCACAGTCACTCTGACTCTCAAGTTAAATGTAATACAGGAGGGAAAGCAAGTCTACATGCAATATCGCTTCCTGAATCAAACATGAGTCCAGATCCATGTTTCCCCATCAGCTCGGCTGCACATGTCCTGAGCAAGCACAGTGCAGAGGGAACAAAGTGAGAACACCAGCTCCAAACATGGAGGGTTTCTCCGGTGAAAACTTGTCCACTCCTCCACTTCCTCCTCCTTCACAGAAACTCGTCCACACTTACTGTTGTCATTTGTGACCAGTGATGTCATTCAGCAAAGCACTGCACTTGGCCCGAGTGCACATATATAGGTGCTCACACCCAGAGGGAATCATGCTGCTTCAGGTCCTCATGAAGCTCACAGAGTGATTACCAAAACATACATTAACCTGTTAGGAAACATTTTAAGTTAAAGCTGATACCTCAGTCTGACCTAGAAAATAAAAGCACACAATCAGCTTAAAAGCACACTTCACCTGTTTAGAAAAGACGTGTGAATACTTCTCACTCTGAAAAGCTTCAGAGGGAATAATGACTGTTAGAGTAAAGGTTCTCTGGTCCTCTGGTCAAGATCACTCCAGCTGTTTAAAAAGAGATCTATACCTTGAGGAGAAAAAGGAGATTTAGTGGAGTTCAACAAGAGGACGGTTCAACAATATGATACAACTTTCAGTATCATGAGAAAAGGGTTATAGTGATCAAACACTGACAGCAGATAGCAATGATTTGATGTGATTACATGAATCTACATCCCCACATTTCAGCCAGGATTACTCAGAACAGAGTGGATTTTACATCTGCAGGTGGGGATTATGGCATTATCTCCTCAGTCCTGTCCCTCTTCTCTTATATTGCACTAACAGATTACTGGCACACCTCTGAATCTCTCATCAGCAGAGGTCAGCAAGTGCTGAATGGCTGCGGCGTAAATCTTTTCCTCATCTGACACCAGATGTAAATCTCCTCTGGGGATCAATGGTGTCCTGAGGGGAGCAGATGAAGATGTGGTGGGGGTGTAGAAGACATATGGACTCTTTCCTCTGATGACCATCCAAGAAAAGCTCTTTCTTTATGATGTCAAAACAGTGGTGGTAAGAAAAGGCATCCAGCTGGGGTCAAAGGTCAGGGCCCTCCCTGTCAGGAGGGAGTGTGCCCATCTGTAAACTGAAGTCAAACCCTGAGACACACTTTCTGTCCCTCTCTGTCTGTTTTCAAGACTGTAAGGGATTGAAACAGCAGAGGAGTGAGTCACTTCCTCTACCGCTCAATTATCTTTAATTCACATGTCAACACAAAGCTCATACATACAGACAGCTCACCACCTTCTGACATCAGCTCCTTCATGCTCAACTGTCCCAGAAGGCTCAGCAGTCAGAGATTTATGACTGATGAGCATGTTTTTGAATGGAAGCCGGAGTACCTGGAGAGGACCCACGCATGCACTGGGAGAACAGGCTAACTCCACACAGAAAGGCACACCGTGCCCGAACCCTGTATGTGCATTTGATGTAAATTTGTCAATTATTAACCGAATGAGTTAATAAATTCAATAAAAAGCTAAAAAAAATGACTCATTGACGCATCCTTTATGATATTTACACGTCTCAGTTGGATGGATTAATAAAAATTCTGGTTTCAATTTCATCATTCTGGTTTTGATTGATTCAGTTGTTTTTAGAAGGCAAGAAAAAATAATGAATATCACAGAAACAGAAATTGTTCTTATATTTCTATTTTAAAGCTCCCAAAGTGAACTCGTAGCTGTAACAACTCTTTAATAATCCCGAGGAAAATTGTGCTGCTACAGTAAAAATTACAAAAAGTGAATGAAGATAAAATACAAAAATACAATTGGTTAGTATGTAAATAACCAAAGTTACAAAATACAAGAGCAAGTACCTGTGAAGTCATATAAATATGACTATATATATAAATATATATTTCCACTGCATATGTATCCAATGCATGTTAAAGCACTTCACAACTATTCATTTCACATATATCTACTGCACATCACTATTTCACATCTATCCATTACACATCTATCCACTTCAATCTATCCAATTCTCATCTATCTACTTCACATCTATCTACTTCACATCTATCCACTTCACATCTATCAACTCCTCATCTATGCACTGCACATAAATACACTACACATCTATCGACTGCACATCTACTTCACATCTACCCACTGCACATCTATCCACTGCACATCTATCTACTTCACATCTATCCACTGCACATAAATACACTACACTTCTATCCACTGCACATCTATCCACTGCACATCTATCTACTTCACATCTATCCACTGCACATAAATACACTACACTTCTATCCACTGCACATCTATCCACTGCACATCTATCTACTTCACATCTATCCACTGCACATAAATACACTACACTTCTATCCACTGCACATCTATCTACTTCACATCTATCTACTTCACATCTATCTACTGCACATCTATCCATTGCACATCTATACATTTCACATCTATCCATTGCACCTCAATATATTTCACATCTATTTACTACACATCTAACCACTACACATATATGTTCTGCGCATCTATGCACTTCACATCTATGCACTTCACGTCTATCTACTTCACATCTATCCACTGCACATCTATCCACTTCATGTCTATCTACTTCACATCTATCCACTGCACATCCATCCACTTTTAGTCTATCTACTTCACATCTATCCACTGCACATCTATCCACTTTAAGTCTATCTACTTCACATCTATCCACTGCACATCTATCCACTTCATGTCTATCTACTTCACATCTATCCACTGCACATCTATCCACTTTACGTCTATCTACTTCACATCTATCTCAGCTCTATCTAGCTCAGCTGTGTTTTGTACCTGAATGTGATGTGTGGTTGCTTCAGCCGTGTGTGGGCGTTTTTAGGAACCATTGACCGTAGCCCATTAAAGGCAGAGCTGTTCCTCAAGGTCACGCTGTGCTGAGGTCATTAAGTTTAGTGAAATTTCAGAGCAGAGCTGTGTCTCAGATCCATAGACTGTGTTTTTAATGGATGTAGTCTCTGTCAGGTCTGTTTCTGAAACAGGTGCTATCCCAAATCTTGTTCTTCTGCTTTTACACTCACTATTCTGACTGCAAGTGTTTTCACACCTACAGTGTGGAAAAATACAATGCACTTTGATTTCTCAGCTTCACTCAAAATGGTCAAAAAGTTGAGTGTGGAATGGTGGACACTTCTAATACTCAATGATCGCCATATTGGCTGCTTAGAGGAAGGGGCGGGAACAAAGGAAACAATGCATGATGAATGTAATCAATGAATAACAGAAGAATACCTGAGAACAGTTTGAAACTTGGTAGTTCCCTTTAAGTGTGAACTGATGCAGAGCACTTCATCTAAATGTACTAACCCAAGTATCCTATTTGAGACACAGCATGGTTGTTGCAGTCCGCCATGACCCTTTTCTCAGTATGCCGACACAGCAAGTCCAGGCATATAAGAAACTTTCTCTGGACTACTTGGACTCCAACCAGAGAGAAGTTTGATGTTGTTAAGAGTAGATGAGCAAAACCACAGCCCACGTACCGTACCATGAATCTCAGATATTTTAATGGAGTTTTCAGTGACCTAGCCTTGGTACGAATGGATATTTTGCCCTTTGTTTAGAGTTAGCCGACATTTTAGGCCTCACAAGTTAACCTGAAGGTTAAAAATGCTCTTAGTGAGGTTACAGGTGCAGATTCTGTTTTGTAACCAGCCTGACCAGTTACTCTGAATACTCAACGTGTCTGTTTGAAGTTGATATTTTGGACCGCACTGCTCAATATATCTTTTTTTGCTGTTTTTTAGCTGACTTGAAAAGGCTTTTAAAGAGTGAAGCAGTGTATAGATGAAATGAGAAATCTCAGACATGTCTGAAAACCCTCTGGTTGTTTACTGTATTGACTGTATTATTCCATGGCACAGTAGCATTATGCTGCTGAAAAATGAAGAAGACAGGATATTAAATGTGAATAGCTTCATCTGCATGTTTACTCTGAGGACTAAGTCTAGCAGCCAATGAGTCACTCTGAGCATGTTTCAGAGGTCCCAGTATTATCTGTGCTGTCGTTCACATGTACTGCCTGTCATTGTGAAGACGGCGCTAATGTTACCACAGCTGAATGTGAAGGAACATGATGGAGACATGAGACATCTTACTGACGTCTTCATTCAGGGGAGCAGCAGCGTTACATACTGTACAGCCTCAGAGAGGGAGGGAACACATCATTATCTATTTTCAGTCGGCTTCACTGCCTGCTCCAGTCTGTAATTACGTTTGCTGTGTGGGGATGTGAGGAACTGAGGCTTAAGACAGAAAGTGACAAAGAAACAGTTTTCATCCTCTGAGTGCAGCAGAAATAAAGTATTTTTGTCACTACTAGTCACATCATTCCCATCCTTCCTGTTGATTTTTAGCAATTAACCTTTATTAACAGTTTCAGCTCAACTTATCCAGAAAGTCTTCACAGTGCTCTGCTTTTCTCACAAGTTGTTGTTACAGCCTCATTATAAAATAAAAAAAAAAACAAAAACAACATTATTTTCTCTCAAAATTCTTCACACAACATCCCATAATGACGCTATGAAAAAGTTTTTCTTTGAAAAAATCAAATCAAAACAAAACAAAACAAAAAAAAACTAAGACATCATATGTCCATAAGTGTTCACAGCCTTTTCTCGGTCCTTTATTGATGCCCCTTTGGCAGCAGTTTCAGCCTCAGTTCTTTTTGAATATGATGCCTCAAGCTTGGTTCAGCTATCTTTGGGCAGTTTGATCCATTTTCAGATCTCTCCAGAGATGTTGTATCAGATTCAGGTCTGGGCTCTGGCTGGGCCCCTCAAGGACCTTCACAGAGTTGTCCTGAAGCCCCTCCTTTGATATCCTGGCTGTGGTCTGAGGGTCGTTGTCCTGCTGAAAGATGAACCGTGGCCCCGGTCTGAGGTCTAAAGCTCTGGAGCAGGTTTTCATCCAGGATGTCTCTGTTCATTGCTGCATTCATCTTTCTTTCAATCTTGACTGGTCTCCCAGTTCCTGCTGCTGAAAAACGTCCCCACAGCATGATGCTGCCACCACCATGCTTCACTGTAGGGATGGTATGGTCCAGGTGGTGAGTGGTGCCTGGTTTCCTCCAAACATGACGCCTGGCATTCACACCAAAGAGTTCAATCTTTGTCTCATCAGAGCAGAGAGTTTTCTTTGTTAATGTTTCTGGACCCTGGATCCAGATTAGTGCCTAGAGACAGTCCTGTCTCTGAGGTCTACAGACAGTTCCTTTGACTTCATGCTTGGTTTGTGCTCTGACCATTTCTCAGTATGGATACTTCAGCATCCTTCTTGTCTTTCAGAACTGTGATACGTCACTAATCAAAGCCAAAGATCTGTTCCAATTCAAAGTATGCATCAAAACAAGTTCTGTCAAAGTACCCAGACGTGGATGTGCCCCACCCATTTTTATCAAGTCTGCTGCCGGACGTAACTTGAGTAGACTTTTTACAGATACAATCCCACAATTCAATTTGCACCATCCAGAGAGAAACGAGAAACTCAAACAATGGTGGAGGAGAAGATGCACAGCTGTAAGTACTCATTGCTTCTGTGTAAGAATATGAATAAGATACTTATTTGTGACAGAATTTTGTTTGAAACGCAGAAATGTAGGATGAGTTTGGTAAAATTATTCATCAACAAGCTGCCGGCGATGAAACCAGACGTGACGTAGATAGCAAAGTCTACTGCTGTTCCAATAGTTGTGGGATCATTTTGTGGACTCCCGTACCTCTGAAATTTGAATACGGAACAAACTCAAACCAAGTTTGAAGTTCCAGAGAAAGCAAGTTTGAACTTGTGAACTTTGAATTGAGAAACAGCCGCACACTGTCACCTGTGGGACCTGATTTAGACAGGTGTGAGCCTTTCCAAACCAGGTCTATCAGCTGAATTTACCACAGGTGGACTCCAATAAAGCTGTAGGAACATCTCAAGGAGGATCAATGGAAACAGGATGAACCTGAGCTACATTTAGAGCTTTGTGACAAAGGCTGTGAATACTGATGGACATGTGATGTCTTGGATTAAAAAAACCAATAAAATAAATGAATGAATGAATGAATAAATAAATAAATATTTTTACCTTGTCATTATGGGGTGTTGTGTGGAAGATTTTGAGGAAGAAAATGAATTTATTCAATTTTGTAATGAGGCTGTACCATAACAAATGTGGAAAAAGTGAAGTGCTGTGAAGATGAACTGTAGATCTATACACAGCATGAGCTGTACAAAAACTTCTGACACAGTCATCGTTGGATTGTTTTTGTCATAAAGATTCAATCCTGCATCTTATATTTGACTAGAGTCGAGCTACAAACATCCAAACACAGCCACACTCACAGCTTTCAGATGGTTAATTTGGCTTCATGCCTCACTTATTAATCTGGGCTGCCAAAGAGTTTCATGTGTGTGCAAAAGGAACTGTGAATGAGTGAAGTTCATTCCTGTAAAGTACTTTTCACTGACCAAAGTCACAAATTGCTTCACAAAGACAAAACAGAGAGAAAAAAAAGTGGTGTATAAAGTGCTGTGGTTTAAAACAGCGAATGTTACAGCATTGATTTCTGATACATACAAACTGTTAGAGCGTCATAATTTTCCCTAAGTTTCATAGCGCTCTTGTGTCATAACACAAGAGCGCTATGAAACTGTAGATGAGATTTAACTTTTTATATACATAAAGAGAGGTAGAACACCTTTCAGTTTTCAGCTCATGACCCAACCTGGGGCTGAAGCCAGGCTCTGTTAAAGGGGCGGAGCTTCCATGTTGTTGTGTTTCTAAGTGGTTCCAGTGGTTTACAAAGGGGGTCCACGATCGAGGCTGAAAGTCCCTGAGCTGTCTGCCTGTTGACATGGTTTAATGTTTTACTCTTCCCCTGGCTGTAAAAAGTCTGAGTCTATACAAATGGAATGTGTGAATCATACGCAGCAGCTATGACAACAACACATAGAAAGGTGGAGTCGCCTCAGTGCGCTGACACCACAAGAACGCCAAACACAGTTCAAAGACAACACTAACATACTCAACAAACTCATCTGCAGGGTCAGTGACATGATCAGGGTGGAGCTCGAATCTCTGAGGGTGGTGTCAGAGAGGAGGATGCTGTCAAAGCTATGTCACATCTCAGACAATGTCCAACATCCAATGTCCACATATTCTTATCCAGTTCAAGACTGATCCCCCACAATGCACCAAAGAACGACACAGGAGGTCAGTCCTGCCTGAGGCCATCTTTTACTGGACATTTTTTATTTGACTGAAAATTAAATCTGATCTGTAGACTGTGCAGTCTGTGTGCAGTCTGTGTGCAGTCTGTGTGCAGTCTGTGTGCAGTCTGTGTGCAGTCTGTGTGCAGTCTGTGTGCAACTGGTCATAACGTGCAATATCTGGTTTAACACAATCCCAGAGCAAAATCTGATGAATACAGTTTAAAAGTGTAATATCTGTCTTACATATTGCTTTATCTTGTATGTACTCTATTTTTTGGTACTCAATTCTAATTTTATCTCTACTTATAGTTTATGTATTGCACATTTTATTTTATTGCTTATTTTATTTCATTGTTTATTCTATTTTATTTTATTTCCCTTTTCTATTTTATACCCACAGCATGGTCGTGACATCAGTTTTAACTGAATTTCAATCTCATTTTCACAGTGCTCCTATAGAGGCTCTAAAATGTATAAATTGGCTGACTTTAGTCCAATCATCTTGTCATCTGTCTTCCCCTTGGTGCTGTAATAATGAGTGAAACCACCATGAGGGAAACTTTTTTTAGTAGAACCTTCTACTGCTGTAAGTTCATATTGGTGTTTAAAGTTTGGATGAATGGTATGTGATAATAACACCATACCAAAGGCAACGTCCCTGGTTTGCAGGTAAATTCAATAGTTTGGACAAAAAAACAAGTTAAACCTGGACACACAAGCCAGCATTTGACTCTTCTACAATAGGTGTTAAATTCCAACAGCATTCCTCAGACCGCTTTACAACAGCAGCCTTGGCCACTGTAAATGATCACCACCCTGCAACAACAGGTCTTCAATGTACTTTGTGTTTATAGAGAAAGCAAAGCCCGGACCTCCAGAGAAACTGGTCACTGTGCAGTTAGGGTGTGGTGGACTTTGCCCTGGTAAAGTGTCACTTACAGCTTAATCCATTCCATGTGCCTGAAACCTGACACACTGGCTCTAAAAGACGGACGGACCTGTCAGTGACAGGGAGCTCCCTGGTGACCCATCAGGACTCACTAATGAACATATTCTACATCTTTTGACACCAACAGTCGCAAAACTAGCAGTTTGGTCTGCTCCTGCATGTGGGACACAGCCTGGGGCCAAAAGCGAGACAGCAGGGGTCACTTCTGACTCTATTCCCCTCATATCAGAGTTTCACAATGACTGAAATGGGCAGTGTTCAGGAATGCAAACCTTAAAACCTCTCTGTGTGAGCCAGACCACATTCAGGTCATTTGGTTTCCTGTTTTTATGGAGCGTACTGATGTCTGACCAGACATTATATGGACACCAACACTTAATGATAGGACAGCATGTGAACCACATAAGTTCAAATATACATGAGTCGTTTGTGTAAAAACAAACAGAAACTTGAACCCCTTACCATTTCAGATGAGTTTGGCCTGAACCAAGTTAGCTGAGAAATTGTGACACACATTTATAAACACAGGCAAGCAGATTCCTCCTGTTCCAAGGCTAAGAACTGAACTAATAATCACCAAAGAAATTGCAATTTGATCCAAATTAGTTATTCTTGTCCGTGAAGAAGAATAAGTCTACTGCATTGACTTTCCATCTAACACTAAGCTAGAGCGTCTACCCTAAATTGGATCACATGGTCATTGTAGTTGGATATGTCAGGAAGCCAGCGAGGACTTTCTAAGTGATCTTGAAAAGGTCTCTCTTCCAGATATCTCCCTAGTCCTAACTAAAAATTAGATTATCACCTCCAGTAAGGGTTATTTCTAACTTCCCAGTCGGGTCAGACAGGACCAGATTAATCTATGGCACACTGAAGTCTCAACATGACAACACCAAGCTGTAGTTAGAAGGGAGATCTGTGGGGTTTTTTTTCTGCTGTGCTGGGTTTTTTTTCCAGAACTAAAGGCTTAACCATGGGCTAAAGGCTAAAGCACATGCTAAAGGCTAAAACATTAGTTTAAGGCTAAAGTACAGGCTTAAGGCTAAACCACGGGTTAAAGGCTAAACCACAGACTAAAACTTGGGCTAAAAGCTAAACCACGGGCTAAAGGCTAAACCATAGGCTCAAGGCTAAACCACAGGCTAAAGGCTAAACTACAGGCAAAAGGCTAAACCATGGGCTAAAGGCTAAAACACAACCTCAAGGCTAAAACACAAACTAAAGGCTAAAACATGAGCTAAAGGCTAAAACACAAACTAATCTGTTTGTGATAATGTTCAGTCCAACCAAGTGGCAACCCCCAGTCTGAAAAAATGAGACAATGCTGAAGTGCTGAAGTCTGCTGTTCCTTGAGTGTCCGCTTGAGGCTGGCTCCGGAAGTACCGGAAATCACATACACACCAAGCCAAAAAAAGCTGTTTTCACAGCCAAAATAAGCACATTTACAGCCTGGTACAAAGAATGTCTCCCGTCTGAATTGCTAATTTTGCCAACGGCACGCATTGTGGGGGGGGGGGGGGGGGGGGGGGGGATTTTTTTTTTAACTCGGCAGATTCAACAATATTAAGATCATCAGTTCATCCAATCAGAGGCACAGCTCAGATCATGTGACTGTGGAGCGTCCTATGGTTGTTACTGTGGAGACTCACAGCCTGCCTCATTTCCAACATGGCCGCCCCGGCCGTTTTGCTTCAAAAGTCCGTTTCAGAAACAGACGGGTGACGTCGCGGAGACTACGTCCATTAATCATACAGTCTATGATTCCATCCAACATGCAGCAGTTATTCTGCAGTGATCTGATCAAACTTGAGAGGCTGTCAATAAAATGAAGAGTGAGGTTAGGTAAGCTCTGATTGGTAGATGAGCACTAACAGGAGTCTCGTTATGGTCATGTCTCAGAGCATTGGGCTGTGAGGAACACTAAATGTAACCGCATACTAAACCACAAATTGAGTTAACAAAGTTTGATTGTTGTCACATTTCATACTTGCTCTGCATTCTGGGAAAAGTTTTCCTGAACAAAGAAAAGTAGAGTTTAAAAGACAATCTGCCTTCCGTTCACTTCAGAACAAACATGCCAAGGTAAGAGTCATGTCCTCATGACAGAGGGTGCAAGTGCTCATGGGAAGCGGAGCCTTTATCCTGGGAAAACACAACATTTTAAATAATGGGTGGTTGTATGCTGTTGCTTCAAGAAAAAGGGTCCCTGGTTCGAAACCCCAGGTGGTAAGGAGCCCCGTGGTGTTTGGGTTCTCTTTAGGTTCATATATGGCTCTATTGGTCAGTATAAAGAGAAAGTTCCCCATAGAAATGAGAGTAAACGGTTGTTTGTTTCTATGTGTTAGTTTGTGATTTGCTGGCCTCTCTCCCATTTACAGCCCCAAGCCTAAAAAAAAATCCCACAAACCTCAAAAAATGTACCAGGATCCTTCTCTCTACATCTCTAGTCCCACGTGACTGATTCCTAATCAGAAACAGGCAGACTGGATCAGGTCCCACATGCAGAGGACTGGATTATAAAAGCTCTGAGCAATTAACAAGCATGATGGTCTGGCCTGTCTCAATGAGACAGGAACAGTATCTGCTTATGTTAATTTCTCTGGATTAATTTAAGAGGCTTTTAAGGGCGCTTCATTGGGAGGGAGTTTGAAAGTAGACTGACTATTTTCCTGCTTCGTCAAGCCAAGTGAAAACTGCACCTCACTTCTCTATGACACAATTCAACATCTGAAAATTCCTGCAAGAAAAAAAAGTGAGTTCAGTTAAAGCCACACTCTCCCTCTGGAGCCACCACAGTACAACAGTTTTAGACATTGTGTTTCTCTCTCTCTCTCTCTCTCTCTCTCTCTCTCTCTCTCTCTCTCTCTCTGTGTGTGTGTGTGTGTGTGTGTGTGTGTGTGTGTGTGTGTGCGGTGTTGTTGGACTGCTGCCATGTTTGGTCCCATGGCTGCAGCTCCAGATGTGGTTTGTCTCCCTCTCTGAGAAAAAACTGCTCAGCACACCCCGGAGGAAACTCTGCAGAGGTGCTGAGAGAGAGGAGGGACAGATGCAAGGAAACTGAAACATGACCTCCTCCTCCTCTTCCTCCCTGTTGTCCTCAGCGCTCTCTGAGTCGCCCCATGTGATACATGACTCAGTCTGAGGAGGCTGAGAGCTTTCAGGGGGCTGTGTCTGATTTAGGCCCCACCCACTTTTCTTGCTTATCTTTGGTTTCTCAGGTTGACTTATTCTCCTTTCTTTTAATTTTATATTAATCTGCTTCCAATTCCAACACATTTTAACACCAGCCAGATATGTCATACCCCAATGCTTTAAAGGTCCAAAGCTCCAAAGCTCCACCCTTCATCACATCAACCCAAAGATGCAGCTTCAGTGAGGAGAGATTGATTGAGCTAATTTAAACAGGAATGTCTGTCGCCTTCATTACCCTCCTCGCTCCATTTGTTCATTTGTGACAGTGGAAAAATTTGATCTTTAGCCAATCATTCATAGTTGGATGGCCAATAAGCACAGAGATCACTGTGATATGACGGACCATCTGAAGAACAGACTGACATCAGTTAATTCATCAGGAAAATGAATGAAAGTTGATGTCCAACTTTAAGACACCACCTTTCTTTTTTATCAGACTTATCTTGAAGGAAAGTGAGTGTGGAGGTTGGATTACCTGAGAAGTTGTAAAAAAGTAAGTCAGCACTGCCCCGATTAGCACAACCAGCATAACCAACCAGGTTTGGAGGTTCTTGTGCCCACGCAATTTGACATGTTTTATCACATGCAGGGTGCTGCAAGGATCAGTTTTGGGACCAAAACTATTTATTATGTTTATCAATATCTGTAGAGTATCTAGTGTGTTAAGATTTGTGTTATTTGCAGATGACATGAATATCTTCTGTTCTGGTGTGCAATTGCAGCAGGAGACAATCACAAAGGAAATAAATAACTTGAAGAGATGGTTTGATACAAATAGATTGTCTCTAAATTTAAACAAAACCAATCTTATGTTGTTTGGGCATCAATTCAGATGAAAATGGAACACCCCTCCGGTCAGACAAATAACCCTTTAATTGACCTGGAAAAAGGCTAATTCTGTTGATAAAATCCTGACCTAAGGACAAAACAGTGATGTAATCCACAAGAAGCAGTTATGTAGAGGTGGTCGACTTTGATATCACCTGTGGACACCTGCCAATCCAGCTATGAAGCAATCTCAGTGAACGTCCTCCTTTTATCGTGTTAGCTCTCCCCTTGTTTCAGGGACCAGATACTCCTGATTTACATATGCAATTAGCTGTACTGAGGGGGCACATTTCAGCCTCACAATGGTAGTCATGGTCCAGAGGAGTAATGCAATTAGAGCCCATTGTTTAAGCACGCCCGCCTGCTCTAATTACACACATGCAGCTGACAATTACTGCTGTTGCCTGTCTGCCTGTTTGAGCAGCGCAGCTAATGAATGATATCAAGATATGTTTCCAGTTCTTATTACATGACAACTTCCAAAGACATGGTCCTGAAAGCCCTACAGCAAACTGATTTCATGTCAGATGTAAAATACCTGCATTTCAGCTTAAACAAACTAAAATCTGTGATAAATATTGTTCTTAACTGAAGATCTCAGTGCTCTTTCATGTTCAGACATGTTTTAAATGTCTAGAATAATAAAAAAAATAATGTCAGAGAACTAAATTTTTGTGTTCATCACACAAAGCTCCAACAAAACTGTAAAATGAACTGTTTTGAACTGTATCTGAAACATGAAGCTGAGGTTAATCTGTGTTTTATGAAGGAAAAATGAGACTAGTGTGTTGTTAAAACTTTACAATAAGTTATCATTCATACAAACACCAGACCCCCATCTCATGGGTTTAGATGCTAAACTGACTCTGCTTGCTACAGAAGGCGAGAATGGCCATGGATTTTTTCTTTATTCTTTGTACAATGTTGTCTCGTGATAACTACTAATTATTTTGTTATCTTGATATAATATATTTTTTTAATAATAATAATTCTTTTTTTTTTTACTTCTTCAAACCCTGTTAGCGTTGGTTCCCAAACTGCAGGGGGCGGTGTATCACAAACACACATCTACCACAATACTAAACTAGATTAAAAAAAGTTGTACACAACTGTGATGTGCGCAACACCAGAATTTTCCGTCAGACAAGGGGCGAGCGAGGGGGCGAGGCTGCTAAAGTGACATCATACATCCACACATAGCCGTGTGGACCTCACAGACGCGTCAAGCATAAACCAGGCATTAAGGCTATTTCAGAAATTTGGCTCATTTGTTTTGTGTTGATGTAGATGAAAATAAAGACAAATTGTTGCATTTTACCCTTGAGTTGTTTAGTGTTCATAAAACAATCTTGTAAAGTGGGCAAAAGTAGACATTCATGGGGGTGATGTAATTTTACAGCCTCATTTTCACACTGTGTAGTTCAACAAATGCTCCCATGATGCTAACAGCTGCATAAAGGAAGCTGCTGTTATCAGCTGAAGACTGACACCTCTGATTTGCCCACTATCAACCAACAGTCGTATTTAAATTAGCTGTTATATGTAGAAATCAATCAATCAACCAACAAACTAGTCTTATGTGCATATGTGCATTTGATGTATTCTTGGCCAGGTGTGAAAATACTTTATGTTTTGTTTAATGAACTTTGGCAAATGTCTGGTCATTTGATTGGTTACCTTGATTTTACAGGACAGCTTAAGAGAGACAGGAAATGTACAGGGAGTGTGAGGGACAGCCTGCATCATCTAATCCTACAACCAGTGCAATGAAAACTGTAGCTTCTATACATGGGGTGCCTCTTCTTCAAACTCTAAGAAACCAGCATACCATTTCGATTCTTTTTTTCCCTTTTTTTTTTTTTTGCATGTGTGCTTTTTTTCAGCGATAGGACAGTATGTAGAAGGGAATCTGGGACAAGCGAGAGAGGAATGAGTATTTAATAAAACGAACGATAGTTCAAATTTTGAACCAATGTTTAATTTAATTAAACATGTAATTCCAAGAATCCATGTATTTTAAACTGGAAACCTACTGAGTTGGACCTGCCAAGGAGTCTACTGATATAATAATCTGATACTTATTAGTTTTTAGTGGATTTTAACGTTAAGTAAAGTTATCTGATAACTTTTTATCTTATAAAAATAAAAAAACACCCATTCATTAATTATAATACATGTGAATGTACAACTTTGGGGATATGAGAATGATGCTTTGCAATATTTCACTTTTTGGGGGTAAATTTGTAAACTAAAGGCTGTCTAATATTAAAGTCAATTAAGACATCAAAAAGGAAAACTCAGTTCAGTCAAACAGAATCATAAATGGACACATTCAAGAGCCTGTTTTGTTTTTTCAGTGTCACCTTTTCAAACCTGAAGAGCAATTGGTCGCCAGTAAATGTCTCCTTAGTGTCAGGACAGCTTGGCCTGGCAACAAAACATCCATTGTTTCCAATTGGCAGAATTTCCTTCCCTCAACCATGGCTGCAGCCAATCAGAGGCCAGCTTGGTGGAACAGGACATGTTCACCGTGGCAACTGATCCACTCTACCTCTGCTCACTGACACTCCTTACACCGTCCTCTCTGAGCTCTGTCAGATGTCCAAAATAATACTGGTGAGCTGAAACTGCTGCTCTAACCCCTGCAACCCATGACAAGGTAAATCCTGAGCCAGCAGAGGAAGGGGATTGTGGGTGTTTTACATACCATATCCTGCTTTTTACTCCATTAAACTCCTACTCAGGGGTCTGTACTTCATATCATAAGGAGAGGTTATCTCCTGGTTTGAGGGCGTTGACTACAAATGAGTAAAACATGAGACAATGTGAAAGCAGAGGCTTGTGAAATGTGGTGTCCTCCCTCCTCCTGCAGCAGATGCTGGTGGGGGGAAGCGGTGATATTTGAGCTTCAGCACAGATGTGGGAACACAGCTCAAGACAAGTGTGGGATGTGCTGTGTGTTTCAGTGCAGCTGGGTCAGAAGACAAACCACACTGTTTGAGTAACCCTTCCCTGACCAAGCGATGGCAAACTGGGACAAATACACACAAAGACACTCAACATGCAGACCCCCCTCCTGTGGAGACCTCCCAAGGAGAGACCTGTCTGACACAGGGCTGAGTCTGTTTACTCTCTTTAAAACCATAGAGTCCAGACCAAGCAGCTGCCTCCAGTCTGAAAATATGAGCAATGCGGAAGTGCTAAAATCTGCAGTTCGTTGAGTGTCCGCTTGAGGCTGGCTCCAGAAGTACCAGAAGTCACAAACACACCAAGCCAAAAAAAAAAGCTGTTTTCACAGCCAAAATAAACATGTTTACAGCCTGGTACAAAAAAAATGTCTGTCTGAATCGCTAATTTCACTATCAGCACACACCTTACAGGGGGTGAATTTTTTTCTAACTCTGCAGTTTCGACAAAATTAAGATCACCAGTTCATCAAATCAGAGGCACAGCTCAGCTAACGTGACTGACAGGAGCCCTAAGGCTGTTACTGTGGACGATCACAGCCCACCTCATTTCCAATATGGCCACGCTGCCCGTTTTGCTTCAAAAATCTGTTTCAGAAAGAGATGGGTGACGTCACGGAGGCTATGTCCATTAATTATACAGTCTATGGTCCAAACTGGAGAGCCATGCATAAGGGATGAGCTTGATCTTACCATCTGGTTGAGATTTTCTTTTTTTCCAGGTTTTACTGTGACGGGATAAAAAACATCCTTCGATGTAAAAGTCACATGGATCAGCTTTAGTTTTTTAAATGGATACTTTTAGCTGTTCGTTTATTAAAATGTGCATGTATAATCATATAATCTATACTTATACCACCACTGATCACTTACAGTTGCTTTCGCCCATCTGGATACTTTGCAATCCCATCGCCCCCTCAGATTAATCGCTGTTGACACAGGAAATTTAATCTCGATATCTTGGTGATGATGAAAGTGGTTGTAATAGGATTAAAGTGGGCTTGACAGGAGAATAACATCCTTGCTACAGAGCTTTACTCCACTGAATTACTCTGTTAGGAGGATGCAACCTACTGTGCATTGACCAGAAGACCCCGAACTGAAGGAAATTATCGAAGAGATTAAAAGTAAAAGACTCAGCTACAAACACTTATATTTAGTCACAAATCCATATACTTTAACAAAAAAATATGAAGCTCTTTTGAACCCTCTAATGTTGAAGACTTGATTCTAGTAAAATCCAGTTGCACCAAAATTAATCTGTTTCTCTCATTGTGTTAAAATGCAGTTTAGAAACAGATTGCTGTCAAGTTTGCAACTGTGATAAAAGTCACTCCTTCTGATTGTTTCCTTAATGAAGGACTTGATCTGTAATTGGCTTTAACCTGGATGAGATAAAACACAAGAAAAATGTGGTTTAACAACAGAAGTTCAACATCAAACCCAGAGACTGTACGGTTGATCATACATCAGTTTCTGATGCAGAGTTTTGAAATCTATCATCGAACAGAGGCCATATTGGAAATACTGGGCTTAAACTATGGCTGTTTTCCAAACCACCTAATACATACTACAAAACCCAAAACCAGTGAAGTTGGCACATTGTGTAAATAGTAAATAAAAACAGAATACAATGATTTGCATTCCGTGTTACATTGCCTTTCCTTTAAACACTTAGTAAACGTTTGGGAACTGAGGAGACCAATTTTTGAAGCTTTTTGGGTGGAATTCCAGGGTCTTTGTTGTTGTATTTTGTGCTTCATAATGCGCCACACATTTTCAATGGGGGACAGGTCTGGACTACAGGCAGGCCAGTCTAGTACCCGCACTCTTTTACTACAAAGCCACGCTGTTGTAACACGTGCAGAATGTGTCTTGGCCATAGACTGTATAATTTATGGACGTAGTCTCTGCGACGTCACCCAGGCGTACTGTGAGTCTCCACAGTAACAACCATAGGACGCTCCACAGTCACGTGATCTGAGCTGTGCCTCTGATTGGATGAACTGGCGAGCTTAATATTGTGGAAACTGCCAAATTAGAAGAAAATTCACCCCCCTGTATAGTGCGTGCCGTTTGTGAAATTAGCGATTCAGACGGGAGACATTCTTTGTACCAGGCTGTAAATGTGCTTATTTTGGCCGTGAAAACGGCTTTTTTTGGCTTGGTGTGTTTGTGACTTCCGGTACTTCCGGAGCCAGCCTCAAGAGGACACTTCAGGAACAGCAGACTTTAGCACTTCAGCATTGCCTCATATTTTCAGACTGGAGGTAGCCGCTTGGTCTTGTCATTGTCTTGCTGAAATAAGCAGGGACGTCCCTGAAAAAGACGTGGCTTGGATGGCAGCATATGTTGCTCCAAAACCTGTATGTACCTTTCAGCATTAATGGAGCCTTCACAGATGGTCCAGTTAGCCATGCTATGAGAACTAACACACCCCCATACCATCACAGATGCTGGCTTTGAGACTTTGACCTGAGAACAATCCAGATTGTTCTTTTCCTCTTTGGCCTGGAGGACACCACGTCGATGATTTCCAAAAACAGTTTGAAATGTGGACTCGTCAGACCACAGCACACTTTTCCACTTTGCGTCAGTCCATCTCAGATGAGCTCGGGTCCAGAGAAGCTGGCGGTGTTTCTGGGTGTTGTTGATATATGTCTTTGTCTTTGCATGGTAGAGTTTGAACTTGACCTTAGAGATGAAGCGACGAACTGTAGTTAGTGACAGTGGTTTGCTGAAGTCTTCCTGAGCCCATTTGGTGATATCCTTTACACAGTGCTGGTTTTTGATGCAGTATCGCCTGAAGGATCAAAGGTCACGGGCTTCAATGTTGGTTTTCAGCCTTGCTGCTTACGTGCAGTAATTTCTCTGAACCTTTTGATGATATAACGGACCATAGATGATGAAATCCATCAATTCCTTGCAATAGCTCGTTGAGAAATGTTCTTAAACTGTTTGACAATTTTTTTTTGGAAAATGGGACTACAGCTGATGCATTTTTTTTATGTTTAAATTTATTCATTCCTTCATTCATCTTCTATACCACTTATCCTATTCAGGGTTACGGGTGGCTGGAGCCTATCCCAGTTGGCTTAGAGCCAGAGGCAGGGTACACCCTGAACTGGTCGCCAGTCAATCACAGGGCGTTTAAATTTATAATTAAATATAAATGTAAATAAATAGAATTGAGCAAGGGAAGAGAATAGTTATATTTCAGCAAAGAGTTATTTTAAGCAAGAGTAAAGTAAGTAAAAACAACTTCAGTATAATGATTAATGAATCTGTAGAAGTTAACACCTCTTTAAACACTAGAAGTGAAATTTTAACAGCTTTTCTTTCGCATCACTGCTCTTCTTTCTCATGGACCGTTTAACTGAAGTGCTGTATTGTAGTTGTTATTCTGACTCATTCCAGGAGGTAACAGTAATTCACCTTAGCCTGAGTGCCAACCCCATAAAGAAACAGCTTTAGCACCATGCATTGTGGGAAACAGTATGCCAGGAAGACTGGTCCGATGCATACGGAGAAATTTTCCTGGATCAGTAGGACTTCTCGGACTTTTTGGCATACTGCCTACTAATTGAATTGAATTTCAGCCAAATCAGTAGGCACTGCTAGTGCAGTAGGCGGTTTGGAAAACAGCCAGTGTTTATTCAAGTTCGGATGAAGTGAAGAGGCAGTGTGCCCACATAACAGTCAAGTCAGCCATAAAATGAAAAAACTCAAGTGTAAAACCATTTTTGGAACCAGGCTCTAAATATGTGCTGTTAAATTCAGCTTTTTAGTCTTGGTTTTGTTTCAGGTGTGCCTGCAGCCAGCCTCAGGTGGACTCTTGAAGAACTGCACTTTTTAACACTTCCACCTTGGCTTTTTTTTCTGGACTGGAGGTTGCCTCCTGGTCAAAGCCCTTATTGAACCAAAACTAATGGAAACCATTTAAGTGACTTAATCTGAGTAAAAAAAAAAACCTAGAGAAATACAGATATCAGGTAAAACTCAGGGTAATTATTTTATTTATTTATTTATTATTTACACAAATACCTGTCTGATATCATGTAGCCCCCCCCCCCCCCCCTTTAGTCACTTAAGGACCACCTGTCATAGACTCCACTGGATCTCTGAAGGTGTGCTGTGGTACCTGATACCAAGACATCAGGAGCAGATCCTTTAGGTTCTGTAAGCTGTAAGATCCAGCCCCCAGAGATCAGACTTGGTTGACCAGCTCACCCATTGATGCTCAGTTGGACTGAGATCATAACTAAGTTATCTGAGTTAACTCTGTTAACTCTCCAAATCCTGGCGCCTGAGACACGCAACCCCTGACGATAAGTGCACTAATGAGCCGATCAAAAACAGACGAAAACAAATGAAGAAAAGGAGCCTAAGTCTGCGTAAAACAAAATCAGTCATTTTCTTCTAAACACATTAAAAACAGGTCACAAATTTATTTCCTTAACCCTTTGATGCACAACATAGATCCAAAAAGGACCCGGCTGTGGTTTCTTTTGCAGTATTTTTGCAATAAATTAATGTCATCATTCAATATTTCAGGTATTCCTCAATTAATTTGTTTATTAACATAATTCATGCTTCTTTTCTTTTTTCTTTTTTTTAACTTTTTGAGTAAAAACACTTTTTGTTTCACTACCCAACATGGGTCTGAAATGACCCACATGTCTTCCATGTTATTTCATGTATGGCTGAGTGTTTCTATGCTGTATCTTTGGGAAAAAAGTATTTTTTTCTGTCATTTACTATTCCATGTGTTCAGTATGAAGCCTTATTGATTAGCACAAATCATCATATTTATTTTTCCTTCTTCCTTCTATGAACTAGTACCACTTTCGTATGTCTATATCAAGTTTACACACATGGGTCTGAAATGTCCCATATGAATTTACTATAGTATCTAATGGGATTCTTTATAATTATATGTTACCATGAACATGTTTACTGTGGATTCCCTGACACACTTTTCACAACTCACCACAGCCCTCTGTGCACATTTGATACATGGTAAATGGACCTGTACTTATATAGCACTTTTCTAGTCTGTCTGACCACTCAGAGCACTTTACACTGCTGGTGTCATTCACCCATGTCAGTCTGTAAAAGATAACCGTGTGTAATAAATGATGAGATATAACTTGAGAATAAGTCCATCACTTATCAGAAAGGAAACTATCTTAATTTATTAGCTTACTATTAGAACATCACGGTGGACAACTTCTTCAGCAGTGTCCTCCTGACTGAGAAGCTCCTTCAGAAGAACCTGAACATTGTGGTGACTCTTCATCAGAAGAGGGCAGACAAACCACAGATGATGGTCAAATGGATGGACCAGTGCTTATGAAGCTCTTCACTCGTCTTTCTGACCACTCAGAGAACTTTTACTCTTCCAGTCTCTTTCACCCATACACACCATATTCTCACACTGATGGCAGAGACTGCTACAGTAAGGGAACCATCAGTTTTAGCTAACACGTTCATACCCATGCACACACCACCCAACAATTTTTGGGTTCAGTGTCTTGCTCAAGGACACTTTGACATGTGACTGCAGGAGCTGGGATTGAACCATCGACCTGATAAAGAGATGATGACTCTAGGTCTGAGCCACAGCTGCAAGAGGCACATGAAAGCATATCATTGATGTAAAGGGAAGATGTGGGATAAAACAAAAACAGAACTGAGCCGTCACAGAGCCACAAGAAGCCATCAGGCAGGAGGGCTGAGGGAAAAGGAAGAGGTGCTCAATCTGACCAGTTTCCAAAGACAGAAAAGTCAGCAGCTGCTGTTCACAGTGCACCCGGCCTGTGTGCAAGGAACACAGGTATGTGGTGGTCATTAGAGTCACGTATGAATTGAGATGATTGTGGTCTACTGATGTGATCAGTTGTGTTTTATTTTAAGTCACATTCACCAGGTTACAACAGTTACACTCCTGATAGAGTTCAGTTCAATAGCTGAGTTTTCTGTTATTAGCAGTATGTGTATTCATTCATCCATCAATACTGCTTATCCTGTTCAGGGTCACAGGTGTCTGGAGTCTATCCCAGCTGTCTTAGGGTGAGAGGCGGGGTACACCCTGGACTGGTCTCCAGCCAATCACAGGGCTGACACACAGAGACAGACAACCTTTCACACTCACACCTACGGGCAATTTAGAATCACCAATGGACCTGATAAGCATGTTTGTAAGACTGTGGGAGGAAGCTGGAGTACCTGGAGAGAACCCATGCATGCATAGAGAGAACATGCTCATTCCACACAGAAAGGCACACCAGGCAGACCCGGATTCAAACTGGTGACCTTCTTTCTGTGAGGCTGCAGTGCTAACCGTTGGCGTCACCATGCAGCCCACAGTATGTGTATGTGTGACAAAACTATAACATGTCTCAGACATTAAATGTATGACTGTTTGCCCCAAAAACATCCTGAAGTGTCAGTTTGAAACATTTTTTTCTTACAGTATGAAGTCATTTAACATAGAATCACACTTGGATAAATGGGTCATTTTGGACCCATGTGTGTAAACTTGATGTAATCATACAAAACCTGCTCTTGTTTATAAAAAAAATAAAGGGAACAAAAACAAGATGCTCAAAGAAAACTTGGAATATTAAATTAGGAGATATATTGATTTTAAAAGATACAGAAAAAAAACACTTATCCAGCATGAACCCAGATGGAAAATGAATGTGGGTCATTTTGGACCCATGTTGCGTATTAAAGGGTTAAAACATGTCAAAGCCATTCAACCATTTAGGATTTAATTGTGGAGCTCGGCTTCACAAACTGTGTTTCAATTTCTGTGTTCAGGGTTTAATGGGCTGGTCTGAAATCATAGCTGCCCTACGTTACGGAGCCATCATTATTAAGACTCTGCCCCCTGGTGCTGCCGGCGGAGGTCAGCCATAAGGTTGCAAAGAATCCAGAAACCGATAACTGCTGTCAGAAGTAGTTTTCTGTCCCAGCAGCACCCATAGGTCTGAAGAACCAGGTTGATTGATAGCCTAACTGTATTTGTCTAGGCCAGGGGTTGGCAACCTGCTGCTCAAGAGCCGCATGCGGCTCTTTAGCACGCCCCTGGTAGTATGTGTGAAAATGGAAAAAGAATGATTTTTTTGTTTTGTTTTTATATGGTTTCTTTAAGGGGAAATGTGACACAAATTGTCTTATGCTGTAAAAATGTATGTAATAAATACTGAATTTCAGAATTGCGCCAAGTAGTGGGAATTGCATCATAGCCTGCGATACAAAGTGCAGGTGGCTGTTGTAAATGAACAAGGGTGTGTCATGGGCCATGGATCCCAAAGGGAAAAAGAGAACGATTGCTGTTGAGAACAGAGGATTTAAGGAAGAATGGACAGAATCATTTGCTTTCATTGCCAGTACTGAAGGATTGCCTGCATGTTTGATTTGCAATGAGAAGTTGTCAAATAAAAAGAAGGGCCATTTAGAACGTCATTTCCAGGTAAAACATGCTAAATTTGCAGCCGAGCACCCAGTTGGGACTGAGAGAAAAAGTGCAATTGCAGTACTTGTGGACAAATTAGAGGACCACAAAAATAGTTTCAAGAAGTGGATTGCATCTCCAAACTCTACTACTGCTGCAAGTTTTGTTGCAGCCCGGGAGATAATAAAGCGTGGGAAACTCTTTTTCACTTGCTATTCTGCTATTCTGCGGCGCACAACCCAGTGATACCTTGGGGCGCCACACTTGTATTTCTATAATTTAATCAATGCAACAAAACATAAAACATTAATATTGTATTGTTACACTTGAAGCACCAAATATCGTACAGCAGAGTAGTCACGTGGTGCGTCATTCGCTCCAGAATGCACTGCAGGAAAAAAAAAAATCATGAATTCTCATTTTGTATTTGTAGCCTACTTAGTCATTTTAATAGTAGGCTTATATAGCTAATATACTGACAGCCTATGTTGCCTTCATATTTAGGCTTTCAATTTTTTGCAGCTCCAGACAGGTATGGTTTTTGTTTTTTTGGGGCAAATATGGCTCTTTGAACATTTTGGGTTGCCGACCCCTGGTCTAGGCTGTAATGTTACTCATCAGTAATCCATGTTGCTAAATGTGATAAATGGAGAAATAAATGATCATTCTGATGGAGACTGTGAGGAACGAGGCTGAGCTCTATCAGTGTCTGACTCAGAGTCAGTTTCTGCCTCTGATGGCTCAAACAGGTAGGGCTGGCTGCATCCCATCACACTGCTAGCGCTAGCCAAATTTAGCTCAGTGGTATGTTTCTGCGGTATGTTTCATGATCTATGTTTCTGTGGTGTGACAAACTCATAACACAAATTTATGCTGCTTTACACAGACTTTAAACACACCTGATTGGTCTTTAGGCAGCAAACAAATGTGTGGTTTTATGGTTTTATATTACGTTTAACCTTTTTTGTATGTGTTTTTTTAAATGATGGCTGAAATAAGCAATGCAGAGACAGACCTTTTTGTAAGACATTTTGTGACCCCCATTTCAGGAACCAATGATGTAGACAACAAACTGAGACACCTTTCTATCACGTTCAGCATCATTTTTAAAATTATTTATTTATTTATTTATTTATTTTTGTCTTGATTTTAGCTTCCTTGGCTAACATTAGCTCTTCTGTTTGATCAGACCACTCAGGTCAGATGTTGCTCTCCATAAACACCAGAGATCTTGAGTCACACATGACCCTTTTTTCCTTCTTTAGACCACTTTTGGGAAGCACTGACCACTTCAGATGGGTAACGTTCCACAAAATCTTCAGCTTTTGGAGCTGCTCTGACCCAGTCATCACACCATTCTAATTTGGCTCCTGTCAAAGTCACGCACATCCTTATACTTGCTAGTTTCTGCTGCTTCCATCACCCCAATTTTGAGGACAAACGTTAACATGCAGCCTAATGTTTCCCACCCACTGACAGGTGCCATTGAAGACATGATCGGTGTTGTTATCTTCACGTGTCAGTGGTGATAACATCAGGTCTGATCAGTGTTCATAAACTAAGCTCTGCAGTTGTTTCAGTTGCTTACTACTGAAAATCAGTGCATCCAATGAACACAATACAAAACCATTCATTTGGGAATCTCAGAGTTTCTGTTGTTATAATCTGAAGAATAATGTCTCATTTAAAGTCAGAGGTTAAGGATGGAAAGAAATCATTTTTAGAAAGCATTGCCTGCTAGAATTTCATAAAGCTGTACAGCCCAGTGGAATGAAGAGATAAATATAGGCTTTAAAGAACTCAACATTTCTATTTCAGTCTAGACTCAAGGCTCTGAGAGTCTTCTGCTCCACTCACAAATCTGCCATGTGGCCTCCTACCATACAGCCAGATTGTGGATTGCACGGTTGGAGCCACAGAAAGCTGTTACCTATGGTCTGAAGCAGGAGTTCAGATTATCAGCAGGACGTCAGGCCAAAGAGATTTGTTTCCACAGACACAACAACAGTGCAGTGAGAGGATTCTGGGGTTTAAACCGTTGAATCCAAGATTAAGCTAATTTAATCTGCATCTTTTGAAGCATTTTGGAGAAATTTTGGGATAAATTTTCAAACTTTGTTAATAATGATGAGGAAGATTAAATGAGGGAGGGGAGACTCAATCTTTTTCCATTCACAGTGACAAACTACAGCTTTTTTTAAAATGATGCTTCTGGCCTAAAACTTTGAAATGTACGTCAAAGCTGTGCCTTTTTAATGCCTGTGCTGCACTGGGGGGGGGGGGGGCAGTACAATCACAGAGACAGTCCGTTACAGAGGTTTTCATGTTGATGACCACGAAACCTCCAAAGGTTCACATGGCTGCTGGGATGATTTGTCATCGTGACAGTCAGCTCATTTGAGCAACAGTCACAGAAGAGCGCTTTCAGGATCACCGACTCAGACTGCAAACCTCCTGCACACATGAAAGTTAAACGTGTACTGTTTTATCCGAGAGTGTTGATTAAAATACCAAAATCTGCGAGTGATTTTTTTCAGACATAAAAAATGATATCTATGCTCTGCAGGAAGTAAATATGCAGAGGGTGAGTTTCTTCAATGCATGGATCAAATGTGCAAATAACAGACTGTAAACAAAGCCAAGAGTTCCAGCACGGAAAAAAACAGGTCAGACTACAGGCTGTTTTCAGCTTTCAGCATTTAGGCTACAGTTTGCAAACATTTGTAATCCATGTGAAAGTCACAACTGATCTACCACTAAACCCCACCCCTCTCCACTCACTCTGACAAACAATGAACATTCAGTGTCAGGCGCTATGGGAGGTGTCACAGTAGGAGACACTTCACAGGACGTCATTGATGATTTTTGGAGATAGAAAGATCACATGTCATCTAGAAGACACCAAAAGGGTCTAAACTACACATTGGAGGGAAATATGAATCAATTTACTGTTGAAGGTCCATAAAAAGCTTCAGTTACAAGACAAAACGTACAGGTCCCAGAGCAAACCTGATAAACCACATCTGGTTCCATCAGCATCTCAGACAACAAGACAGAGGATCAGCATCAGTCATGAGAAAAATCTAACCTCCTTTTTACCATCTTTACCAAGAGAGTCTCTGTTAGTTTGGAGCTACAGTATTTACACTGAATCATTCAGCAGAACGTTTGACAACCTTTGTTTTCTGGGCTATTACAGATAAGCTAATGAAGCTAAGCTCCAGAAGCTAACGTTAGTTTAACTAGAGCCCTTTGGACAACAGCTAACAATGATGGACGATCACCAAAGAACAAAAACTAGAACAAAACAGACCAGTGAACTCCAACAAACAAAGAGACATGATGAACAACACAGCTAGGAACTAACGCTAGGCTATCTTTAGCTAACGTTAGAGAAAATCCCACACTGTCCATCAGACTGCTGTGGCGGTTCTAGTGTTAAAGATAACTTTATATTTCTTTCCAATAAAGTGACTTAATGTTGTCTCACTTACCATGTTGACTGATCTTAAAGCAGACGTAAACATCCTTGTTAATCTTATTCACATTGAGTTGATGTTGTGGTTTACCACATAACTCTATCCAAAGAAGACACTTTTCTGGGTTGAGATGTGGTTTAAGGAAAAGGTAAAAAATAAACCCCGTCACCCAGCCTCGTAGGATAACTTGTGTCGGAGCTGCATGTACCCCATGAACACCATGTGACCATTTTCAAGCTGAAAATCTCAGAAACCTTCATAAAACTGAACGAAAACTGTCTATCTGCAATGCTTTCCAATGGATGCCCAGGCAGAGAATGTCCAAGTGTATGGGAATGCTATACATATTGTGATTGGCTCACTGTGTGTAGACAGGACTTAGCCATAGGTCAATTCTTAACCCTGCAGAGTTTAAAGCTCACATTTTTACAAACACAGGTGTGTTGGTGTGTCACCAACAGTAAAACTGATATGAAATCCCATATTGAATTAGTAGTGAAGTGTTCTGAAAGCAACAGATTTCAGGAAACCGCATGTTCAAAAGTGACTCTCTTCTTTAGTGAACAAACAGCACTTGACAGACCTTCACACCTCCTAGTTTTTATTTTATTCAGTCGGTCAAAGAATCCTGCAGAGGTGTCAAAGGCTGTTTTTACAGCCTGTCATAAAGTATCAGTAATGAGTTCAGAGAGTTTTCCCTTTTCCTCTTGTATTTAGGTGTGATTCATCTTTGAAGAAGTGAGAAAATAGAGGAACATTATCACTTGTTGTTCATGATTTTATGATGTATTTAACAGCTTCATTCCTCTGTGTGTGTTTGCTCAATCTGCTTCATGTCTTAGCACCGAAAGGAGCTGATGGATTTTGTTTGAAGTCCGTGTCTTTACTTCCTCTGACTCCCAGCCCTGTTTTACAACCAGCAGTCTGGAGCCCTCCAGAGCACAAAAACAAGACCTCTAATATTTGCCTGAAAATGCACAAAGCAGATAAAACACCGGTGTTAATTATAACAACAAACCCTCATGATCAGCTGAGCAAGGCCTGAGGCCTGTGCTACGAAGCTGGATTTTCTCTTAGCGAGGTAACTTCTGGGTTAACCCTGGATTTTCTGTCATACGAAGCTGGTTCACTTCTTACCGGGAAGAATCACTGTGGTAACGTATGCTGAACAGCTAACCTGCTCCAGAGCAGGTTAAGATCTTGATAAGAGTTTAAGGAGTAGAAAAACAACACCTCTTGACCAATCAGCTGTCTTGTAAAAGACCCTGCCCATTTTTAGAAGATCCTGTCGATGTCGATGTTAGAAGAAAGAGAGAGTTTTGGGAGGATGCGATCCTTTAGATGTCCACGATGACATCCTGTACAAGAGATTCAGATTGTAATCCAATGGACTGAACTTCATTTGTCAGCTGATGGATCCATAAATAAATAAATTCAGTTGATTTCATCCAATCATCAGAGACAGAGTGAAGAAATAAAGCCTTGTCACTGACCGCTTTGAAGGAGGGTTTTGTTCCCCAAGTCTGTTTAGCTCACACATGGCAGAACTGCAGAAACAGGAATTTATGAAACTAGCAACTACGTGTGAGTTTAGGGATTAATATTAATATTATCTATTGATATTCCAACACAAAAGACGGGGTGCTGAGCCTCAAAACTGAATGGAAAATAGAAACAGAAGGAAGGGCACTGAGGAAGAGCTCTGCTCCAAACGTTCTGTGCTGTAATAAAGTCAAATTGAGTGATCAGAGTGCTGTCTGTTTATATTGTCCTATGAATTAATTTTGGATAATCTCAATAATTACACATTAACAGAGTCAACAGTTTTTCTGCCTGCATTCCTGCCTGGATTTTGCTGCTTGTTGCTGCAGTAACAGTGTTGCTTTTAGCCTGGATGACATGTTTAAATTCTTTGTATTTCTAAAGAATACCTGTCTGCTCCTCCACGGTAAAGTAAGCTGCACTGCAGGGTTTCTCCTGTTTTTCCATGTTTGTGATTGGTCAGATGCTGCAAACTCCAACCTTTAATGTTAGCATGCACTGATCAGGGGTGGAAGACCCTGGATTCACTGAGCGAGTTGATAATTAGCTTCGTAGTACCGCTTATCAGGTTTGCGGATGTCTCGTTCAGTCAACCCAGGTAACGGACAGAAATTTTGGATATGTTAATCCAGCATCATAGTACAGGCCTCAGGAGTCAACAACATAGATGAGGAGAAGCTTATTATAGAGAAACTCAGTGGTCAGAGGCATTTCTAGGGGGCAGCCAAACCCCAGGCTCAATATCTACAAGACCACCACAAGAACAAATCCAGGGAAAAACTCTTACAAGCTCAACACTGAAAACTCTGTGTCTCAGAACATGTGTTGTACATGAGGCTCAGTAGGTAGAGTTGTCGCCCGCAATCAGAAGATTGTGGGTTCAATTCCAGTCACATGCCGAAGTGTCCTTGAGCAAGACACTGAACCCCAAGTTGCTCCCACTGTTGTTGTTCAGTGGTGTATGAATGAGGTGTGAATGTTAGATATATAGCTGATGGTCTGATTAGCTTAAGTCGGCCATCAGTGTGTGAATGTGGTGTGATTGGGTGAATGAGGCTTGCAGTGTAAAGAGCTTTGAGTAGTGGGTAAGACTAGAAAAGAGCTATATAAGTACTGGTCCATTTACCATTTACCATTTAGCACTTTACACAGGAAAAACTGTCTGCTCTGCCTCTTCAGTGACACCTGAGGAAATCACAGCTGGAAGATCGAAGCTCAAAGATTCAAACACACCTGAAGCTTAAATCAATTCTCTTTAGAGTGCATGTGTAAATGTATATTGTAATGCTTTCATCCAGTAGAAGCAGCCAAACTCTGGGGTAAAAGATAGCTAACTAGCTGGTTAGATAGCTAACAAGCTGGTCAGCTAGTGTGATTTTTACCCGGAAACCCGATTTGTTCCCTGCATGTGCATCGCATTTAGAAACGCATCTACATCCTGTCACCTGTACTTTTCAGGACTGTTAAGAAATTTTAAATTTCAATCATCTGAATTGAAACGTCTTAATTTGTAGCTTCCTCAAGTGACACATTGAAATCCTTTCCCCCCTGTCCTTTACAGAATTATCTCTTTAAAAAAAAAAAAAAAAGACAATGTTAATGTGGAGTCCAGTGATGGCCGCAGAAACCTCAACTAACTGAGTCGGACATCTTCCAACTTTATCCTGAAAGGTAACTTTAAGTAGATATTATTATTATAATTAATGTTATTATTATTATTATTTTGAGTAGGTTGCCAGGTTAGACTGTTTTTTTTTTTTTTTCGATACTGTAAAATTGATTGTTACAGGTTTAATGTGTTAAGCAATTAATTATGTTTAATCGTTTTTTTTGCTTCATAAGTGTAGTTCAGACTTTGTATGTATGTAAATGTAAATCAAAAAAGAAAATATATACAGTCCTAAACAGGTTTTCATTTACAAATGAATAAACGTGGTTTAAAAGAACCAGTGCTTTCTTATTATTATCTACTTTAGTCGTGTATTTAATCCACAAATGCAAATTTGTAGAATGAAATAATGTCAACCTTCATTTTATTGCAACAGACAACTGTCTTTTCTACACCTGCCCAAGAAGGCAGTACATGTGCCTCGTTGAGCTGTCTGAGAGAAACGAACCGTCCTGATGCTCCTGATTGTGTGCTTTTCTTGTTTGAAATGTTTGTTCTCTTTTCTTCACTTTGGCTGCCATTAAAATTAATTTATATTAATTAAACATTATTTGTTATTTAAATACATTTGACTGTTTTCATATTTACGTTTAATAAAATACATTGTGGTTTAATTAACCTGATTTCAAGATATTCCCTTCTTTTAAATCAAATCCTGCTTGAATAGAAAATAAATTTAATTTTACATGATTGCATATCTCACTGTTTACATAACTGTTAACATTGAATAGGGAAGTTAATTAAATAAACTGTTCTTTTTTAATTATTTATTTCAATGATAAAAAAAACCCTCTTTTTGAATTTATTTTGCAATATTACAATAACCCAGTGGTCCACCAACAAAATTAAAATTGATGAATAATAAAAATAATTTAGGGCAAATATAATCATTATTTTAAACTGACAAACAACTTAATTCAACTTGTTGTATTTACCATGGGTTGTACATGGTTTAACCGTCGTTAAACAAAAAAGAAAAAGAACGGTTGTAAATTGCAACTTTGAACAACGGGATGTGACGTAATTTTGTGCATGCAGGGAACAGATTGGGTTTCTGGGTACAAATCTGGTAGTGACAGATAGCTAACTAGCTGGTTAGTTCACTAACTAGCTGTTTTTTTGCTGCTCATTGGTCTTAGCTTGGTTTTATGGTGAAAACCAGCGTAAGGTCCATCACTGCTCTTTACTCTGAACCAGTCACACAGTCTTACTTTTTGCATGTTTCAGCACTTCCCTACATACACTTTTCTTTCAGTTTTAAATCATTTATCATCAACAGAATACTTCTCCATTTCTTGAATCTTTAAGAGAAATGAATAAATTAAGATTATTTTCCCATTTTCTTCTTTTGAATTCTTCATTAAATGTTAAAAAGGACTCAAGGTCTCTTTATGCTATTTTTCCAGCGTGTGTGTGTGTGTGTGCGCAGTCTCCATAATCTGGACCTGCAGGTGGCCTTTATGGATCAGGATATTTTGAGAAATTTAAGGAGTAGTTTCCTCATTGATTTTAAATGTCGAACCTGTGAAAACTAAACTGGACTCTGTAATCCTGGAGTGAGGAATGTGCCACAGATTTATCGGCCCTCTCTTTGATGAGTTGGTGTGAGCTGGGGCCCATGAATGCCTCCAGTTTCTCCTCTCAGAGGCGTTTGTGTTATTCCAGTAATCCAGGCCAGTGACTGATCCAAGCCTTGCAGTGTCATTCTGCTGCTAGTAGGTATCCACATAGTTCTGACTGACCTTTGACCCTGAGTCACTGCTTCTGGTCTTACTCAACAGTCTCTAAAAAGAGATAAAACTACCAATCACTTGCCTACTGGGTGCACATCAGAGGGAATGAATAAATCAGTGGGCTAGAGAAGCTGGCTCTTATTGCTCTGATAATAAAGTGCCCAGCTGTGTTTCTGCTGCTTCTTGGACTCTGAGTGGTCACAGGAGCAAGCTGGGAGGTCAACATGGTCAGAAAACTTTATTATAAAAATTTGTGGACATGAGCAATGTGTCATCCAGCCTGTGAGCTGAGGGAAATTTGCTGAGGAGAGCTGTGACAGGGGTTTGTGAAAACTTAAAAAAAAATATGAGAATAAGATCAGCAGCAAACAAAGCTCTCATTGAAGCCCATGACTCACGTGTGCTTCACATCCCATTAACGTGTCTCACATATTTTTTAATGATTTGTGTAAAAGGTGTTTGAGTTACACACATAGCTCTTGAACAACATAAATCGAATGATAAAGCTTCATGTCTATAGTGGTGCCAGCTCTCGCTAATAAGAGGAATCAGATCCATGAGTCCCAGCTGAGACCTGCTGGGTCTGGAGGGAGAAGCAGGCAGGACGGGGCTGACTGTGAGTAATAGGAGATTAGATTTTGGATAATCCAGGACAGGACATGCAAGAAGGTCAGATTACTTGAGTCTCAACACCTTTCAGGGAGACTCAATAAGTGGTGAGAGTTAGTTGAACTTTTAAAGCAGAATAGATAGCCACAGGAACAGAGAGGCGTCAGAATTTCAACCAGCTGTTTGTGGAAGTGCTGTGACTGTGAAGGAAGACTGAGATGTGAATTAGTCCAATTATATCACAGCGGATGGCCACAAGATTTAATAATAATTTAAAATAAAAGGCACTCCACCCTCATCCAATTATATTTACTCCACAGATGAGTTACAAAGCCCTCCCTCGAAGCAGGTTAAGTTAAATCACTATAGTAACAGATCCATGAACTTAAACCTGCTGCAGGGCAGGTTTATTTAAATTATCCAGATCTAAAGACACACACCCAGCTCCCTTCCAGAGAGACCCAGTCCATTTAGGAGCAATAATAATCTGTGTGCATTTCATAGGGAAAGACTGATCCCAGATCACCAAATCATTTAATTTCTGATTATTTTTTACCATTATAGTCACCAAGGCATTATTTATTTGCAACAGCAGATTGGGCCATATAACACCAATACTACTGGCACAGCCGTGCACTTACTGTCACTCAAACTTTGTGTGTAGGATTGAAGTTTTTTGTAAGTGGCACATTTTTATTTTGTGTTGAGGATATTGAGAACTTCAGCCAAGCAGCTGTCAGCCGTTCAGCAGGTTAAGTGTAAATTGTGCTGAAGACTTTTATAAATGTCCTCAATGTCCCCATTCCCTGGTCATAAAGGAAGGCTTTAAATGAAGACCATAAGTTAAACTAATTATGACCGTCAAAAGAAATCAAACCTGTTCCTATCATTTTATAAAACAATACATTTTTATGCAGTTTCCCAAAGTTATCAGTGCAGCGGCTGTGCTGATGTTCTCTGCATCCCCACCATATACAAATGTGCTGACTGCAACAAACTGCACAGTTTGAGTGACAGTAAGTGCACGGCTGATCGGGTCGTATTGGCGATGAATGACCCGATCAGCTGTTGCAAATAAACAATGCCTTGGTAACTGAAACGGTAACACTCATACAAAAACATAATCAAATATTAAAGGATCTCGGCGATGTCAGATCAGTCCTTCCCTAAAAATTGCAGCACAGACTGTTCCTAAATCGGCTAAATCTGAGAAAGGGATCTGCCTCTTTTGGTGGGGGGGGGGGGGGGGGGGGGGGGGGGGGTCTTTAGAGCTGACTTCCTTAAATAAACCTGCACTGGAGCAAATTAGTTCATTCATGATAGAAAGTAATCAATCGAGGTCATTAGGCCACAAGGTTACAGTAAACATTCACATTTCAATGAATATCTTAGGCTATGGCCTTATACAGTAATACATAACCATACATATTCCTTACTTCCCTATTTAAGTCGCCCTCAATCCCTGCTGAGCTGCTTGTCTCCTTCTCTGCTATGAGGTGTTGGATTTCATAGTTAAAACATTTTTTGTTTATTTGTTTTTTTAAACTCCTCCAGAATTTATTTGAAAAATGTTGCTCTGTCCTTATGATTTGACATGAACTATGACCATGATAGTGACAAAAGATTGTGATTTCTGTGATCTACACTGCTCCCTTTTCAGGTAAAACAGGCACACTCTGATCACTCCTGTCTGGAGTCAATTAACCAGAATGAATCAGTGCAATTCAGCGTGTGAAAAATTCGATTTCCCCAAAAGGGGATTAATAAAGTACATCTTCTTCTATCTTTTTCTTCTAATAAATACATCACGTTTTCACTTTGCATCCTCGGAAAAGTTGTCATGAACAAAGTAAAGCAGATTCAAGAAGATCTACTGTGCTGAACAAACGCACGTCTTTGCAACAGTCGGGGATAGAGCTCATGAGAGATGGTGTCTTCATCTTGGAAAATCACCTCAGATTCAGGACAAAACTGTTTCAAGACCAAACTGATGTTTCATTTCCCGTACCGATCTGTCTTTACCCAGACGCCTGGCATGGATCCCATTACTACAAAAAATGTTGATGTCCACTCTGTGGTCTCCTTTATGATATTTAGAGTTACATATTTCACCAATTATTCTTTCAGCTTCACCCTTATTGAACATCATAAAGCTTAAGTCTTCTGGGTTTTTCAGACCTGGCTCTAGCTTTCTCATTTAGACTTTCAGAAACAGCCAGTGAGCTTTTTATTGGATGAGTCAGTCAGGGGAGGACTTTCACTGTTCATCTGGACTGGTCCGATCAGTTTCACTGACTCACTCTGGTACCAGCCTCCTGTGTGGAGAAGCTGTTTGAGTCCAGCATGAGGGACGACAGCATGGCACCGCTTCATAAACCACAAATCCACTTTGATGTGTTGTTTTTTATGCGCCAGGATAGCCTCATGGGCTGGGCCTGTCTCCACCTTCACCACCGCCACCACAGCCTCCTTCTCCTTTAACTGAGCTGGATCTGACTTTCAGCATGTGTTGACCAAAGGTTGGCTGAGCCCACTGATGTGTGTTTCTAAGAGCGTAACTGTACCTGGAAATCATTAACAGGGTGTGTGGAGGGTTAACTGAAAGATATCAAAGCCAAAGGGCAGCAGTGTACTGCACTGCACGTGAGTCCCCTGCGCGTGGGAAACACAGAGCTTGCTAACGTGTAATTAACTATTTCTATTTTCATTCCTCATGGGCCTGGAGCTGCACAGAGCTGCTGGTTGTAAACCCACTGCCAGGAAAGTTTGAGGTTCTAACTGAGGCTATTTGACTTTCAGTGAGGGGACAGTCCTGACCAGGAAACCCCTCCCTGAAATGAGTGAAAACAAGCTCACTCAAGGAACTTTTCCCCTCAAGAAGCAAAGGTCATGCTGAGTCTTTACTTTAAAGGCAGAGGAGTGTTGGTTTAAGAGTATAATGCATTTTGGGAGGGATTCAGTGTTACCTTTGTGAGAACAGTGAGTGTTAAACAGGACTGTCCTCCTGACAGACCTCTCAATGACTTTGCTGTTAAGAACTTGTTTCCCTCTTCCCTAAATCCTGCTGCGCTGAATTTAATCCAAACGGCAAGCTAATGCAAACTCCTGACAAGGCTTCAATAGAAGGCTGGCGTCTGACTCGCTTCCTCTGCCCCCTTTTCTTCTCAGAGCAGAGACTACAAAAACAGAGAGGAGTGAGACAGCGTTCACCCCTGACCCTGATGACTGAAAAAGGGACACAAGTGGAAATCAGAGGGTTCAGTTGCTGTAGGAAGTCCAGATTACAGGCAGTGACTCTTGATTTAAGGATAATCCAAGTATGTGAAAACTAAATACATGAAAATAAATCTCATAGAAATTAAATCTACATTAAAACAGATCAAGCGTTACACATTTGATAAAATAAATAAATCTGAGATGCTTCAAGACCTCATCATGAACATGCAACTAGTCTTAATGGACCAGTACTTATATAGCGCTTTTCTAGTCTTACCGACTACTCAAAGCGCTTTACACTGCTGGTGTCATTCACCCATCCACACCACATTCACACACTGATGGCAGAATGATCTAGTATTGAAAGCTATCAGTTTTATCTAACACATTCATACTCATTCACACCCCACTGAACAACAGTGGGAGCAATGTGGGGTTCAGTGTCTTGCTCAAGGACACTTCGACATGAGACTGCAGGAGCTGGGAATCGAACCCTCGACCTTCCGATTGAGAGGCGACAACTCTACCACTGATCCACAGTCGCCCACAGTCGCCCACAGTCTTAAGGATTGAGATTTTACTTAATTATATTCCTCTGTGTTTGTAATCAAATGGAACAATAAAATATAAATGTTATGTCCTGTTTACTTTCACATGGATTATTTTCTGCCTCTGGTGTTGCTCATTTGTCAATCAAAGTCAGTAACCATCATCAAGCAGTTTTGACAGCTTGTCCTGCAATCCGGTCAACACTGGCAGAGCTGGTGGAAGTATTTTCACTTAACTAATGACAACAAAGCTATTCTTTGTTCCCTGGCTGTCTTGGCCAGGTCTTCCCTTAAAAAGGAGATTTTTCATCACAACAGAACCAGCATGGTTAAATTAAAAATGTCAGAGTCCTTCTCAACCTGCTGCAGTTTTTACCTGCATCTCAACTGTTCACGATACATGAGCATGGCTTACTGATGGCTCATGGTTTCACTTAAGGCTGGTGATCATTTAAAACAGTACAAACAGTGGCAAGTTATATCCGCGGGTCTCTCCAATGACAGACTACCAAACATTGTGCCACTGTAGCTTCTCTGAGGTGACGGCCACAGCACTATAAAGTTATTTATCAAGAAAGCAAATGTGCACCCATATTTTTCACTTTAAAAACCACCAGTGAAGAAAACAGCTATAATATATGGTATTTTATTTCAATTATGAAATTGACAAGCACTTATCGATCAACATATTAAAACATTTCTGCTGTCAGCGCAAAGTCACATGACAGCGCCTTAAAATAAATACTTCAAAGAGGAAATAATACAGACAGAGTATGTGAGGCTCAAACCACAAGTACAAACAAATTATTCAAACGTCCAAGAGATGAAAGGGTCTGAAAATTCCCAAAGTCAACCCCGACTCTCCAACCAAAAGAGTTTGTATAAAACAGCAAAGTATTTTGAAAAATACAGAATCTTACAAAAGAGTTTTTTTTTTTTTTTTGATCTTCTCACTTCTTTAAATCACTGTAAAATATCAGCTGGTATTATACAAGAAATCAGGATTGTTCATGTATAATAATTAAAAGACAGAATGCGCTCCTGCATTTTTACATGGGTATTCACAGACATGATGAGCACACGTTTAAGTCCTCCATCCCTGATGGTGCTGTCATGGAGGCAGGTGTGTCGCTCAGGGCTGTGTCCCTCCAGATGCTCCTCAATGCAAAGTTGCAGATAGACAGCGGTGACCATGGAAACAACAAACGTGTAGCTGGTTCAGAGACACCCAAATATTATCAGAGACCATGCCATAAAGCATCTTTTCAAATATCAACGCCCAGGCTCTGTAAAACAATACACTTCACAGCCTAGTGTTCATTGTCTTTATAGGTTATATAACCCACAGCGTTCACATTTTCTGTGTATTAAAACATAAAACTTAAAAAAGTATTCTTTTGTCAACTTTCAAAAAGGTCTAAAAAAGAGACGACATAGCCATTAATGGGAGAAGATTTCAAGAATACAGGTTACAGTACAAAAATGTGGTCCAGGTGGTTGCACATGAAGCATGTGTTTGTCGCCCTGCTCACCCCTAAAACCCTCATGTGAAGTCATACCGTATAAAAAGGCCACATGGCTTTTCCTTCACTGTTTAATGGGCATGAACTCTCATTAACTGGCCTCTTTGTCTCTTCTGCTCATCAGAAACATAGGATAGGTGCTTTTCAGGGTATTTTCTTCCTCAGTTCACTCCATCAGGGTCAAAGTATTGACAAACACAAAGTCACAGACAGATCCTGGGATGGAAGGAGCCACAGAAACTTCAATGTTGTTGAGTAAAAAAATGATTCTCTATTTTGCTTTGAGTTCAATAAAAAAAGATGAATACCACGCTCGCATGCATTCTTACACATTAACCTACAACCCTGGAGCTCAGTTAGCTTAGCATTAAGAGTGGAAACAGAAGGAACAATAGCTTGTCAGGATGAAAAAGTTTACCTCCAAGCGTTCTGTTTTAAATCTGCATGCTGTCTATATGCTAAGTTAAACTTTCTGTTCCCTCTGAGGTGACAGCCAGCAGACTTTTAGCTTAGCTCAGCACAATAGCTAGCACAACTCTAGCTCTGTTAAGAACCTATAAAACAAACATAAAAGCATTAAAAATAAGTACCAGTTGTAATCGTATCTAGGTATATCTGTATTGGATGCAAGCTTAGCCAGGCAGTGTTGACAACTTAGTAACTATCTATCAACTTTTCTGGAGTTTGGAGACTCTGATGTGAAAGCATGAATCACTTGCAGTGGTCTCTCTCAGCTGCAGCAGGCCACGGCTGCAAATAAATGGTGCATGTGTTTGTCTCTTTTGAGTCACTATTTGGTCTCAGGCCTGGATAAAGGAGGAGGGTTGACATTTAACCATAAAAAAGACAAAGAAAAAAACATCAACAAAAGTAATCTCAGTTACAGTTTAAATATAATTATGTTGTTGTTGTTTTTTAACACACTTCCTGTCTCTCCCATTACTTTATTCCTCTCTCCTACAGCGTCAATGACAATTACATGCAAAATGATCATCATGCAAATCAGGTGATGACATAATTTAGTGACTTTTAGCAACTTCTAGGACAGCCAATAGCGACTTTCCTAAACTGAGGAGTTGGCAGCACAGTAGCCGGGCTATCGCTTTGTCTCTACTGAAATGGTTGTTTCCTATTGTTCTTCCGATTCTTGTCAGGAATGAAACACGCACATATTCCAAAATCAAATATTTCTTTTCAAAACGAAACTAACTGCAAGTTAGCATATAGATTAGAAAGAAGGGACAGATAGCCTCACTCAATAAGGAACTGTTCATGTGCAGCTGATGTAACAAATGATGTCTTATTTGTTCCAGAAAAAAAAAAAATCTTTTTCATGTTTTGAATGTTTAGGAAGAGCTTAAGTGGAGCTGACGGTATGCTAGGCTTAGCCTCATCGAGACACAGACACATGAGAGCAATACTTATCGCCTCATTCAACCCATCCAAAATGTCAAACCTTTTCACTTTAAACACTCAGAAATTGATTGATGCTGCAAGTCTCTGACTGGAAAACATTGACGGGTGTTTGTGTGTTCACAAACATCACTAGTAGTCTCTCACCAAGGGCTCTGTGTTTACAGAGGGATCAGCGGGAGGATACTGTATGGACTACTGCATGTAAACAAAAGGCAGGTGGGCTTGAGTTGGGTCTGCTGAGCTCCCTTTTCTTCAGATCAGCCCCACAGGACGTCTTTAACCAGTTCGTAATGTCCCTCTAAGTGCAGAGGCTTAGAGAAGACCTTCACTCATATCCTGATATCTTCTCCATAATCTTAAGCATCTGTACTGCAGAAATAACAACAAAAATATAACTTAAGATAAACTCTCTAGGCACTATTTGATTTCCAAGGCTTTTTGCTGTATACTGTGATAAGAGATAAGCAAACAGATTTTAAAAAATGAGAAAGAAAGACCAGAGTGTAATGGCTCTGCAGACCAAACACTGTCGCCTCTGTGATAAATCAAGGTCCTCCAAGTCCGATCACACAGCCAAACAGACTCACCTCAAGCCCTGGGGTGGAGAGGCTGCACGGACAAAAAGTGTCTAAAAGGTATGCGTGTCCAAGTTTTCAACCTCAAGAGTCAATTCCAGTCTTTCACCTTCAGTCTCCTTCATGAAAAGAGAAGGAAAGGTTGAATCTAAGCCATGATCTTCTGGGGAATCTCTATAGAAGCCTTGACAAAGATGCAGTTGTCTCGTATGTAGTTCCTCTTCTTGATCTCCTCGTGAGAGATGAACTTTGGGTAGCCAAAGCCCAGGGTGCTCTCGTCCAGCGAGTTGCGGGTGCTGCTGGGCTTCTGGAAGTTCTTCCAGTTAGGATCAGGGTTGAAGGTCTCTGTGATGTGCTGGGGTTTGGAAAGTGAGGGGTCACTCTGGTCCAGGATGGAGAAAGTCACCTTGTAGGAGAAGGGCCACTCCAGCAAGTTGTCGTACTCTCCGGGGAGCACTCTGATGTAAACAGAGAGGTGGGAGCCCTCACCGCTTCCGTTGCCGTTTAGGAAGGCCGACACCTGCAGCTTGTAGCCATAGCGGTGGGTGTAGAAGGGCGGGCTGAAGAACTCATGGTTACTCCGGAGTTTGGCCTCCTGGAGTTTACGGGAGTAGTCATTTAGCTTCCAGATGAGGACGCCATCGTGACTGACAGACAGCTCCTCCATCTCTCTTCTCAGCTCCAGTATCTCCTGTCGCTGACGCCCCACCAGGTTGCACATCATGGTCAGGTGAGACTTCGTGGTGTCTTCAAGGTGACGGCCGATTGCCAGTTTGGGGCACTGCAAAGAAAACGGAGATGAACTCTGGTTTTGCTGTGAAGTCTTTTTTGTGTTTTGACTGTCAGGACAAGAGATCTGACTTAAGTAGAATGTTTTAAAACAGAGAATGTGTTATTTGGACTATTTCATATCATAACAACGTAACCTAAACTGCTTTTGAGGACTACAGTGCAGAGAGTGGCCAGAGCATCTGTTTCTGAGCCCATCACTCATTGATTGGATATATGTAGCTCCTTTCCAATCAAGCCAGACGTTACATCAAATCAAATCAAATCAAATTTTATTTATAAAGCACTTTTCATACAATAAATGTAGCACAAAGTGCTGTACATGTTAAAAACAGCCCCCACCCCCCATTCAGATTCCACCACAAAACATACCCCCCCCCCCCCCCCCCACTCACACAGACACACACACACACACACACACACACACATACATATACACACACATAATGTGTGATTTAAAATCGTGTGGCTGAGTACAGAGGAGCCAGGTCAGGAAACGCCAAGAGGCCGACTGCACTGGGCGGCGCCCACGGTCCCAAGCCAGGAAGCCTCCACCTGGGCATGCCTCACTACAGGACCAGCGAGGGGCCCACAGCAGCAAGCACTGCTGCAGACCCCCCACCTGTCCAAGACGACACCCACCAAGGACAGAGACATCCCAGCCAGAGCCAACAGCGGCCCCCAGTGCAGGCAGCCCCCTGCTGAGGAAACACTGGAGATTTGAAGTCAAAACATAAAACTACATAGGCTAAGAATTAATAAAATAAATAAATAAATAAAACACTAGTAAATGAAATAAATAGCAATAGAATAAGATTGACAGGTAAAAGGTGAGATTATAAAAATAAATAAAATAAAAGTATAGATAAAAATAACAGATAAAAATATAAGAATTAGTTAAAAGCTAAATTAAAAAGGAGGGTCTTGAGCCTACTTTTAAAAATATGAACATTCTCTGCAGCCCTGAGGTCCTCTGGCAGGCTGTTCCACAGACGGGGGCCATAATGTTGGAAAGATGCCTCACCGTGAGTCCGTGTTTTAGCTTTAGGAATTATCAAGAGGCCTGTGCCAGAGGATCTCAGGGTCCGCGAGGGTTCATATGGTAAAAGTAATTCAGAAAGATAAGAAGGTCCAAGACCCCTAAGGCATTTGAAAACCATTAAAAGGACCTTAAAATCAATCCTAAAACACACAGGGAGCCAATGCAGTGATTTTAAAACCGGTGTAATGTGTGCCCGCCTTCTGGTCTTCGTCAGCACACGTGCTGCGGAATTCTGTAGTAACTGTAAGCTCAAGATGTTTCTTTTTGGAAGACCAGAAAGCAGGGCGTTACAATAGTCAATACGACTAGAGATAAAAGCATGCATTAGCGTCTCTGTGTTAGCCCGGGAGAGAAATGGGCGGACTCTGGCAATGTTCTTTAAGTGATAAAACCCTGTTTTTGTGACATTTTTAACATGTGGAATAAAGTTGAGCTCAGAGTCGAAAATGACGCCCAGATTCTTAACCTGATTGGATGGTGTTAAAGACAGGGTTTGGAGTTTTGATAAAATTTTCTCTCCCTGAGCCTTAGGATCAATAATTAAAACTTCAGTTTTGCCTTGGTTGAGCTGTAGGAAGTTTTCTGCCATCCAGGATTTGATGTCTAAAATACAATTAAAAAGAGCATCAATGGGCCCTGTGTCATCAGGAGACATGGATATGTATAGCTGTGTATCATCAGCATAACTGTGGAACATAATACCATGCCTCCTGATGACATCTCCTAGTGGGAGCATGTACACATTAAAAAGTATGGGGCCTAAAATTGAGCCTTGGGGAACACCACAGTTCACTTCATGGGTCCTTGAGGAGCATGTGTCCAGACTTACCAGAAAATTTCTATCTGTGAGATAGGAACTGAACCACTGAAGGGCAGTACCAGAGAGGCCTACATGGTATCTTAGTCTATTTAAAAGAACCGTGTGGTCTACTGTATCGAAAGCAGCGCTTAGATCCAGTAGCACAAGGACTGTGAGTTTGTGCAAGTCCAAGTTGCACCTAAAATCATTAACAATTTTTAGTAGGGCAGTCTCTGTACTGTGGTTCGTCCTAAATCCAGATTGAAATTTCTCAAGAATGGAACGTTTATTTAAAAAATCATTCAACTGAATAAAAACAAGTTTTTCCAAAATTTTGCTTAAAAACGGTAAGTTGGACACTGGCCTGTAGTTATTAAAAACATCGGGATCCAAATTGTTCTTCTTAAGAAGGGGTCTCACCACTGCCGTTTTAAGGGCAGCAGGGAAACAGCCCGTCTGTAGAGAACAATTCACCATATCTAAAAGCTCAACTTCAAGGAAACCATAAAGCGATTTAAAAAGTGATGTTGGAATAGGATCTAAAAGGCAGGTTGTTGGTTTTACTTGGGAGAAAACTCTACCAAGCAATTCAGCATCAACCAGTGCAAAACTGTCCAGTGTTTCCTCAGGTAAAAACAAGCTTTCTAAGGTGTTAAAAACAGTATTTTGATTGAAAATCAATCATCAATCACATATCTAGCTCTGTGGATGATGCTCTTTTTTTTAGCATCTCCTCATCTTGAACTGACGTCTGTGCGTGTGCTGTGCGTGTGCTGTGCGTGTGCTGTGCGTGTGCTTTGCGTGTGCTTTGCGTGTGCTTTGTGTGTGCTTTGCGTGTGGTGTGCGTTGTATACACTGTTGAGGCAAAGATCATGATTGTACATGCAGCAGGCACAAATATGAAGGATATGTGATGAAAGACAAAGACAAACAAACTTCGGGGTGACAATCATAAATTAACTGTTCCTCCAGAGGCAGGAACCATTTTCCAAAGGTTGAATTATTCAGTCAGTCTTACTCTGTGTTTGCAACCAGCATCTTTGAAGGGGCAGAGAACGAGGGCACTGCCGCAGTTGTCCTTCACATGGTTCGCCAGGTCCTCTCGGGCAATGTTGGGAGTGCCGCACTGGTTTGGGCACTGGACAGGAAAGCGGGGGCAGTGGTACTGGTGGTTCTGTAGAGGAGCAGAGGGGACTGTAGTTAATTTGAGTGAATTCTCCAAAGTGGGGTTACTGACCGATGGATGCAAAATGTTCAAAAATTTAAAAAAGAGAAAAAATACTTTGACGGACTGGAACTTTTGAACACACTTATACAACATCCTCATAAGACCATGGGGCAACATCAGGTAGAGGAAAATTAAGTCTATGCAGAAGTGCTAGAAGTTGCTGTTCATGGAGCATCCACTACAGGCTGGCTGCAGAAAGACCTGAAAACTATAAACACACCAAGCCAAGAAAAGAAACTTTTTACAGCCTTAATAAACATATTTACAGCCTGGTGCAATAAACAGCTTGGGTCTGAAACGCTAATTTCGCTATCGGCACACACTGTACGCAGGGTGAAATTTTTTCTAACTCAGCGGTTTAGTAGATATTAGGATTATGAGGTTGTCCAATCAGAGGCTCCATGGCCCTGTCCAAGATCGGCTTCATTTGACTGTATCAGGAAGATACGTGTGATGTCGCAGAGACTTCGTCCATATTTTATACAGTCTATGTTTGAAACAGACAAATCCATGAACCCAAACCTGAAACAAGATCAGACTGTTCATTTGGTTCACCAACTGATGACAGTGTTAATCTAATTACAAACTTTCCTTGAAATTATTGTGTTATTATACACATGTAATGCTGTTTATATGAATAAGAAAAAACGAAACACTCTGAAGAGTTCCCCTGTGGTTAGCCATGTCTCTGTGAATAGCATGTTGCCACTCTGCCCTCTGGTATTCCCTCTGGATGGAAGGACGGGTCAGTGGGTTCTCTTCTTAGCACACCACAGTACCAGCACGTCCTCCTCACCTCTTTCTCCCCAGCTTGCAGGGAACTTTGGACCGGTTAGCATCAACATGCTACAGACTGCTAATAGCTGAAGTCTCATGTGTAAACAAGGTAACCATGGTTACACATAGGCTCCCCAGACAATCAGGAACAGAAAGGTAAAAACACCACTGCAAACACAACCAGTTTGGTGTCAATGGCCAACAAATGAGACCCAGAACGTAATGACAGGCTCCAAATACAAAGAGAACTGTGAAGATAAGAAAAAAAGAAGAACAAAGAAGCACCATCCTGCAGCATCTCTGCTGAGGCTGGAAACCCTCCAATGAGTCAATGCAGGAGCACTGACAGTGTCCAAAGCGTCAAGAGTCACATCCTGAGCGTTAACACGTCTTGGCACTTACCTGGTTGGATGCTGTCAAATATAATCACCTGAGACTTGTTATGACAGACTGTGATGGCAGACTGACCTGGATGGTGTCAAAGACAAACTCCTTGCCGCAGTATTTGCAGGGCTGTGTGCGTTTGGGACACTCAGACATGCTGTGCTGGGAGAGCAGACGACGCATCATCCTCGCCCCGCACTTGTTCTCACAGTAAACGCTCTCCTGAGGACACACGCCCTGGTGGTTCTGGAGAGCAGGGGCAAACATGGATACAATCAGGTATTAATTTTAGACCGTCTATGAAATACTGGCAATCAAGAAAGCTGATCATCATAAGATAAGACATACTGATGGAAGAAATCACTTTTTCTAGCTGAGGTACCAGAGGTGTCTGATGTTTTAAAGGATATTCAGCTGTAAACACGGCTGTGTGACTCAAGCAAAAGAGCCAAAAAGTGAACGCAGCTGTTACTGTGTGCAGCGGGAAAATGATGGGCCAGAGTCAACAGAGCAGACTGATGTGAAAGAAAGGTGTTACTGAGGAGAGTCTGAGGAGTCTGAGGAGTCTAAGGAGAGTCTGAGGAGAGTCTGAGGAGAGTCTGAGGAGAGTCTGAGGAGAGTCTGAGGAGAGTCTGAGGAGAGTCTGAAGAGAGTCTGAGGAGAGTCTGAGGAGTCTGAGGAGAGTCTGAGGAGAGTCTGAGGAGAGTCTGAAGAGAGTCTGAGGAGAGTCTGAGGAGAGTCTGAGGAGAGTCTGAGGAGAGTCTGAGGAGTCTGAGGAGAGTCTAAGGAGAGTCTGAGGAGAGTCTGAGGAGAGTCTGAGGAGAGTCTGAGGAGTCTGAGGAGAGTCTGAGGAGTCTGAGGAGTCTAAGGAGAGTCTGAGGAGTCTGAGGAGAGTCTGAGGAGAGTCTGAGGAGAGTCTGAGGAAAGTCTGAAGAGAGTCTGAGGAGAGTCTGAGGAGAGTCTAAGGAGTCTGAGGAGTCTAAGGAGAGTCTGAGGAGTCTGAGGAGTCTAAGGAGAGTCTGAGGAGTCTGAGGAGTCTAAGGAGAGTCTGAGGAGTCTGAGGAGAGTCTGAGGAGAGTCTGAGGAGAGTCTGAGGAGAGTCTGAGGAGAGTCTGAGGAGAGTCTGAAGAGAGTCTAAGGAGTCTGAGGAGTCTGAGGAGAGTCTGAGGAGTCTGAGGAGTCTGAGGAGTCTAAGGAGAGTCTGAGGTGTCTGAGGAGTCTAAGGAGAGTCTGAGGTGTCTGAGGAGTCTGAGGAGAGTCTGAGGAGAGTCTGAGGAGAGTCTGAGGAGAGTCTGAGGAGTCTGAGGAGAGTCTGAGGAGAGTCTGAGGAGAGTCTGAGGAGAGTCTGAGGAGAGTCTGAGGAGAGTCTGAGGAGAGTCTGAGGAGAGTCTGAGGAGTCTGAGGAGAGTCTGAGGAGAGTCTGAGGAGAGTCTGAGGAGAGTCTGAGGAGAGTCTGAGGAGCTTTATCCTGCTCACTGAGAAAAACACTTTCTGTATGAACAGCCTGTCAGTGCTTCTTTTCTTTTGCCAACACGTGTTACTTCATCACAGAGCAGCAGGGACCCGTGTTCAAGTCCCTCCTGCTGGTTTTCTCAATGCTGTCTTTCATACATGCGTGGAAAGTATGTGGTGTCCCTAAGGGTTGTTTACATTGAGCTCCTGCTGAGTCCCACCAGGAAAGAAAAGGGAGTAAAAGCAGGTTTGTTGTTTACCTCGTAGGCTTCTCCGGTGAACTCGCTGCCACAGAACTCGCACTTGACCTTACGCTTGGGGCAGTCGTGCTGCAGGTGGTCGGGCAAGTCACGGCGCGTCAGCTTGACGGAACAGCGGTTGGGGCAGGGTATCACATTGAAGGCGCAGGTGGAGAAGTGGCCCTGAGGGAGACACAGCAATAATGTCAGACTCTTTAAAAAACACACACACACACACACACTCACATTGGGCTTTCAGACAGAAAATAAAGCTGTGGATGAGGGGAGGAAGACAGGCACCAGGAGGAGAGAAGATGAGCTTAAAAAACAGATGAAGGGGAAGTGAGAGAGGACAGAGGAGCGCCTCACCTGCAGCTGCTTCATCTGTCCGGTCCAGCGGCAGCCCTCCTCACTGTGGATGCAGCGGATTGGCAATGCCAGGATCTGCTGCTCCAGCTCTGGATCAGGGTAAATCTGAGAGGAATAAACAGAGTCACTAAGATGTAGAGAGCATGAGAAGGTCGCAGTAAAAGACTGAGATACACCACTTCGTCCAGCAAAGATGTTCGAAGCATTGCTCTGAATGTGGATCTAAAATGATTAACTTCAGAGCTCCTCTATGAGGGAGAAATGTCCCTCCTCAGTGTGAAAACTAAGACTGAGCTGAGTGAAGGTTTCATTTAGGACGTACAGTGTTTTCACAGAATTAACCCCTGAGAGTCCTTTTAAACCTTTCACATGTTCAACACAAATAAACATGTAGCAATAAGCACGTAGCTTTTACAGTAACAAAAACAATCAGTTAGAAGTGCTAAATATTCTCATTATTCTCAACGTTTATGAGTCCTCATGAGAAAACGGTCTCAGGAATCATTCCTGTTTGAGTCACACCTGCTCCGACTAAAGTGGTCATGTGCTTTAGGAAAGACAAGTTCAGTAGTTTCAAAACATCAAGTTTTTACTTAATGGATTTCCATCCTTATTTAAGAGTGGAAACTGACATTTCAAGCAAGATAATGTTCTGTGGTCACTGCTGACTCACTGAAAATTATTTCAGTTATTCAAATTATTGCCACTTCTCTAGATGCAGATTCTTCAATTGAGACATGTTAGATTTGATATCATCAGTTCTTTCCCCTGAAGTCTTGTGTTGATGATAACGTGACACATTTCTCCTGCAACATTAATTGATCAGATGTTTTAATATGATGCTGTTGGTATATGCATCATATATGAAAGTGAATAGGGATTTGAATAAACTGTCAGTCTGTGTCCGCTGAGGCTGCAGTGATAATGAGTTATGTAACAGCTTTTTGAGACCTCAAAGAGACCAGAGGAAAAGATTTATTCCTCCTCAGTCACTGTACGATGGGGATGAGTCTCTTTTCAAACCAAACCCCCCAAATCCTACCCTGCACTGTGCTGTCCTGAGGATTTACAGCCCTCCTTTTCTTTCTTCTCTGCTCCTCTCTCCTCCTCTCTGTTTGTCTCTCCTTTCTGCCCCTCTCTCCTCCTCTCTTCTGCCTCACTCCTCTGCTCACACTCCTTCTCTCTCTGCTCTTTTCTCCTCCTATCTTCTCCTCTCTCCTCTCTGCTCCGTTCTCCTCTCTCTTTCCTCTCTCCTCCTGTCTGCTCC
>CM061154.1:807500-957500 GCA_030710495.1 Labroides dimidiatus | reverse complement strand
ATTTCTAAGTTTAAAAGACATTGCTACGTTTAGTTTAATCAAATGCAATGCTAAAAACAAGATGTCAGATAAAACCTGATAAATTCATCAGATTTTAAAGAATGATTAAAATAATCTGAAATGTTAAAGAACGCTGTTTTATGACTGGAAATACAGTGAAGATACTGAAGGTAAGATTCAGGTTTTCCCCTGCGATCCACTCAATAGTCTGATCCAAATGTAATCTGTGATCGATTGCTTTTGTCTTTGGCTGCATACCAGGAAGATCACGTGTTGACTCATTCTGTTAAATACTCTTAAAGAGAAAGCAGCAAAGAAAGACTCTTGCTTATTTCTTCCCTCTTCATGTAACATTAGCATGCTAAAATGCTAAATTAGGCAGCCATCATGTTGACATAATGCTGGCTCGTAACGCTAATGTGAATTGCTACCAGCATCATCAGTGAGTCAGTAAGAGCACTCTGACTGTAGGTTCAGATGAGGGTTGAATAACAGCGTGTGATTTCATACCTTAGCATAGTCCAATGGCAGCTGATCCTCTGGACACTTGAAAACGCCCTCACTGAAAGAAAACAGGAGGAGAGCTTTTGTTATGATCGGATTCACCCTGAAAATTATGTGATTTCAACAAAAGAGCTCAACAAGGACTGTTTTAATCACATCTAGCTTTCAGTCACATCAATGACTTTGACCCTGAGCGAGAACGACGGCAGCTAACAGGCACATCTTTAACTGTGTATGAAAGCAGCGCTGCTTTGCCCTTAGACTGATTCTGTCTCTTCAAACACCATTAAAATGAGAAGTTCAGACTCACTGTGTGTCACTGCACTGTAAAGTCAGACCCTTCAGACCCCGTGCACAAAGTTTTATTACTACAGAGGACACAACGGGCCGATTTGAGTCTACTTTCTATACTTTTGCAGTTTCTCACAAGCTTCCAGTGTTTCATTTGTGCTATGGTTTCCGGTTTAGATAACAATGCTTGAGTTTCTGAGAGTGAAGCAGAGTAAACCCTGCCTTCCTGCTCAAGGCTCTTCCCCAGGATAAAACAACAATCTGCAGGTTTGCTGGTGCGACAGAGAGCAAAGTTTTGTTCTTTTTCTCCTCCAGCAGTTAAAACCCCAAAATAAAAATGAATCCATTAAACTAAAACAGGCTCCTGTGTTGTTTTTGTGCCAGGGATCATAAACACAGCCCCTATCACAAACACCCTGATGTCATCATGAAATATTTACACATGGCAATCATAGAGACTGCATCCACAAGGGCTGAGCTGCTCACAAAGTCTGACATACGTCCACAAACAGAGAGATGAAAGCTTATTGAGGAAAAAAGAAATGAAAGAAAAGGCAATCATTGTTGGAGCCCTCCTTCTGTTTCCAGATCAAAGATGCTGACACAGACTGCCTTAATCTCATGCTTTATCCTAATTATGGTTTAAGACTTACAAAATGCAAAATTCTCTGATGTGAGACTGTGTTCCTTTTTCTTGTTTTTTAATTCCAATTTTTAAAATTAAACAGTTATCTCAGAAGAAAACACGCATATAGATAATCATCATCTGCAGCCCTTGTGAGTTCTCTGATATTGCTCTGAAAATGTGGTGAAACCAGAGGCTACAGAAAGGCACAAAAATGTGTCAAATCTAAGCGCCAGAAAGCTTGATTTGACCTGAGAAAAGAGGCCTCATGTAACCCCAACCCCACCTAAACCATGCTTAAACTAATTAAAGGACAATGTGTGCAAACATTAAGGATTGCCTCTGGGAGCCTGAATAAGGTTGGCTGCAGTCACCTGACCGAGACTCCCAAAGGCTCGGGAACATGTGACAGAGCGGGCGTGCATGTGCACTTCGGTTCGTCTACCCAGCTGCTATGAAACCAGGGAGCTGCGTCAAAAGAGGGCGAAGGGGGAGCAAGGCTTGAGAGGGAGGAGTGATGAAAGAGGGGGGAGGAGGAAGGAGGGAGGTTAATGCATGACGAGACAGCAGTAATTCTCTTCCATTAGGGTCACTGTGTCAGCAGGGAGCTGGAGACCAATTAACTAACCACGACGGGCTACAAAACAGGGTCAATCAATTAGAGGCTGCTGGAGCCCAGTCTGCACCTTGAGTAGTGTGAAGTCATTTACAGCACTCATCCCCATCACCAGCCACTGAGGGCCGAGGAAGGACAGCAGTGGCTCTCCCATAACTAGGCAGCTAGAGGAGATAGAAGGCGACATGCTCTCAGCTCCGGACAGAGGACAGCCAGAGGCAAAGTCCTGCTTAGTCCTGGATCTGACACTCAGAGAGGCAGACAGGCGAAAAGAGCCTAGTCACAGACTGTCAGGATAATTCCAACCCTGGTAGCAGAGAAGTTCCATGAGACGCACACTCATGTGTACAGACCCACTGAATACCGCTCAACTCTCACTCTCTGTTGGCTGCTTATGAGTCAGACTCGCTGCCGCTTTGTGACAGCACGTTAATCGTGTAAGCTCGGCCGAGGATCCAGTTCAGTCCTCACAGCACACCATCAAACAGTTTCTCTCACTTCTGAGGGCTCTTTAGTTGAGTCAGGAGAGATGATTAAAGCTAACTGAAGAACACAGGCAGCTGTAATTATCAGCAATCTATTATTCCTTATTTTTTCCAGTTGATTTCCAATTCGACTGACAAATCTGTCTGTCCTCAAAACCATGCAGTCAGATGATACAAGTGCCAGAGACGAACTCAGTACAGTGGCTTTAAATAATCCGTGTTCATTATGCTAACACACTTAACTAATGGAGAATAATATTTCACCATCTAGCTACAGTTTACGGTTTAAATTAACAATTAGCTAATCTGCTAACCTGAAACCTGAATGGTCAAACATGGTAAACTCATGCCAGCTTAACACCAGCAAAACATTGTGTGTGCAGTTGAGCCTGATAAAGATGAAGCTTTAACTTAGCAAATGATAGCATTCAAGATTGATAGTGTGAGGGTAAATGTCACATGGCTAGCCAAAAGATATCTTGCTAACATCTTGACAGTGAAAACAGTAAACATTACACTGTTACCTAAATGAAATCATGCTAACATCTTGACAATAAAGATAGTAAGCAGTACACTGCTAACCAAATGATAGCATACTAGCAGCTTGACAGTGAAAACTGTAAGCTTTACACTGCTAACTAAAGGATAGCATGTAAGCGCTGTAATTATCAGCATGCTTACATTTTCATAAATGTAAAACTGCTAATTTTAGCACCTAGCATGATGTAGCTTTAAAGCTGAACAATAGCTTTAGCTTTTGATAGCGTTATAAAAAGGAAGGATCAAAATGCTAACTTTGAAATGCTAACTTTGCACTCTTAGTGTGTCATTTAAAAAACAAACAACCAAAACACATTAAGATTTGATTAAAATCTTAGTCATCAATCACAGCAAAATGTTTGCTAATTCTTTATTCTCAAATTTGATTCTTGTTTGATCAAAAACTGGATATTTAAGCTGTTGGTAACACAGACCAAAAAGTCTGAACTGGTCCCCCTGGGCCCTTGATTAGCATAAGCCTAGCCCTAACGGTGTTATAACTGTTACACAAAGCCCGGAGCGAGAATGGTTTGAGTAACATCCACGCATGCGGGAGCTTGCACCTCGCTTTGAAAACAAGTTTCACACAAATGTCTTTCCAACAGATCTATGACCACAGCTCACACCCCGGATGTGAAACAACATGAAGATCTAGAGGCCGATCAACAAGCGCTCCAGTGTCATGTTTTGAAGTCACAGAGAAGCAGCTGAAGACTGGGCAGCAAATGGTATAATACAATCCCTTCATTAAAGTTTCATTACCTCCTTCTGTCTGCGCACACTCTGAGCGGCTACACAGCTGCTCTGCTGCAGAGTGTTTAAATCACCTCAGGTTCACTGACAGATGGGGGGGGGGGGGGTTATTATCATGCTGTGATGGCTCCTACATAACACAGTCACCTTCATCCAGGTAAGATGCACCCACTGCTTGACCCCTTCACAACTGGCTCTCCCCTCTTTTTGTTCCCTCTCCTCTCCATGGGGCTTCAGATCTTCTTTGCTGGCGCAGATTAAACAGCCGACTGTTCATCCGGCCGTCACAACATGCTTCTTCACTCTGTGCATGATTCCTGACAGGCAGACGGTGAGAACTGTAAATCCCTTTGGTGTAATCTCATTGATGCAGAGGGTGTTTTTGTGAGCAACGATCCCTGCAGGCCACACAGGGACCATGTTGGCAACAGGCCGATTCTTCATGCAAACCAGGACTGTGGGTAACCTCGAAAAGCTGCTCCTTATTAACTAACAGAGGGACTCTTAAACAAACCCCCTCTGTTTGCCCATACAACAGGCAGGGCTGTCCAGACACACTAAACAAACTAAATCAAAAGCATGAGGCCTTTAGAGAACAGCGCTCTGTAGCACATTAACACTCTAAACAGACTCTGTCACACCAGGAATTTACTCAATGACTCAGATAACATCTCAAACCTTCACTGATCTCCCAATTTATCTACTCCTGGAGCTTACTGACAGCTTTCATGTTCATGATGCTGAACCCTCTTTGTCTTTTCAAGCTATAACCAGGATTAACATTTGTATGTTAAACTAAACCTTGAATTCCAACAGTGGCCTCAGTGCAGACACTCAGTCTCACAGATGGAACCTAACTAAGTTTGGAGAAAAGTGGAATTTTGTTTTTTCTCGGAGCGAGTGTTTCTGTAATCCCTGTAAATCCCTCTGGTTATGAGTTTGTGTGTCTCAGACTGTGTGAAGAGGTGACTTCTTTCTGATCCTTACTGTGAACACTGAGTATCATAGACAGGGTCAAACATTCTGGAAACATCTATTTGGACAAGAGCTACAGAGGAGAGGTTGGGTACACCCTGGACAAGGTTCCTGCCTGGCAGCGGGATTCAGCCCAGGAACCTTCTAGTTGGAAGGAAACAAACCACACATGCAGCCCAGCAACCAGCAGGTAATGTAAAATGTGATATAAATTTAGACTGTCATGTTTCTCATTTGTGAAAGACTGAAGTTTTGAGGGCATTACATTTTGGCTTATTTTCTTTCAGAAATATGAAAAGGCACTGCCAGACAAAAGCCTTTTAAATGCTGAGCTCTGAAGTTATTTAATGATGTGTGACTGTGGACAGTGACTGCACTTTAATTATGGAAAATTCAAGAGAAAGCAGAATGTTGATCCAAGGATTTAATAGTTTATTTTATACTTTCCCAGCTGTCTCTGGAGCTGTCTCGCCACAACCCACAATTTGCTTTAACTTCTTCCAAATAAAGATTGAGCTGACTTTTTTTTTTTTTTTTTTTTTTTTTATTTTTTTGGGGGGGGGGGGGTCCCGTCTGTTTTTGGTTCGAGCAGTTATAAACAACAAACCCATAAACCTTCTTCTTTCACTGAAATCAAATTAAAATCAACTTAAAACAAGCTTTAAAACAGGCTGAAGCTCCTGCTGGATTAAGACCTTCATGTAAGCCTTCAGACTTCTAACTTCTACTTCTAGCTGAAGTGACAGGGGCTGAGGCTGGGGGGTGTTTCCACCTGTTAACCTGATACACCATCAGCACACAGCTCCTTTCACCCGGCCGGTTTGGCTCGGAGCCCAGCTCTTTCCAGCCCGCTTTGTTAGTCTGAAAAGGGAGGAGCAGCTTGACTTTTACAGAGTTTGTGATGACACATCAGCCCACAGGTAGATGAGCCGCTCCTTCACAGGGGTTAGGAGTGTGTGTGTGTGTGTGTGTGTGTGTGTGTTTGTGTGTGTGTGACGTCCACACAGAATAACACTGTGACGGCCCTAATGTGTGGAAGTTAATACCTGCAGATAAGCAGCACATACCTGTGGTATGCCCGAGGTCACAGTGTGCATAAACTTTCTCTGCTGCCAGCAAGTCACTTCTTAACTCTCGGTAACAAAAACAAACAAACAAGAAAAAACCTCATTCAGAGAAGTTAATACTGGATTAAAGTATTTAAAGAAAACAAACTGCTATCAGCCTCCGAAGAGAGCAGCGACACTTCACCAACATATTTTCAGAACACTGGAGTCAAAAATCCAAACATGTCTTCAAAAAGAGGCTCAAAAATAACTAAGAGTGTTTCTTTCTGTTCTTACCGATGTAAAGTGATTAATCTGGAGGTTTAAGTGAATGATTTTACACACAGCAGGCCAAAATATGAAGAAAGATTGAAGAAAAAGACAATGGGCTACATAATAACTATGATTAATGTCACATGTTCTAATTTTTAACTCCCTTAAGACTGAAAATGACATCACAATACACGACTAGAATTTTCCAAAATGTACACCTGGAAAACCGATGAGCCGATGGACTAGTCTCTTTTTTAGTAAGTCCTTCCTGTTGGTTACCTTTGCCCCTTAATTGTCCTCTTGTCCTGTCTCTGCTCTGCCTCATCTTCTCCTGTGCGGACAGCTGACAGTGATTAAATGTGTGTACTTGGCCAGCAGAGCTGATTGTGAGTCTGCTCTGTTCAGACACAAAGACTTGAAGGACAATGGACTTCTTACTGTTTATCTTGTTATTGTCCTCTCATGACCGGGCAAAGCCTTTCAGCCAGTTAAGCGGAGGATACTTGAAGGATTCTCCTTCCTGTTTCATGGCATTTTAAAGATTTCCTGTATGTTTGGCTCTGCTGTGAGTGAGACTTAACACTCTAAAGTGTAGATTCAACCCTGAGGTTTCGGTTAGATTTCAGGAACCGGTTTGTTGAGATGTGAATCCTCTTCTAAACATGACACCTGTAAAATCTCATCTGACGCCCTCTGCTCGCTACTAACAGCTCCTGGCAGCTGCTGCACATGAAGTAACAATGGCTGACAGTCTGCAGGTCACGGTCATCAGCCAGACAGGAAGAAATCACATCTGACTCAGTGTCAGACACCGCTAAAAAGACAGGCGGAAAATGAAAGCACATCCAAAGGTGATTAGCACATATTCATATAAAGCAAGCAGAGCTAAACTTTCAGGCAGAGTTTAAAACCTCTATTTTATGATTCCTTCAGGCAAACAGATCCTGTTTTTATTGTGCTGCGTTGCCAAAAGAGATGAGAAATGATGCAAGTGGAAGAAAGACACTACTACTGAGAGAGAGAGAGAGAGAGAGAGAGAGAGAGAGAGAGAGAGAGAGAGAGAGAGAGAGAGAGAGAGAGAGAGAGAGAGAGAGAGAGAGTGTGTGTGTGTGTGTGTGTGTGTGTGTGTGTGTGTGTGTGTGTGTGTGTGTGTGTGTGTGTGTGTGTGTGTGTGTGTGTGTGTGGGTGGATGTCTGGCCTCTTTCCCTGGCTTCATCTCAAGCACCCCATGTAACACACTCGCTGGAACCAAGATAGAAAAACATTGAAGAGGAGGGTTTTATTATAGGCTACACTCACACTACCTACAAAACATGAACAAGAAAAAGAAAAACTTCATTTTGACTTCACTCCTGACAACGATCCACAGCAGAGATAATCACAGAGCAGATCCTGACTGCCAGGACACCTGAGGCCAAACTCAGGCCATCATGGCTTACATAATGATATTCACGTCTCATGCAGTTCACCTCATTGTGCTGACATTTGTGGGCCAAGGCCATCTGTGAGGGAGTTCACATACTGCCATATGATACATCCAAAGGTGAATAGAGTCTCACTTTGTTTGCCTTAAATATCAGCTCCTCTACAAAGTAAAGCTGTGTACTGTGTTGTTCCAGCACACTGATGGAGATAAGTTAGATTTCTAACAGATTATAAATGGAGAAACATTTCTGACGAGACAATGAAAAATATCCTGAACATAGGATTGCTTGTTTATTGAAAAAATAATCTTTGGACACAGGTTCATGCAGGATATACCATAAAAAGCTTTGAGCGTATGAGAAGTCATCCATGTATCCAGAAAAGATCAAACCAACATGATTTTTGTTGTTATGATCATAATTTCTATGATCTTTTTTAAAGGTTAGGACATGTGGTGTGCTGACCATCTGCTAACACCTGAGACAGCTAAAGGTGCTTTTTTTCTAGAGATGTTTTAAAGTGGTTAATTTCTCAGTCAGTTAAACATACTCACAAATCTACAAGTTAAAGACAGGAAAGGCTCAGAAAATAACACATTACCAGATTAATTGTAAAGTTAAATACAAGATATTTTCTTTTTTAACACAGTTTGGAAACCCTCAATGCAATCATCACACAGGTTTCTGTTTTCTTGTGCTCCTGTTGTGATAACAGAGCAAAATTTCCTGGAATGAAGTATTTTCCTCCATGATTATAAAAGTAACTTTGACACGCTGGTGAAGCGAATTTAGACAGTCATTATGATTTTGTGAGCAATTAGACGATGACTCATCAAAACAACAAAGGTGCAGCTTGGACATATTGCAGTGAAAACAAACCATAAAATGGGGCCACCTGGAAGAAGACAAGCTGCCTGCTCAAACAGTCAGAAGAGGAGAGGAAGGGAAGGATGGATGAGTGGATGAAGGGAGGGCTGGAAGGAGGAGGAGCAGCCATCTGCAGGCTCCAAACTCATCCCAGCACAGTCCAAGGCAGATGTCTGTCTAACATGAGTCTGGTTCTGTCCGAGGTTTCTGCTTGTTAAAGGGAAGTTTTTCCTCTCCATTGTAACTTGCTGAATGCTGTAAAGGTCTGAACTCATGGTGGGTTAAGATGAGATCAGACTTCTTATCTTGTCTTGATGTTGGGTCTAGACCTGTTAACGCTTTTGGAAAGCGTCTGACTGACTGACTGACTGACTGACTGACTGACTGACTGACTGACTGACTGACTGACTGACTGATTGAAGCTAGCACCTGCATCTAGTTAGCTTAACTTATTACTGAGAAAGAGATGGCTAGCTCGCTACATCTGCTTCAAGTATCCATGCTAAGCTAAGTAGGGGCTAGCTGCTATCCGGTTTCAATTAAGCTTAGTGACAGCTTGATGTTGGCTTTACAAACGAATTTTCTTTACATTTCCAGATTTCTTCATGATCCTCATGTACATCAAATTAAAAGTTGGTGGTGATGATACTGATTTCACTCACAGTTTTGCCGTTTTGTGTGTCCATGTGCCTTTTTCTCCTGCGCTTGGCAAGCATTCAGATAAATAAATCTGCAAATGTAGTGGGAGCTTTTGTTTTCCCAGTCAATTTCATCCCCCACATTATTCACTGCATGCAGGAGGTAGTGGAAAATCAATCCATTTCATTAACTGCTGCTGATCTGGATGCAGAGATGGAGTTTGACAGAGAGAGAGAGAGAGAGAGAGAGAGAGAGAGAGAGAGAGAAAGAGAGAGAAAGACAGACAGACAGACAGACAGACTGACTGACTGACTGACTGTCCCATCAGTTGCACCAGGAGTTGAGCTCATACATGCCTGAGTGCAGTCACCCTCACACAGCGGAAAAAAAAAAGAAAAAAGGACGAGACCACCATCATACCAGAGGCTTACACACACACAGACACACACACAGACACACACACAGACACACACACACACACACACACACACACACACACACACACACACACACACACACACACACACACACACACACACACACACACACACTGGGCCTGCACAGTGAACATGAAACGAAAAGAGGACTTGAAAGGAGATGCTTCACGTTTAATCTGGTTTGAAGGGTGGATTTTGGAGGGTGGGGTGGGCGGATAACTGCACCCACAGATCAATGAAAGTCCTTAAACATGTGACACATATGAGCCCGACCCTCTGCTCGGTGAAGACCTGCTAAAAGCTGCTTTCAAGTTTGCAGTAGGTGTGAAACACCCTGCTCACCATTTTACTGCCCACTGACACACATTTGTGAAGATCCAATGGCACAAGAAAGGGATCAAACTGTTCTTCACCCACTTAGCCCAAAATGCTGAGACAACATGCTTCGCATTTCTTTACACGTGTGAATTTCAGCTGATTTAATCATAGATGGCTGGTCTATTTTTAGCTCAGCCTCACAGGGCAGATTTCTGCTCCAAAGGGCGATCTGTAGTGACAGCGGCTGGCTCTCGGGAGCTGCGGCGCTGCCACACTAATCCTGTGGAAGGCCTGCTCTGGACGGAGGGACACTGAGACTGCCAAGCTATCACCTGGCCTATTAAAAGGAGCAATGCCTGCCAAATGTACACATATGGCACTGGAGAAGCCGTGCTAGCTATAGTCACTTTGTTCCTCCTTCAAATGGCATTAATGAATCAGCTATTGGAGGTGGATTTGTGAAGAAGAGCATCATGGAAGTGGTTTCTCCAACAGGCTTCAGAATAAGGCTGGAGGCTGCAGAGTGCTTTATGTAAAAGCTGTCCATGAAAAGAGAAACGGATCATGTGAATCTTACATCTATGCATCAAATAGTTCAACTGTTTGGCATCGGGTTTGCTTGTATGCAACAGCCAGAAACTTTAATTAGCTTAACATCAAAAAACATACAAAGAAACAACAAGCTAATTCAAAATAAACAGAATCTACCTCTAGTACCACAATAGTTGGCTACTTACTTATTCATATTCAGGATCTGTTTTTCTTTAAAAGCTAACTGTTGGTTTAGCATTTTAACACTATCTTTAGACTCCTGACTGAGCTAATGTATCGCTGACAGCCACAATATCCAGCAGATGGTTGATAGAGAGGTTAGGAGGCTAATACCCTGAAAATCCAGAGATAAACATTTGTGCAGAGTTTGAGTGCAAGCACACTTTCTCTCATCTGATTGGACAGCAGCAGATACAACAGATTGTTAGGCAAATTTAAACCAAGATAAAAGAGCAAGAAAGTGTTTTTCCAGAGGCTTGGAGGGGGGCAACTTTCATGATTTAAAGACGAGGCAGTGCTGTATGGTGAAAAACAATCCCAGCACAAAATCCCACAAGGCCTTTGTGCTAAAGAGCCATTCAGTTTGTAAAAAAAGGATTTAACATCAAGGTGTTTCATGCTCCTTTAGCCAATCAAAGCGCAGCATTTGAGGTCTGCTCACAGTGGGGTCAATCACAACCTCCTGCCTAAATGAAGTGGTGTGGATTTCAGAGTGAACTAAGTGTCAACTGCCTTTTTACAGGAGACTGTCCTCACTTCTGTGGTAGAACAAAAAGCTATATGCCAATGGCCTGTTAGCTGCTCCTGACAGCTTATTATTCCTGCTTAATGACCTCCTTTTGCTCACCGTGGGGTTTGATCTACAGCTTCCAAAACTGCTTGGATAAGTTTCAGGGAGCCTGGAGGCCAAGAGGGACAGTTTATCTTTAAAGAGAATTTACCCAGCATTTGGCCACCAGAGGCAACACATCAATCAGAGAGCACACTCTCTCTCTCTCTCTCTCTCTCTCTCTCTCTCTCACACAGGCACACAAAAGCTCACGAGCTGCTGCTGCTTTGCATGGTCCCACCATCAATCTAATTTTATAGAGACCTGTAAGCAGAGCACTTCAGCTCACTGCTTTATGGAGTCTACTCTCGATGCCAGTAATAGAGAGAGGACAGTCGATCCACACAGATCTGCTTCGTGTCTCCTGGTAAGAAACAGCTCTCAGCACCCTTCAATCAGAGCTCCTTTCTCCTTCTTTTGAAAATATGTGGAGAAAAATGAGCTGTAAACAACAAGCTTGGAGGAGGAAAACAAAATGTCTACAATGAGGCCCAAATTAAACAGGAACAGATTAGAAGCTCTTAAAGAAGAGAGCGAGGTAATCAGCCCCTCTGTTTCCTGCACTGTCTTCACTGCACCCACCAGGAACAGCAGGTGGGTGCTGCAGATTATCCCTGCGACCACTAACGTCTCAGCTCTTATCATTAACAAGCACCTGTTTACGCCTTGAGTGAAGCACAGAGTGGAACAGGTCAGTCAAATCACCACAGGTTAGAAATCCTAAACTTTGCACATGCAGACACTCAGACTTTGGGTCCCATTTCCAGTGTAGGTGTGAGTGCAGAGGACCATCCCGCTGGACTGACCTTAAGATTAAACTTTGTGCCATGAAGATGTGGTGAACCAGCCTCTTCATGACTGTGAATGAATTTGGAGATAATAACTAAGTTTAAACAAGGAAGCATGACGTACCCTCCATCACAGCACTGGATCTGAACGGTTTCTATTCAGGTCAATGTGTTAACTCACACCCACTCCACTCTGGTTCTCTCTGGCTGCATCCCAGCTGGTGGTGGAGCAACAACGCATCAATTTTCACCCAGCACATCAAGCATGACAGGAAGCTGTGCACAGAAATCCCCTCAAATTGCATGGTGACTTTTAAAATAAAACAAAGCATGTCCAAAGCAGATGGTATTTATCTGGACTACAACAAACCGGTAAAATGAGCAGAGCCAGACCAGGAGTCAACAGGTCTGAGGTTTCACAGCCCAACAAGGACCAGAAGGAGATCATCAATGAGGTATGAATCCAGGGAACTCTTCAGCCTCAAATCTCCTGCTGGTGTGAGCTGACAGTTGAGAGAGCATGCAGGGAACATGCAAGAGAGCCAGGGTGGAGTATTCTTGGCGTCGCACAGCACGTTTTATGTTAGGGTTTCAGAGAGTTCAGCTTTAGGGTCAACACTAGGATTGGGTGAATTCGTCACCTATGGGTTCAATGTTTAAAGGGACATCTTCAAAAAGTTCAGTGAATGATCTGCTCCCTGCACATCAAATGGAAATATAAGGCTGCATTATCACACTCACTAAAGGTTTTGGAGTTTAGCTTAACTGCTTAAGTAAAAGCAAGAAGGGCGCAGAAATGGAATATAATAAGGCAGGGGTCCCCAAACTTTTTCCTGTGAGGGCCACATCATTTTTCTCTTCTCTGATGAGGGGCCGGGGTCAGTTTGTAACAGAAAAAATGTGACGATCGCAGCGGTGCCCAAATGTAAACATTAATTGTTTTCCAGAACGCCACACATAAACAAATATTAATAAACTTTTCCATGATCTTTAAAGAAAAAAAAAATCAGGAAATAAACAATAACACTATTATAAAATGATTAACACTATTTATGAAATAGAATGTCACAATTTATGTGTGTATTAGTCTCGATCCTGTGCTGTGGCCAGACTGAAAAAAAATCATAATGCGTCTCTGGTATTGTTCAGGGGGCCGGGCCAAATGTGGAGGCGGGCCATATCATAGCCCCATAGTTTGGGGACCGCTGTAATAAGGAAAAAGACATGCTTCACACATAAAATCACATGTGATAGAAATGTGAGAAAATGGTGAAAAATTGTGGCAAATGAAAACATCAGAACTTCATTAACCAATAGGAAGGAAGCTTCTTCACATAATGACCTGTTTTGTTTTCAATTAGCAACACCATCTGTTTGTATCAGTGCTCCCTGCTCATAATATCTGCACAACATGAATTTATCCAGATTGCAAAAAACTGCAGGAGACTTCTGCAGATTCTCAGAAAATCTGCACACACACACACACACACACACGCATACACACACACGCACACACACGCACGTACGCACGTACGCACGCACACACGCACCCACACACGCACGCACGCACACACACGCGCACACACACACACGCACGCACACACACACATGCACAAACACACACACACTCCTCTGGAGCTTTGATTATGATATAGGTGTAGATAAACTATTATCAGCTTTGCAGTGAGGGGAAGTTGTTCTGGTCCACTTCTAGCCTGAACACCGGCTTTAAAGTCTGATTTCTGTCTAAACACAAACCAACAATTAACTGAAGGTGTAGGAGCTTCACTCTGTAGTCAGGCCCCTTTTATATGACAATGCTTCATGGCGTTTCACTCGAAAACGCAAAAAACAGAGAAAAAAACCTGCGTTCGTACCAAGCGGCAACCTCCGGTCTGAAAATATGAGGCAATGCGGAAGTGCTAAAGTCTGCTGTTCCTCGAGTGTCCTCTTGAGGCTGGCTCCGGAAGTACCGGAAGTCACAAACACACCAGGCCAAAAAAAGCCGTTTTCACGGCCAAAATAAGCACATTTACAGCCTGGTACAAAGAATGTCTCCTGTCTGAATCACTAATTTCACTAACGGCACGCACTGTACGGGGGGTGAATTTTTTTCTAATTCGACAGTGTCCACAATATCAAGCTCGCCAATTCGTCCAATCAGAGGCACAGCTCAGATCACGTGACTGTGGAGCGTCCTATGGTTGTTACTGTGGAGACTCACAGCCCGCCTTATTTCCAATATGGCCGCGCCGACCGTTTGGCTTCAAAAGTCTGTTTCAGGAACAGATGGGTGACGTCACGGAGACTACGTCCATTAATTATACAGTCTATGGTTCATACGGATACGTTAAGGGACTGAAAACACTGTAGTATGCATAACAGACCTGTAGGTGGCGGTATAACTGTAGAGTCTTTTGGTAGTCTGCCACAGAAGAAGAGGCGGGCTGCTCATCTGGTGGATATATTAAAGAATTGGAGCAACAGATGCACATTTTGTTGAAGGGAGTCAGCAGATTAAGAAGTGCAGGCACAACCCTGTAAGTCTGCTATTGAACCGATGTCATCTGGTTTACAAAAGTTCCCACAACAAAAGAGGAATGTGCACGTGCAAAACAGAGTGTGACATCAGCGTTTTCACTGAAAACTCCAGCTTGCTGTTTATATGTCAACAGATGCAGTCTTTCAGAAAAATTCCACTCTGGAGGGTGTTTTAAAAAAGTTGCGTTTAGATTGGCTGAATCAGCGTTTCTGTCTAAATGAGAGGCTGAAACGCAACAAAACTTTTGCATTTCATTCCAATATCGTTGTTGTATAAACGGGGACTCAGTGACTTGACTAAGTGACTTGACTAAGTGACTTGACTAAGTGACTCGACTAAGTGACTCGACTAAGTGACTCGACTAAGTGACTCGACTAAGTGACTCGACTAAGTGACTCGACTAAGTGACTCGACTAAGTGAATCAGCTCAGAGACTTGGCTCAGTGACTCAGTCTTCATGTGTGTTTGATTTAAAAGTTTAGAAAGTGATCGGCCTGTTAGTCTCTGCTTCACTTGAACTTCTTGTTTCTTAGGTCATGGTGAACTGAAGGCGTTGCAGAGGGGGCCTAATGAATTGGACTTTCCCTGTCAGAGTGGGACCTGCCTCACTGTGATTCACCGTTACTGCAGTGAGGAGTGTGGTAGGCTCAGCCACGAGTCTGATGTGTCATGAGTCACTCTTGTTCCGCTCAGGCACTAAATAGTGAGAGCTTCTCCCACTCCCCGTGTTGTCTTAACTTTTCATCCTCCATGCTGGGTACCTCCACAAAGATGTCAAATTAAAGCCTTGCTGTCTGCTTCAGAAACTTATATAACCTTAAACCTCTGCTTCCACTTCATTTGCATTTGATCTGAACTCTGAGAGGAAAAGCTCCTTTTCCTGATCTGTCAGTATGAGCTGTGCCCATCACTGCAGGGACACTTTCAGGTTGCATGCTTTTGTGTCCATGGTAACTGGGAGGGGATGAGGGCTGTTCAGGTGTGTGTGTGTGTGTGTGTGTGTGTGTGTGTGGGAGGAAGCCCTGTTAGCATACAGAGATCACACACACGCACTGATTCACAAAAATAAACAGTCAGAGCTCTCAGCTCTGGTAATCAGCCTCCATATCAGACTCTGCCTGCTGTATCGGTCCGTCTCTGCAGAAAGGACATGCAGATCAAATCTAAAACAGAACAAACGCCCCCGGCCTGAACATGCCCTCCTGTGAGCGTGCTTCGAGCTGCTCCTCTTGCAGCTGTCCATCTCTCTGCTTTGTGGGCGCACTTTCTTTGTTCAGCGTGGCGAGGTGCTGACGTCAAATCGTCTCCTTTGATTTAGAAGCGCCTCAGCTGTATTGTTTGTCTCGTGTGAATTCTTCAACCTGCTGCTGTTACTTGGAGCAACAATGAGATGAGTGACTAGATTTTGAATCAATGCAGAAAAAGAGCAAAAAGGAGGAATCAGGCACAAAAAGAGATGCCACCCACTCCTTGAGAGAGCAGAGAACTTGAGCTGAAAGGAGCTCTGTTTGAGAAAAAACACGTTTTTCAGCAACATGTTTGTCAAAGATGCACCTCGAGAAGAACCGTGAACCCTGCGCAGGAACGTTTCCTTGTTTCATTTTTTTATGATGGCTGAACAAAATACCAATTCAGAAATGATAATATCAGCATTTGGAAATGAAACCTTGTGCAATTTGCTCTTTTCTCTCAATAAACTGCAGTTCATTCTCACAGACTGTTTTCTTTATCAAACATTAAGCAATCCAAAGCCACCCCCTTTGTTTGTAAGCTGAGAGAGTCTACAAAACAAGCGCCCCTTCATCCTGCAGAGCTGACTGACCGATTCATCTGGACGAGCACCTGACTGAGCAACTTCCTGCACCGCTCTTTGATTGGATCAATAGCGGTCTTGAGCAGAGAGGAGAAGACGAGGTTCAGAGCATCAATGCTGTTTACACATCCAAAAATGAGCTACAAGCACCAGCCGGACAGACAACACAAGGGAGCGAGTGTCCTCAACAGAGTCAATGAGCTGTTTGGTCAAAGGAGCGCCACAGCAAACAGAGCAGCTGTGGGAGAGGAAGATGAGGAGGCTTGGCAGGAAGGACACCTTCATCGCCTGAGAAGAGACATGAAAGCCAGAAACACTGAGGGGCAACTGGGCGATGACCTGAGCGGTGACGGGGCCCCTGGTGGATAAATGACCATAATTCAGGTTGTACTCAAGCCAAAGGTTTAACTGTTCCTCGACATCTGTTGGGCTTTACAGAGGAGCCTTTCACTGAGGACAGGTGCCTCAGCTCACAGCAGGCCGTCTACTTCCTTACACTCTCTCTTCTCCCAACTGCTGGGCCTTTCAGATCTCGGACACAGATTCTTCACATGCCAGCTGATCTGCTCAGCAACCGGTGCAGAGAAAACTCAGCTGCATGCAATCAAAAGAGAAAAACCCCACGCCTCTGCCAGTGCATCACAAGAGCAAATCACACCAGGTCAAAAAACTACAGGATCAGGATTTAATGATGGATCTGCTCCACAAAGGTTCACAGAGAGGCACAGAAAGTTTCTTCAGGGTTCAGTTTAAGTCCCTTAAGGCTCCATTTTCTGTGGGTTAACAGAAGGGAGGTCAAACAGTGGGCCACCATTAGAGCTAAAACATGTCTGTAGTCAGTCAGGAGTCAGTTTATTCACAACACTGAGCCAAGAATAAAACATGCAAACATGTGATTCAATAAACGGCAGAAGCAAACCTGTGTGCAATTTCCAAAATATCTGAAAACAGCATTTTCTGTCCCAAATATCCCTTTAGTCTCACCCGAAACAACAAAAATCACAAAGAAGCTCTAACAGAAGCTGACACTGAGGGGATTACTGTCATAATTGTTTTAAAAACGACTTATTTGCTAATTATTTTTTGCTAATCTGCCCCATTTACCACTCTCAGAGGGATCTGACTCTGCAGCTCGTTTCACTCCTTAGCTATGCAGAAAAATAAACACGATCCAACTGGATGAATTTCTGTGGGAGTCTGAGCATCTGTGTGCGAGTGTGTGTGAGTGTGTGTGTGTGTGTGTGCATGTGCTGCAGCATGCATATGTGCACTGCGTCAGTCTGCTTCCTAACTGGCTCAGTGACCTGTGCATGGGACAAATAGACTGGAGGGGGGCAGGGAGGGATGGAGGTACATCAGTGAAGCAGTGGAGTGTTTAAACTTGAATCAGTGCTTCAGATATTTGCAGTTAAAACCCTTAAAGGGGTATTTCACCACAGAATAACAGATGTGTGCATGGCAGGAAACATGCACGTTATGATAAACATACATCTATCCATGCTGCCTCACATAGCATGCATACTGGGGCACGTGTACACACTAGTCATGTGTTTCAGATGTGGGCCAACTGGCTGCAGTCCAGCAGTAGCAGGGCTGGGTTTGTCTGCTCCGCATGCTCTCTGTGCGAGGGGCAAGGTGCTGAGCTGCATAGCTGGAATGTTTTCGGTCTTTGTTCGGCTTAAAAGACTGTGGGAGTCATTTAAAGAGCGCTCACACACCAGGACACGTTGAGACATGTCTATAACTGGCTGTGCACACCTCCACTCTTGATTTAAACGTTTAAATGTGGATCCAGTTAACACACGGAGGGGGAATATTTTACACCAACTCCACACTCAACACATGAGTTGAAGATCTTTGAAGGCAAACTCCAAAACTTGATCCCATCATGATGACTTTCTTCTCCTCCAGTTGATATGGCTGGCTCTGTGCAGAATACGTTGCTGAAAACAAATCTACTCATTGCAGATGGAAAAAACGGTGAGCATAGAACTAGCAGCTTTATGCTACATTCATGTGGTGTCAGGAAAAATGATTTTCCAGTAGGAAAATGAACATTAAGGCCTGCTGGAGTCAGAACAACAACTCAGAAACTCAGGCAGGAATTTGTAACACGACTTGCAGACGTGATGTCATTAATCATCAACCCCGCCAGCAAACAGTGATTTTTAATGCTATATTTCAGCAAACATTAGCATCAATACATGATAAACAGATGAAGTTAAACCTGACTGTCTGAAATGAAAGCAAGTGAATTCACCAAAGTCAGAGGAGCGACTCATCCACATGGAAACTGGCACCATGTGAGGAGCACATGAAGGCAGACACAGTCTGTGGCTTCATGGCTGCTGTCTGGCACAAAGAAAGAAAAAGCTTTGTGAATGAGTCACTTTTCATTTAGCCAACCCTAACCCTATTTAACAGCATCATAAACAAAAATGAAAGCCACCAAGCATTCATCAAAGATGATTTTCATTCAGTAAATCTAAAAATAAAACACAAATACTGAAGGAGGAGAACAAAAGATCCTCACTTCATTCACAAACTCACACAACAACAATTCAAGCCATCTGCTCCACCGGCTCCACCTGCTCCACCTGCGTCGATGAGTTCAGGCCTTCATGTAACATGAAGTCGAACAGTAATGGCTGTTATTTTACCTCCTTGACTCAGGTGATTGGATGACAAGTCACAGCTTAAACACTTTCAACAAAACCACAAACAGCTTCTATCCAAATGGTCAAATCATCCTCAACCACAGAGCAGAGGAAGGACACCTGGGGTCTGTTATTCAGGTGGAAGTCAACTTCAGCTCTTAATAAACCCTCAGAAGTGATTGTGTTTAAGTGTTTAGAGTGTTTAAGCTGCTGCTGGCTGAACTCTGCGTTGCCTGTGGATCAAATATAAGAGCAGTCACTTTCATAAGCCATAAATTATGCTTGAACCGGCTGTCACTGTTGACCTCGCTCCCAGCAGCAGAGGAGATGATGTGACCTGAAAGTGACGTGTGGAGCGCTGCCCCGTCACATCCAGAGGCTCAAATGAGAAAATCCACCAAAGAATTTTAAGTGCCTCCTCCAACTTCTGAGAGTTTCATCCGTCTAACACAAGTGCCCCGGTGCACTCATTTCTTCATCCACACAAAGCAGCTGTCATAATACTGTGTGAAATGGTCAGAGGACTTTCTCTCAGCGATGTCATCATCACAGCTGCATCTCCAAAGCCTCTCCGCTTCCTCCCAGGAGATCTGCTGTGATTACCTCAAACATCCCTCTGCGTCTGAGGCAGAAACTCTCCGAGGGCAGAGAGCTAATCTACATTAGATTAGAGTTAGAGGAAGTTCAGGACAGTTTTCTCTCTGAGGCTCTTCTTTCCATTATATTAAGGCTGTGACATGCCATGATCCATATTTTTAGTATTTTCTAGAATAGAATAGAATAAACTAAAATAGTATATAATAATAATAGTATATAATAATAATAATAATAATAATAATAATAATAATAATAATAATAATAATAATAATAATAAAATGTCTATCAGTGAGCCCTGTGATTGACTGGCGACCAGTCCAGGGTGTACCCCGCCTCTAAGACAGCTGGGATAGGCTCCAGACACCCGTGACCCTGATTAGGATAAGAGGGATAGAAGATGAATGAATGTCTATCAGAGATGTCACCTTGGCCATAATTCTTATGTCAGCCACCAACTCGACAGGATCCAGAGGATCCACAGGGTCCAGGACTGAGCTGGTCTTCTTCACCCATCTGTTTAGTCTCTCTCTCCTGTATCCTGTCACTCTCTCTCCTGTATCCTGTCACTTTAGGTGGCGACTGTGGCTCAGTGGTAGAGTTGTCGCCTCTCAATCGGAAGGTCGAGAGTTCGATTCCCAGCTCCTGCCGAAGTGTCCTTGAGCAAGACACTAAACCCCAAATTGCTCCCACTGTTGTTCAGTGGTGTGTGAATGCGTATGAATGTGTTAGATAATACTGATGGCCTTCAATAGATTGTGCCATCAGTGTGTGAATGTGATGGGTGAATGACAGACTAGAAAAGCGCTATATAAGTACTGGTCCATTTACATTTACTCACAGCAGGTGAAATCCATTGTGATGTTGGTGTACTGTGTTAGCTCTGTCTCTGTGAATAGCATGATGCTACTCTGCCCTCTAATATTCCCTCTGTTAGCATGGTTAGCTTATCCATCTTATTAGAGAAAGATTTAACATTCTTCATAACGATGGATGGAAGGACGGGTTGATGGGTTCTCTTCTTAGCACACCACAGTACCAGCACGTCGTTCTCGCTCCACAAGCTCCTTCTCCTCAGCTTGTGGGTACTCTGGACCAGTTAGCATCAACATGCTACGGACTGCTAACAGCTGAAGTCTTGTGTATAGACAAGGTAAACATGGTTACACATAGGATCCCTGTCAAACAGGAACAGCTGGGGCTGTTCCTGGATCTGGTGGCTTTGAGGGTCCAGGTGGTGGGTCCTGGGTTCTCTTGTGCTCTGGGGATGCCCCTGGCCATGGTCTTCCTGGACATGGGCAACTACTTGGGTATTTGGTGATCAACCCCTTGCATGCCTGTTCAAATACTCGAGCTCCTAATGAGACTTGCTCTAAAGAAGTGATTTGTTTCACAGAACATGCTGAGTTAGGTATTCTTTCAAGTTTAACACCTCCTGTGAGGCATGCTTCCTCTCTTCCTTCATCCCTGTGAGCCCACCACCTACTATCAAGACCCTGCATCTCTGGTGTCCCTGGTTTCTTACAGCCTCTCCCCCCTGCACAGACCTAGATATGCATAGCACCTGGACTGCAATCTTAAATGAATGTCCCTGCCTGTTTATCCTGCTCCCCGTTCGTCTTGTCTTGTGCTTTCTGTCACTATATTCCTGTTAACTCACACTATGGTGGGGTTTAAATAAAGACACAGTGCTCAGCTAAATAGATAATGCAGACAAGGGGGGAAAAAACAGCTCTTATCCTTCTGAACTCTGTTTGTTTACTTCAACCCATAACAGGAGAGGAAACAGCACGAGTCCTTTCTTACAGGGTTGATCTGAACTATTGCTAAACTATCTGTACCGATGGCAGATGAAAACAGATGAAAGTTTATTCTTTGAATCAGGCTGTGGGTCAAACTGCACCAAGAGCTCCTTTTGTCATGCACACCCTATAAACACCAGGTAATTACTGGCTATCTGATGTGAACATCCATTTCCTAACATCTATAAAATACTGTGATTTAGGGCCGTTTCCTCTCCTTTGTTTTGGTTTCGTTCTCAGCCTTTCATTTTCAGCTTTGTGCAGCAGCTTTCATGTGCATCCAAGATCAAGAGCTGAAGTGAAGTACAGAAAAGTCTTTAAGGATGGATACATTTTGCTTTCAAAGCCAAAAATTGTATTACCACGCTGTTATGTGCTTGATTCAGATTGGTCAAAACTCAAACAATAATGATTCATTCACAAAAACAGGAGCAAAGCAAAGGACAACTGGGTCACACACGCTGTCTCAAATCTGCCCGTGGAAAAGGAGAACAACATATTTACCTTTGCCTGTTGACACTGTGGCAAAATTGAGCAATGGCTGCTCTTACCAGCAGCCCAATCAGCTGACATATCAAAATGGTCAGCTGATTCTGGCTGCTTTAAGCCGGCCTACTCTTCCTACTTCCTGTTCCCTGCTGGTCTTTTTCTGTCTGATTTAACCAGCGTTTGTGTGACTGGTTCCAACAGATGAAGCGATGGGAGGAAGCAAACATTCAGGTTAAACTTTAAAGATCAGTGACTTCTATCACAGCCAACAGTTTCAAAGTCCAGCAGCCTGACCACAGCTGGATCCACCGTGAGAGCGACAAGAAAGAAAGAGTAGGCGCTGCAGCTCCTCTGTGCTGCTCAGGTACTGACCACCATGAAGGTGTCGGTCCACCTGAAGGCTTTTTAGAGTGGACTGCTTTTATTGCCCTCTCTCTCTCTCTCTCTCTCTATTGATGGGTTGGGCTGTTTCCAGCTCCATCAGCCCCATTACATCAGCTGACAGCAGCCTCAGTGCTCGGCTCTGAGAGCCCTTCATGGACCCCAGAGTACAGTGCAGAGGCCTGAGGACTTTTCACTCAGCCGAACACAACCTCTCTCTGTGTGCAGATCACTGACCACTGTTGTCGGAGAGGAGAAGAGAAGAGGAGGCTAGAACTGACCAGTTTCCCCTTGAACTCTCCGGATCTGGACTCAGGATGTCCTCGCAGCCCTTTTCGGACACCTGCAGGGGACCATGAATGGCTCTCTGATGGGACCAAGGGATGAACACACAGTCATTCATCAGCCATCCGTGGCCCCGCTCTCATTCACAACAGATACCCACAGAGAGACAAAGCCACAGCTGCCTCGAGTGGCAGACTTACACACAACGCTGGGCACCAGTGCAACACAGCTCCATTTAGGGCCGCAAGAAACGCCCGCCACAGCAACTGAGAACCTCTCTATACGTCTCTGTGCATGGCTTCACTCACAATGGACAGAGGGGGACTCATGAGGCGTTAAAGGAGAGAAATGATATGGATCTGCACATGCTGGCAGTGACAGACGTGTTTCTTTGACTTGAGTCCATGTATTAGAAGCTTTGAAGACATGAGGCACATCAACTTTAGCTTGGTTGAGGGATTTTTGTTTGTGTTTGTGCTAAGTTAAGCAAACCAGCTGCTAACATTATAAGTTTATTTTTTCTAACAGGTTCTAAAAATCAAACTTGATGACTTTTTGGAGCGAGAACTAATTAATAGATACATTTACAGCTTCCTCACACCTTCAAGTCAAGGGCTTAGGGCCTGTTTCCACTGACAGCAACGTGTTCCAACTCCCACAGCACCAAGACCCATTTAAGTAGCTGCACAAATAATCAAATTTTAATCGTGATCCCGATTTTGGCCACCACAATGAAATTAGCCTTATCGTCTGCAGTGGCAGCCTTGAGTCACTTGGTGGACAGATGAGAGCGAGTCATGTCGGGAGAGAAAAGTATGGCAGCTGAGATAAAGAGCATCATGGTGAGGAGCTTGTGCCTCGGAAAGGCTCAACATCCATTTTCTTGACTTACTTCTGATTTAGGGCAAGTGACATTAAACAAGAAGAAGTCATATTTAAAGAGTGCAGCAGAGTTGTGCCTGCCTCGCAAGGTAACAACTTATTTGTTTGACTATCTGAAAAAAAAAAACAAAAATTACAAACTCAAATATGAGGAATGCATGAAGTCCAGAGCTATGGCACGCTTCAGAGAGGTGAGCTTCGGCACGGTACACTTCATGCATGAGCACGCGGACATGATTGCTGCAACCGCTCCTCTCATCAGTTATTTTAAGCAAGAACGCGGGTATTAAAGGGCTGTGTCAGACAAAATGTCACTTAAGTCTGTGTCTCACTCTGCTGACTCTGATGAGAGCACCCTGCATGTAAACAGACGCTTCATGGAGACGTAGACGGGCCATGTGTGTGCCTGAATCTGGTTCACCTCGGAGCAGTGTGACCAGATTTGTTTTCATTGTGTCATTGAGTTGGACTTTGATTGCACTCTCTAATAGCATATTTCTTAAGTTAGCCCTTGGAAAATTTTAAATTGTTGGGTAAATACTATTTTTATTTGTCATTTATTCATTTTTAAAGTTCTGTTTTGCACTGAAAACTATTTACATATTAGTGTAATAAAAATACAGATGCTTTCCCTATGAATAATCATGATTAATAATCATGATCACAATAGTGGACAAAATAATGGTTATTATCATTTTGGCCATACTTGTGCAGCCCTAAACTGAAGTTGTTCTGATTTCTGAACTTCTGAAAGTATTTTTTAAAGACACTGAAAACAGAGAACAAGGGTTCATTTCCTGGTGACAGCAGCAGCTCAGACCTTGAAACTCTCAGTAAAATAAGCCTGATAGTTTCTTAGCTGCCATTGTTGTAGATGAAATTGCCTTCTTTGGAAGTCCCGTCCCTTCTTTAGAGGAGGAAATGACCTTTAGGAGCGCAGTGTTTGTCCAGGCGTTGAACAGTTTCACCTGAGAGTTCCAATCGTCTATCGACTTTCCTGTGTGGCAAAAATAATTATGACATTTATTTTGATTGAAATTAATAAATAATTATGTTCATTAAACGTGATTTCAAAATCAAACTTGAGTATTTATTGAAGGTTTGGCCAGTGTGAGCTGGTTTGAAAGCTGATCTTAAGAACATTGATGAAGGTCTGCTGGTTTTTATACAGTTGATATCAGCCTTTGTACAGAACTACACATCTAAACAGATCACTTTAAGGTGATTCAGACTTACTGTTTTATTCATTCAGTATGAAAATACTATTAAGTTGATATTTTATTGACTGATTTATGAACTGTCTATGAAGAGTCATATAAATCTGTGAAAGAGGCGACTCATAAAGTGGTATTGATTTTTCTGCCACTTTAGTGCCCACATATTGAAATAAGACAAACAGCTGCTGTTGGACGGAGAGCAGAAGAAGGAGCAGGTGTTTGGTTTTATTGCCACTAATGCCACTGATTGAACATCAGGGCATTCAGACTGTCAAAGTGTGGGAAAGGACCCAGAAAAAGCAAGTATCACCTGCATCGTTGAGGAGAGGAAAATGGCTCAACACACAGAAGATGTGTCAGTTATAATGAATCACCACTATTTCCCAAAAAGGAGGGAAAAACCTCCTCTGGCTGCTGAAAAGTGAATAATGGAGGTGTGAAAAACTCTCACATTAGCCCACTTCGGAGCTCTTCGTGACTCTGGGTAAGTCAGCAGTAGCACTATGCTGCTTGGAGGCCCGTAGGAGGATGTTCCTGAGCCAAACAAACCAATTACCCCCCCTGTCAGGGCTGTGACACCGCACTGCATCATCCCACAGAGACAACACTGTCTCAGTGCCCGCTTAGTCCACTCAGTGCTGATGAGCCAGGAGACTCGGCATGTGTGGTATGTCCGTAAGCCCGTCATTAAGTGCTGATTGTCCTTCATTAAAGAGGCAGTGTTGTTCAAACAAAAGGCTGCTCCGGTCAGCACACACACGACGGTCGAAGCATGTGACTCATGTGTGCCTGCAGAGGCTGGAGGCTGAGCTGCTCTCACCCTGTGACTCTCCTCAGAGCTGAGGCAGCCTGCAGGACACTGAGGAGCATTTACACACCCCTCCTGAGGTGGAAACACAGGCCGTTAGCATCACATGCTAAGAGGGAGGAGGCTAATGGCTCCTTTCCTCAGAGGCTCATGGTGAAGTTAAAACAGTTCATGTGTGACCGCGCACTGTTCTGACCAGATAACCTAGTTCAACCAATCAGTTTGTAGATGTTAGCTTCATTAAACAGTGTAAATAAAGATGGCTTATGACACCTTGTTTGAATATTATAAAACATGCGAGACTTCACACAGATTTTGTTCACTTTTTTACATTTTGATAACTTTAAAACTCTAGAATTAAGGATCGAATCCCTTTATTACCGACTTATCAAAATAAACAGCTGCACACTGTATGAATTAATGCCTAGCTGTCGACTTTTACCCACAAGCTGATGAATCTGTTTACACATCATTACAGATAACATCTCTGACAGCTGGAGCTGTCTCCGTATTATGTAATAAACCATGTATAACCGTTTCATGCTGCTTATAAATGCGTAACAGGAGACATTCAAGTTATGTGATAGTGATTATGCAACATTTGATTTCAGGAACAACTGTTTCCTGAGGACGTATGATTAAACCCACGATGATGCCATGCAGCAGCATTCCTGCACGGCGTGTTGCGACAGAGCAGCAGTGCTCTAGAGGCGGCAACGAGTCCATCAGCGTGAAAGTGGGCAGACTGCTGGCAGGCCCGGGCTGGATGTTACACAGCCTGCAGTAATTACAGGAGAGGGATCAGGCCAGTTGCACAATGGGAGTGAAGCATTAGCTAACTACTGTCTGTCAGCCCCAATAAACGCCAACGCCCCTCACAAAAGATGCATGTGCCGGATGGATTGAGGGCCCAGGATGGCCTGAATTGGCACATGCCATTCATTAAGGAGGTGCAGGATCTGCAGGCTCACTCTGCATCCAATCTGCTGAATCAAACCTCTACAAACGAAACCTAATCAACCTGATAGAAATGACATCACACTTTTAACACATTTACAAACTAATGGCTTCATTAATGTGTAATAAACATTTCATAAATACTTCAGAGTTCAATGCTTGTTTTAAAGGATCGGTTTTGTTTCTAGACTAATAACTTTGGTACATGATTTGTTTCAGCTCTCACAAAAATCATAAAGGTTAATATCCATTATCTAAAGCTCCTATATGCAATTTTCAACAAATGAAGTCATAAACTTTTTTGATGGAGCCTTTGTACAATTCTAACCTTAAAACAATTTAAATAAGGAAATTTAAATATGGGATCTACAAAAATTAACGTGAAATGTCTTCAAAAAAGAAGTTTTTGTGTTTGATTTATTGTGTACAAAGTCATTAATAAAAGAAACTACAAACATGCCTGCAAGTTTAATGTTAATAACAACTCATAAAGACTTTTTATTGGGTGTTTGTGTTGATTGATTGTAAATTATGTTTTTCAATCCAGATAATCCTCAATCATGTGGATGATTTGGTAACTTAAAGCTCCTATAAGGAGGAGGACTTTTCCTCCATCATAACTCTTCATGCCTGAACCCGTTGTTAAGGAGTAGGCGTCAGACGAGACGACTGACAGCCCCCTAAAGAAAAGGAACTTTTTTTAATGGGCGGTCAGTGAAACCAAGATAACGTTTTTCATCAGATAGCACATTTCATACAGGCACATGATAAGAGATGTTATTACCTGGTTGACAGGAGTGACAAAAATGTCACAACACTGGGTCGCTCACAGGAGCTTTAAAAGTCCTCACTGGTTTTGCTCCAGCTGTTTATTCTTTACGCCCTGCAGGTCGGACAGGGAGGAAACATACTGATGTCTGCACACATTCAGCCAATCAGAAACACTAGAAGGAGCGGCTCATCAAAAAATTTCAGGAGTTATGAAACTTTCTGTAGGAGGAAGAACAGAAGCGTAAACCGGAGGAGGAGGACGGAGGCGGGATGATGCAGAGAAAGCGTCGGGACAAACTCATTGATCAGCAGTGAACGAGCACTCTCCCTCCCTCCCCCCTCTCTCTCCCTCCCTCGCTCTCTTTGTTCATCCCAGCCTCTGCTTTTCAACCAGATGCAGTTTTGCTGCAGTTTGGTGAGCCAGAGGAGGCTTCCTGATGACTCAAGGTGTAAACATGGAGCTCACCACACATTAATATGAATTCGGAGCACAGAGTCCCATTCCCAGCTCTTTCCTGTCAACGAGCTGACTGTTCCTCTGACAGAAGGAGGTTAGGAAGAGTTTATACCAGAGACTCCACATTTAGATCAGACATTCCTCTTTCCTAAAAACAAGCCTCGTTTTCATAGAAGTTTGATTTGCTCCAGAGTCAGTCTCCCTTTGGGGCGTTTCCTGGTTTCATAAAGTAGAACTGAAGACGTTTTATGATCTTTTTCAGTGCTGGTTACAGTGAAATAAAAGCCTCTAAATGAAATTAAACTGCAGACCAGTCACATTCAAATGCTATTACACCAAAAAGCACAGCACATACAGAAACCGCAGCGGTTTTATGGGCTGAAAAACAATTGAAATGCTATATTTAAGCACATCTGAGGGCTTTGGGGCTTTAACTCAGGCCAAGAGTGGACAGACGTGTTGCGTATTTCACTGTCGATCACTGAAGCTCTGATTTCATGCACAGAACATGTCAGCACTGCTCAGCTCCTGCATCAGGTAGATGTGATTCAGCTTTACAGTAAACAACAGAGCCATGTCTGTGTGAATGAATGCACAGTCTGCACAAGAACTCACACAAACCAGCTCCAGAGAGCTGATCTACAATTACAACAGATACTCAACACAAAACTTTAAAGGTCCTTGTCAGGAGATTTTAGTTTGGGTTACAAAACAGACTCAAACAAACACTGATACCTCTGTATGACCAAGAAATTAAAAGAAGATTGTTATAAGTCTGAAGATTTCTATGTTGTTATCTGTAACACCCGGAAACATGGTGAGGGGGTAGGCGTCAGACCAGATCAATGCTAGCACACTAAAGAGACTCCATAAACCAGAATGAGTGATATATTTGACTGATACATGAAGCTGAATGAAAACACTGTCCACACACAAACAGGACTAGATCAGCAAGGACCTTAGAGGTAGTGTTTTATCCACAGGTGGCATCAAAACCAATGTCAACACAAAGTTCCTCACAGGAGCTTTAAGTCAACAAATCAGACACATGGAGCTGCAGCAGATGAATCTCTGTCAGTTGATGAGGTTTCAGTCTGAGAAATGGGTCTGAAAGGCTCCCAGCTCTGAGGAGGTATCTTTAAATATCTTATTTTGTTCAACTAACCAAGCTGAAAACAGCAACGTCAAGAAATTTGGCATTTCAGAGACAAAAAACAGCTTTTTAAACTGGAAATTAATCCTAAAGTGATTTTAAAAGTGATCAGTGTAAATGCAGATCATGTTCATCTGTGCATCAGAAATTTCCAGTGTTTTATACCATTTAAAAACAAGCATCAGTGATTCATCGTTAGCATTACACTTTGCTTTCTTAATTAGCTCTTTCTGATTCAATAGTTGAATAAAACCTTTGTGAACTAAATTTAAGCTCCACTGCTGCTGATTATCTGATTATGAACTAAGGAATTTCAAGCTGATGGATTTAAGTTTCACTTCTGTCGTTTGTCGGTAACTATATTTGATTTGTGGACAAAACGTGACATTTGAGAACATCATTTCATGAATTCAGAAACAAGGACTCTTATTTTCTTTGAGTGAAAAAGACGAATGGCTGAGGAAATAACCAGTGCTAGCAGCCAAAATCTGTTGGCTAAAGATGTCTCAGCTGGAACAAACAAATTAGAGTAATTTTCCAAAACAGTAGTAAGCACAATGACAGCAAAAATAATCAGATTCATCCTGTGTGAAAGGAAACAGGACTCATTTCATCAATCAGTTCCTCTCCAGAGCAGAAACAGGGTCAGCCTCAGCCGGGCACCTGAAGACCATCACTTCTCCTCCAGAGTACAACCAGAGCTCAGATCATCTAATCATGCACACAGAAGGAGAGATGAAGACACCCAATGAGCAGACTGATGATCAGGGATGGTGTCAGGACCCTGCTGTGCACCTACAGACAAAACAAAGACGTCTTTCTCAAAGGGTGCACACAGACCTCAGTGTTCAGCAGCTCTTTATAGGATGAGGAAGAGGTGCTGCAGGGGGGTCAGGACGAACTGCCTCAACATCCCTTAGACCCCTGCAGACTCAGTCACCCTTAAAGGCAAAAACAGGGACCGGATGGGGAGGCAGAGGCCCTCTGCAGGACACACTAAAACACTGCACACTTGAACACAGATTTTCTTCAGTTTGCCTAGAAATAAAAACACAGTCTGTGTCCAAATGTGTCAGACCATCCTCACTGTTTTGGTTTATGGACAGTGTCCTGTCATGACATCCTTTAGGCGCCATGAAAATACCTGCAGACTGATGAAAACAACAATAACAAAGGAGCCTTAGTCATTGTGTTGACACCGTGGCTCATAATGTATCAGATCCACGCACGGAGGAGCAACAACACCTGCAACTACAGGACGGGCAGTTCAGCCAGGCGTTGTTTACCAGGCCTCATGCACCGTCACGCTCAGCGCACGGTTGCAGAAAACAGCAGATTACTGTCAAATAAGCTGCAGAGGAAAGGTGAGGAGGACACACCTACATGCACCTCCTTTATTTACAGCTGCTCGACCGAAACTCGACAAGGCTGCACACTGGAGGCTCCGGTATCGGCTGCAGAGAGGATCCATCTGAATAAACACACACACATTGAACACACACACGGACACGGACACACACACGGACATCGTACCTCAGAAATTCTTGCAGACAGGTGTCACAGAAGCGATGTCCACAGGTAGACACCTGGACAGGCTCCCGCATGGCTTTGCTGCAGAGCGGACACTGAAAGCGTCTCTTTGGCTTCTCCAGAAACTTGTAATCAAAGCCGGGCATCGCTGCAGCCTCCGTCGATCTGTCCGTTTCAGGTTAAAGGTACAAACGTCCTCTGCGCTCTCCCCTCCCCCTGAAATCGGGGCTTGTTAGTCGCTGCACAGCCGTTTTAAGCCGATGAAGGGTTCATATCACGTCCTGTCGTCCTTCCTTCCGCCGATGGATCAGGATTCAATAAAAGGAGACGCGTCCTCCTCCCCCAGCTTCTCCTCCTGCAGCCTGGAGACTGTCGGCGACAAAAGCAGCGACTCTGTCCAGGAAACGCTGCAGTTACGGTCACGGATTGCTCCCCTCCTTATCGCTGAGTGTGTGAGTGTGTGCGCAGGTTCACAGCTCAGGGGGCACACAGGCCGTGTGTGGCCCTCTCCTCCTCGGTAGATGCAGATCTGACACACCAAGCACAATGCACAGCCCCTCCGTCTGTTTAGGCGCTCCGAGCCCCGCCTCCTCCTCCCTCTGCAGGAGGAGTCAAGAAGCTAAGAGCTCACATTCAAACGTTTCATCCTCATTTACTTTATATTCACTGCCCTTGAAAAGCAGTTTCATACTTTGCCTGTAGAGGCCCAAAATAAGAAAATAGGCTTGTTTCCCGTTACTTCAATTATACACTGAGTTCATCTGATTAAATACACTGATTCACATCATTTCATCAAGAGACATTTAATTGGACAGCACACTAACAGCCCTGTAAAGACAGGTCTGAGTCAGAAGTGGTTTGTATGAAATTTGAGTCAAATAAATTCAAAGTGTGAACTAAGAATTCAGAGGAATCCGGTCAGAGGTGACACACGCCCCCAGGTGGTGGAGCGCGGACTCAGGCGAGAGAGACATGATTGTTTCTAAATGAAATGTTGACATGTTTCCCTGATAGCCTACATGGTGAGGAAAAAATAAAATGAATTATAAATAAATCACTGACTAGAAAAAACAAGGCATAATATTATGACAGTGTAACACACACACACACAAACACACACAAACACACACACACACACACACACAAAGAGAGAGAGGAGAGATCATTTTTCACCTGCTGGGTTGTCAACGGATTACATCATCATTACATCATCACACAGGACAACAATGGTAAACCATCTGCGTCTTCAAAAAAAGGTGTGAACACATTTTTACTAAGGCGTAACTAATAGAATTATTCATAACTACAAGATCTGCATATTATTGTTAATACCATGAAATGTGAGAGAAGTTATTGTAATTATGGAAGAAGATGACATCATGTCCGTGGAAATGACAGAAGGATGTGAAATGGAAACAGGGACGGGTGATGACGGCTCTGTGCTGCTGGTCAGTTACTCAGCCTTGGGTGCAGATGTGCAGCTTGTTTTCTGCCTTTACATACAATGAATTCTGAGCACAGCTGGAGTCCATGTATGTTTAAACAGAGGAATAACAACTGATCTTCTTCAGAGCAGAACATCCCAAAAACTCACAGCTGTGCTCCAGCCATGAATAAACTCATTTCTAATCACACAAACATACATCAAACACTAGAAAAATCATGTCCCTTGTTTACGTCACTTGCGAGTTTAGTGAGGAAGAGTTTAGTTATACTCACTTTAGTTTAGTTAGTATATGAGTTTAGTTGCTCTCACTTCATGTCATTATTCAGAAGCAGATCATGTGTTTATTATTAAACATAAAGACATTACATGTTATGCTACAGAATATGAAGTACTTTAAAGGAGCCCTTTAAATACGAAATAATGCACCTACTCTTAGAGTGTTGTGCTCGAGACCACACTATCTGAGACCAAGACTTGGCCAAGACCAGAACACACCGAGACCAAGACAAGACCAAGACAAGACCAAGACAAGACCAAGACTTTTGGGAGTCGAGAACGAGACAAGACCAAGTCTGAGACAAGCAGAGACCAAGACAAGACCAAGACCATAAAAATTAATTTTCAAAACTATGATAAGGTTGAACCGTTAAAGAGCATTCTCATTCTAATTTTAGTTTTCTTTTAAATACATTTGACACACAAAAACAAGCTGCCTGCAACTCTTTCAACTAAATTCTTCCAAAGAAATCCTTTCACATATTTGAAAGCTATTGCAGGGTATGACATTAAGGTTTTTGCCTACTTTGCCCTGTCTAGGAGGCTCTTTTTTTGGCCTTCAGGTGCATAAATTTTGCTAGTATCATACCTTAACCATCATGCCTGTCAGCTGTGGAAAGTGATACACAACACTTCTTTTATAAGAAAACTGTATTTATTTTCTATGTTAGCTCACCTGGTGGCTCTCTGAATTCATTTAAACTCAGGAATTCCCTGTTTACAACACTGATAAGGTAAGAATACAAACTCAGAAATAGTGCTGCACAATTTGGCAAAACTGTCCAACTGCAATTATTTTGGACAATTTTGCGATTGTGAGTATAATAAAGTCAGTTTATATGGTTTGTTATAAAAGAATATAAATTGATCATTGGTAGTTGTGAAAAACGTACTTAATTAATAAAAACAAAAAGTATTGAGTTTATACGTTTTGAATGTTAAAGTAGAACTAAAGAAAGTCTGTACAGAAGTATTTTCAGTACACAGTTTGGTTAAATCTTAGTTTTCAATGTTATTTTTTTAATGCTTTGTTTAAATCTAGTTTGATCTTTATCTCACATCTGTCAAAGCTTACACCTGTAATTTTAATACATACGAGTGAGCAAAAATAAATGCAGTCTATTGGTTGCAGTCACCACGGGGGAAATAACACATGAATTGAATCTATTTGTTGTTTTATTAGAGTGCTTCTCCTTTTATCACGTTAACAAAGTTGAGTATAACCAGATCAGTGCTGGTCTCGACCGGTCTTGACGGAAAATCCAGAGTCCGGCCAGCGCGAGACCGAGACAAGACCAAGTAAAAATGCCCTCAAGTCCGAGAAAAGACCAAGACCTTCAAAATCTGGTCTCGAGACCAAGACCGCTTTCGGGTAGCACAACACTTCCAGCTCTAATGCAGCTACAGTTAAACCATGCTCACAGTGTGCACATATGATTCAGGAGTTGGCAGTTCAGAAAATAAACATTTCTACTTTTCTAACATGTAAAACTTCTCACTCATCTTTTTGATTTCATCTGAGTCATGAAGCAGGACTCTGATCCCTGAGAGAGTATCATGTATAGTTTTATTAGGAGACATGACTTCCTCTTCCAACACTTCAGTTTTACATCAGCGTATGAATAAAGTTTAAACTATATAATTACATTTTATATACATTAAAAATACTGCACATTTCAGGGGGTTTCACACTGGCACTTGAAGATACACGTGTCTAAAAATCACTCATTAGAGCACTTAATGTACCGTCCAGCACCATCTGTGCTGAAACCGTGCCTCATACGGTTCAAACCAATACTCCACATTTTGTACCATAGACGTTAAGCTCAGCTGTGCAGATGTCAGCAGACAAAACAACAATAAAATTAAAATTAGGCATGATGTATTTATAAAATATGTGCAATAAACTGGTGCAGACTAAAAAATCATGACTCAGCATGACTGATTAAAAGGTGTTTAATGCTCCCTTTACTCCTGAAAGGAAATATTCACCCTCCGCAAACACATGTTATTTTTAAAATCCCATGATGCAATTTGTAAAACTGAACAGATGTTCGTGTAGATGATTAATGCATCCTAAACCTTGAAACCACAAAACAACACTAAACATCACAAGACAAAACAAAAGTACACTAAACAACACAACACAAAAAATACACAACACAAAACAACTTGACAAAACTCGAAACAATATAAAACATGACATGAAAGACACAACACAACACTAAGACACGTCATCAAACAACACCGAACAACACCAACCAACAGAAACAACAATAAACAACACAACATGAAACGAAACAACACGAAACAGAACAACAAGAAACGACACAACACAAAACAATACTAAACAACATGACAAAAAAGACACATGACAACACGGATCAACACAAAACAACACAACTTAAAAAAACAACACAAAACAAAACAATACAACACAAAACAACAACGAACAATACAACATGAAACAAAACAGAACAACTTAACATGACATGAAACAAGACAACACATGACATCAAAAAGTAAACACTAAAAAACACATACAACACAACAGCAAACAACACAACAGAAAAACACACAACATGAAACAACACAACACAATACAACATGACAACATAAAAAACAAACACAAACAACATAACATGAAACAATACAAACCAACTTAACATGACATGAAACCACACAACACATGACATCAAACAACACAACAAGAAACAACACAAAACAGCAAAAAACGACATCACAACACCCACCAACGCGAAACAACACAGCACAACAAACACGAACACGAAACAACATGACACAACATGACACAAGCACAAAACAACACAGTGCAGCACAAAACAACATGACAACACCAACACAAACATAAAACAACACAACACAACACAAAAACACAACGAGATACACCACAACATAACACAAATCCACATGACATGGAACAACACAACATAAAAAAAAACAAAACATGAAACAATACAACAGGAAACAGAACTACAACATAAAAAAACAAAACAAATCAAAGCAAATCAAAGCAATACAACACAAAACAACACAATACAAAACAATACAGCACAACTTAACATGACATGAAACAACACAAAACAACATGAAATGACACACAACGAAAGGAAACAATGGGACACAAAATGTAACAACATGAAATGACACAACACAAATCAACACAACATGAAACAACATAACATGGAACAACACAACAGGAAAAAGCACAACATGAAACAAGACAACATAAAAGAACCAACACGAAAAAAACAAGTCAACAAAACAGGAACTAACACAACACAGAACAACCAACAGGAGAAAAACAACTCCATCAACCCAACAAAAAACAACATAATATGAAACAACACAAAATGACACAGAACAACACGCAAAAAACAACACGAAAAAACTATACACCACAACAAGAAACAACAAACATGAAAAACACAACTTGATCAACACAACATAAAACACAACAGGAAACAACACATCAAGAAACAACACAACAACCTAAAAAAAAACACGAAACAAGACAACATGAACAACTTTACGTAATATGAAATAACATGACACAACATGACATCAAACAACACAACAAGAAACAACACAAAACAACAGGACACAACATGAAATGACACAACACAAAACAACATAACTAGAAACAACACAACACAAAAAATGCAACAACATGACACAACACAACATAAACAACACAACAGGAAACAACAACATGACACAACAGAAACAAAACAACATGAAACAACACAACACAAAACATCAAAACAAGAAACGACGCATCATGAAACAACACAACACAACATAAAACAAAACAAGAAACACAACAACATGAAACAACACAACACAACATAAAACAAAACAAGAAACACAACAACATGAAACAACACAATTTTAAACAAGAAAACATGAAACAACACATCTAACATCACATCAGAAAACAACACAACACGAAACAACATGACACAACACCAAACATGAAATGACATGAAATGACACAACACAACATGAAACGACACAACACAATGGCACAACACAACACAATAAACAATACAACACAAGAAACAACATGACACAACAATGTTCATTAAGACCTGAAACTGTGGGGCTGAGCTGTAAACAACATGCTGTTATCTGTTTTGAAGTCTGCTGCTGAGTTACAAATGGATTTGAGGGTTAATCCAATGAAGCACAATGTGAGCACTGAGGATGTGATGAAGGTTAACATGTTTGCTTCACTTGACCGATGACTCTAAACTGTCAGGAGGGGTTCATTCTTCTCCTTTCTTTGCTTTGTATCATCTCATTCATCAGTAGCTCAGAGGAGCTCCAACAGGTCTGACTTTTGCTGGTCTTTAGGGTGCTAAGCCCTCACATGAGAGAGGACAATAGCTGGCCACAAGAAGCTGCCTAACAACTACTTCCTGCCATCCTGCTTCAGCCACTGCAATCCTTCAACTCACCTCATGTGAGATACACCTGCTGCAACAAAGCCCTATCGCTTCTGTGCTTCTGTTAAGAGGCCACTGAAGGCAACACACAGTCATTCTTGGAGGAGGAAGAGGAGAGAGAGGAAACCAGAGAGGAAGAGTGAAACTGAAGCCGCAGCTGCAGTGTGAAAGGGAATCTTTGAAGTGCAGCACAGATGGGCCTTTGGCAGGATTCATTCAGAGGAAGCTGTCCTTCACCTCACACCACCGCCGGACTTCATGATCAGTGTTGACTGTGTGTGTGTGTGTGTGTGTGTGTGTGTGTGTGTGTGTGTGTGTGTGTGTGTGTGTGTGTTATCAGGATCAGATCATCTCGGCACAGGCTCTTCAAGCAAGGCTGAAAGAAGAGGGAGAGTGTCAGAAGAATTACCAAGACGCTGACTAACAGGAAATCAAACAAAACCCTAACCCTTTAATCACATATACTTTTGGACTCATAGTCAGACAAAAATAAGAAATTCAAAGATTCCACGTTCAGCTCTGGAAAATATTAACAATGGAATTTCTTCACATGTGACAGATTGAACTATTCTTCCATCAATTGAACATGAAAGCCGATCAATTCTCCAATAAGGAGGCCAATAACAGCTGATGGCTGATTAAGGATTTGTGCGAGCTTGTCTTTTTTTGCCAATAACCTGAAAATGTTTCCTTTTGATCTGACGCTCCAGGAAAATGGATTGAGTCTATTCATGTTCCTTTAATGAGTCCTGATGTTGCTCAGGTGTCACACAGTAAATACTACAAAATATGAAAACAAGCAGCAGCCACATTTCTGTTCTGGGCCGTCACTTGTTAAACAGACCCTGGTAATCACTTTCCATGTTCCAGCTCCATGTGACACATAAAGAGCCGCCCTTGACGCTGTGTGAGGATTACCCACGTCTGTTATTTCATAAACGGTGATGGAGTTTAATTTCCTCCAAATCTGCAGCTATTTTTAGGATTGTGAGGGACGCTTTAATCCCACCTTAACTGTTCCTCAGTTTTCAGGATGGTAGACACTCACTGCTGGCTGTACGGGGTTCAAATCATCATTCAAAGGTAATCTGAGACATCACGTCAGGCCTGCAGCTGAGATTAGAGCTCCTCAAAGGAAACGTTTCTTTAATAAAAGCAGAGCCTCTGTGACATTAGATGCAAGTTGGGGATGAGACTTGAGTGGCTCAGACAGCTGGGACTTGGTTTGGCAAAAGGAGGGTCGCTGGTTCAAGTCACAGCATGGACCAATAAATAAATAAATAAAATTTAGATTGGGCTGATAGCTGGAGAGGTGTCAGCATAGTTTCCTGGGCACTGTCAGAGTGCCCTGGAGCAAGGCACCAACCCCTAGCTGCTCAGAGTGGGTGCTGATGGTGTAGCTCCTTCACTCTCCATCAGTGTGTGATTGTGTGTGCAAAGTGCTGTTTGTGCATTTGTGTGTGAAGAGTGGGATTGATAAAGTTTATCTTCTTCTTCTTAAAGTACGACACAAAACGTGTCTGTGAAGCTTTAAAACAACAAACTGAGTGTCGGTGTCATCAGGAGACTTCTGTCCTCCTCCACATCCTGATATCTCACTGTGTTTAACAAAAAAGCTAATGAGTAAAATATTACGTTTCACTGCTAGCAAAGTGTTGCCATGACAACAAGCCACCGATGTCACTGTGAACGGATGACTCTCGTCGAGCTGCACCATCTTCGGTATCCCAGAGTCCTCCTCCTTCCTCCCGAGGCGGCCGCGTGCCCCCTTTCCCCAGGTGTAGACCTCACCGTCTAAGGAGAGAGGTAAAGTCCATCATTGTTCCCCCAAACCCACAGGATGCATTAAGCCTCACAAATCTTTCAGTGACAGCCCTGTCTCTCCTGCAGGGGCAGAAGAATGTCTCAGTCTGAAGGAAGTCAAACAGTGAACAAAAACTTATTTACTACAAAGTAACCCTACAGGCAGGACTGCCACCGCTGGATTTCTCCCCAGGGAGCCAATCATTGGCTCAGTGTGACATTTCACCCTTTAACCCTCAGTTGTAAGAACAAAACACTCAGTTAGCATGCTCAACACTGACTTCAATAAGAGTTCAGTCAGTCAACTCACGTTTTAAATGGTTTATTGCAACAGCAAATATATTTTCATGTTTGGCGCCAGGCTCCGATCTCATTACTCCTTGCAGAAAGGTTTACAAGGTAACATTAAGGAGTGATGAGTAAAAGATACAGAACATAACCCCCCTCGGAGCCTGTAGGTGGATGCTGGGGTGGAGGTGGGGGCGAAAGAACATGCAGCAATACAATGCAGCGGCATTGAAAGGCAGAGGGAGAGATGGGAGATTTTCCCCAGTTTAAATAGACCGCTGAATTGAGAGGCAGAGAACATGATTGGAAGAAGGTTATGACGAGTGGGACATGTGACGTGAGTAGCAGCTCAGCTCGAGTTGTCTGCCTGAACTAGCTCGCAGGCGTCGCTCCATTTGCCAGGCTGCAAAAAGGTAGCTGCCTTTTGAGACTGAAAATATGGTGATCCGTAAACTGAAGCTGTGTCCTGAGTCTGCAGACACTGAGACTGTGACGTAAGACCAGGTTAGAAAGATTTGAACAGAAATCTATTTCATGTTCAATTGTTCAGCTTAAAGAACAGATCATCAACATTTTTACTGATGTTTTTAACTCTCATTTCATTCAAATGTGAGTATAATAAACATTAAAAAAGAAAAACCTAAGCATAAAAATATTCCAGTGTATATTGAACCTTATTTGTTGATGAGCTACACTTGTTTTATTGATGTAATACTGTTGTATTTGTCAAACAGCTACTGTTTGAAACTCATTAAAGTCCTGGAACAATCTTCTCTTTTCTTTCTACGCTGCTTAACCACTGCAACTCCAACTTTTACTAAACATCTTTTAAAGTCAGGGATTAATGATGAGGAAAAGTGTCTCTGTGTGCAAGAACGAGTGAGATGAAGAACAGCAACCACAACAATGCAAAACCATGAAGTCTGCATCATCTGAGTGTGTGTGTGTGTGTGTGTGTGTGTGTGTGTGTGTGTGTGTGTGTGTGTGTGTGTGTGTGTGTGTGTGTGTGTGTGTGTGTGTGTGTGTGTGTGTCAGTGTTGTAGTACTCGAATCCAAATCAAGCCTGTATATCAGACTTGTGACTTGACTCGGACCTGTGCGCTGATGACTCGGATCTGGACTCGAGTGCTGGCTGCATCAGGACTCGGAGGAGGACTCAGAGGACTCGTGCATATTTATCATTGAATGCTTTGTCAACTTTAATTAATTATTTCTGTGGTGAGATTTCAAAGGAGGAGGCACGGGGTTGTGTGGTTTGTTTTTAAAGGTGTTACAGCTAACGCTGACAAATAGGAGAGCGATTGTTTCCATCTTCACAGAGATGCCCGTGGATCACTTTAAAAAGCTCATTTTTCTGTGTCTCTTGTGGTGGTTGAGACATTTTAAACTTCTTGGCTGCATGCTAACTACAGGAGGTCAAAATCTTCACATTGTCATTTCTCTCTGTTTCATGCTGTGAAGCTCACCTCACTTCAAAATAAAAGCACCTTCTTCAAAATAAAACTGCTTACAATGCATGTGATTTAAAACACAAATATAACCCAAATACCAAAAATAAATTTGTTTTAACAACTTTGAAACACAAAGGCTTGGTTTATGATCTCAACGATTGCAGAGTGAGTGTTGTCATATTTACTGAGATGCCCTGAAGCGCTAAAAATGTTTTTTCCCTGAGTTTCTCACGTTGGTTATTTTTCCTGACTTTCTGTATGCTTACACAGAGTGTACTTGTGTCTCTTCTGTATCAATGATGCTTACAGTCAATGCAACTAAGCCAAGGTTTCTAGTAGAGACTCTTCACTGAACTGTCACACTGTTAAATTCAGATCAACAGACATTAATGTTAATTAACTGAAAATCTTTTCTGCACATCAAAACTTTCCAACATGCTCAGTCCAGGTAAACACAGCCCATAATTTGGATTTGAACAGCAGGATTTCTTATCCTGAACTCAATCTTGGCTTTATTCATCAGAATATTTTCTATACTTAAAGTTAGATACTTAATGTTCCACTGAGTGAGTTTCCTGTGTCCTGCTCTGGGGACTTTCCAGGACTTGGGTTACAGTACCGAGGATACAGCTCGGACTGCCTAAGATTTTTTCTTTGGTAAATTGGACTCGACTTGGACTCAAACACTGATGTGTGTGTGTGTGTGTGTGCATTTAATACCACTGAGGAGTTTAAAGCTGCTCTTGCATTCAGCACCTATGCTACAGCCAAGCATGTGACCATGTGGCCCACTCTGACTGGACACTGTCAGTTTGTGCACCTGGCACAGGTTTGTCTTTCAGAGACTTTGAGGTCAAGGTTTTAAATGCTTCAATGAAGTTAACTCTCCCTTCAGAGGGTGTGACGGCTGTTTTGGATTGCCTTTCTTGTTCGCACTGTTAGTGCAGAGTGAGAAAGTCAAATTCACAAACAGTCCAACTCACCTGATCCAATAGCTAAGGTGAAAGCGTCCCCACAGGCAGCCATAGTGATGCCCTGCAACCCGGGCACCAGGTAAGGCACGCGGCTGTTGCGGCGGGAGCTGCAGCCCATCTGGCCGTGCTGGTTGCTGCCAAAGGTGAAACACTGACCCTTTTCTGCAAGAGAAAAGGAGGTTAAAGTATTTAATGACTTACTGAACATGTTGGAGGTGAGCTCTTTAACTCTGGTGCTGTAGAAATGCCAGAAAACATGTTTGGCTGCTATGAAGCAAAACTGAGACCTTCTCATGTTTCCTATGGTTTTAATGGCTGACACTCACCTGTAACAGCTATAGAGTGTGCCGTCCCAATGTCAATGTAAACAATCCTCTCCTTGTTCAGTGGAGCTGATTGGACAGGAGTGTAAGAGTGGACTTCCTCCACCTGATTTGAGAGATGTGGGTCATCTCCAGATGTTATCTTATCCAGTCCCAGCTTGTTAAACCTGAGCCAACAAAATCAAGGAATTCCAAACAGAGTTAAGCTTGTGTTTATATTCTTGTGAAAGATGCATATCATTGAACTCATGTCTTGTATTATTCTTAAATCATTTCACTGTGTGCTGCAGGTGAATGAAGCTGCTCTGACTCTCTGACGCTTTTATCACTTCAGGAGAATACTGCCTTGCTGGTCATGTGTCAGCGTTTCATGAGGAAAGAAACGTGAGCACATCACTCCTAACTTAGACTATTTAAAACTGATTTTAAGACTTACTGGTTCTGTTGAAGGCCAGTCATGTAGAGAGGTCTTTGCATTGTTCATAATGGTGTAACTTTAAGATGCACAAGTAGGTTTTTGACATCTGTTCAACAAACCTGAAACCAGGACAGACTCTGGAAATTCTTATTAAAGCTCTTCCACAAAAAATAATTTTATCTGAGTTTTCAAGATTTTCTTTGAGTTCATTGAACTGCTTTTTTTCCCCCTCCGGTTATTTTATTTGTAGATCTGAAGGTGTGGTGACTTTGGCCTGTGATGGTGTAGTGTGATACGGGGTAATACTCCACATAAAGTCAGGATTGGTAGTCATGGAAAACTAGCATGAATTTGAATGTAGCATCTCCTCAGGACTCCATTTAGCCCTGCCCTCCCACACTTGGAGCTCCTCCAAAACGACGCCCCTGCTCACATGCACATGATTCGTGACCATATGATAGTGACTGATTCCAAACCACAGACTCAAACTGGTCCTCAGCACATTGTTTTCGTTCGCTCTACGTTAGCAGTAATTGGTGTACAGGTAGTTTTTCTGCCATTCTCCAGCGTACTTGGATCCCTCTTGATTATGCACATCGAATTGGTTTAATAAATTGGATCCTAAACTCTAGGATTGGTTGGTGTTTTTCCAGGTTTACTCCTGCTGTAGACAGCAGATATTTTTCACTCTATTTTAAAAGCATATCATGCATTGATTGACATCAGGACATAAAGATACTTTTAACCAGTATAACAAAGAGTCTATTTAAATCTGATTACCAACACTGACTTTAACTTGTTATGTATGGAAATATGTATTTTTTAAAGCTTATTTTTACTAAACTCAAAGGCTCAGGTTGAAAAACACAGAATGACCACCTGTTGCTTCCACATGCCATGATGCTGTGCTGAGTGCTGATAATCAGGGAGCAGTCCACTCCACACACCACCCTCTGTGCCTCAGATTCCACAGGTAGGCACACCTGCTGGGGGGAGTTGTGGGTATCCTGGGTGCCAAGCCCGAGGCGACCTCGCAGACAGAAACAGGAAACAGGTAAAGGACCAAGTGTTCAGTCAAGCTATGTGCTGCTGTCATAAATCAGTCAGGGACAAAAACTGAAAGATGAACACAACCCAACCCACTCAATTATGCTCACCATTGTCTCCTCTTCCCCAGGCAAATACTTCTCTTTCATTGGTCACAGCGAGAACGTGGGAAGCCCCGCACGACACCTGAACCAGCTCATAGCCGAGCAGAGCTTCAACAATCTTAGGCTGAGAGGATACAGAGCAAGAGAGAAGACAAGCATTCACCATGAGCTTTATAATACAGGAAGACCTGCTAGGGCTTCAAAGAGAACCTGCAAATTCTACGGATCAGTGTCAACCCAGAGACCTCCGTAACTATACAATACTCAAACAGGCAAGCTTTCAGTGACATCAATCACTCATAACAAAACTCACCAGAACAGAGACTATACTAAAACTGCAAACATGCATCAATGCAAAGTGACCTGGACTGATAAGATGAAGATGTTCATAGTTAATGAGACTCAGATGGGGAATCTCAGGGCTTCTGTTTTATATCTGTAGTTGGTTCTTCTGGTTCCCCTCAGACCAGCGGTTCATCTGGCCCTGGTCACGTTTCAGCTCCACTAAGGCATTTTCATAAACAACCAAAAGCTTGCTGCTGATTTAAAGACTGCTTTAATGTGATATTTCATCAGTATTAGGCAATCTGTCAGGGTTGTTCTAACCACCTGCAGACTCAGAGTGGACTACTGAGTCCTGCAAAGTATCTGAAACTGGATGTTTGAACCATCTCACAGCCAGGGGGTACTTTCTGTCCTCTAGCTGTTTGTTGGTTCAGGAAGCTTTTTGTTTTCACAAACTACCCCGAGGAATCCCAAAGTAACTGATGTGACTGGTTCCTCTCCTTCATTAGCCTGGCTGTGACTAACAGGGACTTATGTGGTGCACCTGTTTCCTCACTGCAGCAGCGCTGCAAACGTGAGCTCAGTTTGTAAGAAACATTGAGCAACAATAACACAGTCCAACACTACAGACCTGCTACAGATCAGAACCATTTGTTTCAGTTCCATTTGCTTTGAGAGCTTTCATGGAGGTTTTCAGATAACTGTGATCGTTTGAAGGAGACTATGTACCTGATTTTCTCTGGCTTTTATTACAATGAGTGGTGTTTTTCACTTTGATGATGTACCTGAGTTACATCATTGAAGTTACCGTGACCCAGACATCCATTACTTCCACTTCCAAATGTCATGATGATTCCTCTGTCTGCACAGTGGAAAAAAAGCATGAGATCAGACACACATTCAGCTGATGAGAGCAGGTGAAATCATGTTTAAACCAACACAATAATAATACTTCATCTTCAATATTCAAAGGATATGAGAAGAAGACATGACAGAGGGCTGAGAGAAAACAGAGCAGCACTTTGGAAAGCTACCACACAGCCAGGCCAGCATGCAGCAGGTTTATTTTACTTATTTCACATCCTCTCTGTCTGGTCCAGCCTAGAATCAGATCTGATCCTCTCCTTCGTCTCTACAGGTACACGCTGTCTCAATGCTGCACGGACAACTTTAACCTTAAACTCTTTAAAATCTGATTTCTGCCCACCAACCTGTCATGCAGGTGGTGAAGAGATCCCCACAAGATACAGACTTGATGGTGACTCCAGACTGACCCTCCAGAAAACGGGAGATGAACTGGGGCTGCGTCTGCTCCACCACACCAGGCAGGTTGGCCTCGCCTGAGCTCGCTGATGGAGCCTGTAGGGACAAATGGTTGTTGGTAGTTAATGTCAGTAAATCTGAATTTTTAAGGAGAATCAGCCCTCTGAGACTGTGAGAGGAAGCAGTTTGTGGGGCTCAGGACCAGCAGGCAGTTATTTTCAGTCACTCTCATTAAACTTTACAGTAAGAGTTTTCTGTTGGTGAAAATTCACAGATCTGTCAGAGCTCAGTTTTCTCTTCCGTTGGGGTCTCTGGTTCAGCACAGAGACCCTCTATATGGAAATGTGAAGTCTACCTTTAGAGCATGACAGCTAGGCTAACATCATCAGCTTTGTGGTCTCAATGGCAACCTAAACAGAACATTCAGTCAACCACAGAACTACAGTCAGGAAAAAGATGGATAATAATGCGATGTTTAAATTGTGATCTATGAGGGACTGCAGATGTAAATAAGCTTAAAGCTAACTCTGGTACAATACATCAAATGGTGACATTTATGTTCAGTATTGTGCATGATCCCTTTATCAGTGAATCAATCAATTAATCAAAATGATCAGTTTCACAGTGACAGACCTCCCATGTGATCAGACGGCCAGACTTGGTCACCCCCATCCGCTGAGTGCGGCCCAGAGACACTTGAAGCACTTCAGTGTTGAGCATTGGCAGGCGGTGAGGGGCTGAGATCCCGCTGCCCCACGTGTACACAGAGGACAGTGGGAGGGACTGAACCTTTCCCAATCCCATACCGACTGATCCATCTGTTCAAGGCATAAAATAACAGCTCTGAAGCTACTAAACCATCCTGGAGTAACTCAATTAGCTGATAATGAGTCTGACCTCTGGATCTGCTGGCAGGAACTCTCCCTCCAGCTCTACCTTGAGGCCCAGTCTGCACAGCAGACAGTGGTTTTTCAATCCTGGAAAGAAAAAAAAAAGTCAGGATTGTTGATTTTCTCATCAAATGAAACCCAAATCATGTTTCTTTGACACAATCCATGTTTTCACAAAGTACCTGCGCATTTTCACATTTCCAATATCTGTGTACAGGTTCAGTAAAGGGCTGATGCATATAGGAAGAGCCATTATTTCGTTAAGCTGAGGACGTTTGGACGGATCCAGATTGAGCATATTGAGGATGAGTTGTCGGAGTTCAGGGCTGTATCGGTCAGAAATTGGGGCAAATGTTCCACTCATGATCTTCAGGACGAGGGCCGGAAGGTTCTGAGGAGACAAATCCAGGATTCATAGAGTAAGGGCCAATCCCAGTTGTACCCCTTAGCCGTGGTTTAACCCTTAGTCCTTGGTTTACCTCTTAGCCTTTGGTTTTGCGTATTTACGTCTAGTGAAGGGGTAGCCTAGTTTTCCGTAAGTTTAAGGGGAAGGGCTACACAGCCCTTGAAATGAAGACAAATGGGGACCTCACTTGAGAGGAAGGGGTACGAGAAACGTCCCATGATATCCAAACTGCTGGAAATAATGATAATTATCATCACTTTGTAGAAATATGTTCACTTTGGAAGTGACTAAATATGATTAGCTGTTTTATCATTCAAAAGCTAAGTTTGACAAGGCATTGTTGATAACTGTAAATGGAATTATGACTAGTCAAAATGGAATTAGAAATAGTCCTAATTCAATTGAAGATACCTATAACAGATTTATGGATATCTTCAAATGAATTTTGATTACAAAAATATTTAAATTTTGCATTTTCATAATTGTATTCTGGATAATTAAACTTAGATTTTAAATGCTGAAATGGCTTTCCATAAAAAACAACCATTGAGCTGTCTATGACACAGCCAGCAATCAAATAGGGGTGATATGGTGAGAATTGAGTGGTGTGTCATTTCTTAGGGGCGTGCTGTCACCCCTTCCCCTTGGCCCTCAAAACAGGGCCAAGGGGAAGGGGTGAGATTGAGGAGGGGAAAGAATGACCATTGGGATTGGGCCTTAGTCTGAATTACTGCTAAAAAGAAAAAGATTCTCAAATTTATGTTTTCACAAAGGACTGATGGCGAAAAAAAGAAAAGTGTGAACGTATTAAATATTGATAAACTGGAGTTAAACACAGGAAAACTCTGATAAATTTTCTCAGAAATCAAAAAGAATTGAACTTCTCTGGTGTCCCTTATGCAGCTCTGACACATTTTTTATCAATACATTCAATGTAATGATAGATATGAGTGAAGAATAAATGTTGTGTGTACAGCAGCCTCGAAGGCCCTCTTCAGGCTTGCCAGCTCGTACAGCACACAGCCCAAAGCCCAGATGTCGCTCTTCTGGTTGTACGGCTTTCCCTCACACAGTTCAGGAGAGATGTAGCACGGAGTACCAACCACCTTCATAAGGACAGTCAAAAAGAGATACTGATTTCTGATTTCTGCATCTTAAGATTCAAAGCACTGGTTTGATACAGAGAGATTTCACTCACCGTGTAGGCTTTGCTTTTACTGACAAGGATCTTGGAGATGCCAAAGTCACCAATTTTGACAATCATCTGATGCTTGTCCAGAAGAATATTCTGCGTCTTGAGGTCTCTGTGCAGGATGAGTTTGTTGTGGACGTGGTACAGGGCAAGTAGGATCTGCACGAAGAAGTGAAGAATGGTGTCCTCGTCCAGCAGAGAGTTACAGCGCTTCTGGATGTAATCAGCCAAAGTCCCCCCTGCGTGAAGAAATCAGATGATCAGGAAATAATCCACAAGACCAAAACAAGTCCAGGTCTGGAATCAAACCTGAACTCAGAAAGAGCTCAAAGCCCCTCACTGGAAGGTTTCAGGCTGGATAATGGATCAGGGATCTGCTGCTTGAAAGGCCTGTTTCACACCCTGTGACACTGAGAGGAAAGTCACCCTATGATGTTTCCCAATCTAACAGACTGATGTTCCACTTTCCTCCCATGGGAGCGAGAAGCGACATGTTGTCCTACAGCACTGACCCATGAGGAAACTGAATCATTACACACTGAACAAAAGGGGTTTATGTGATGAGATATTACAGTGTGCTTACCTGGTGCATACTCCATCGCTATCATGAGGGCCTTGTCCTCCAGGAAGTTCTCATAGTACTCAATGATGTTTGGATGGTTGAGCAGCTTTAGGACCTGACACTCATTCTGAGCTGCGAGGCGTTCGTCTCGTGACATCTGCTCCACTGGGATCTCCTTCAGGATGACGAAGGCCCCGTCGCTGCGCCTGCGGCACAAGTGGACGATCCTGGATAGAGGGGAGAAAGAAGAGAAATGTGATGTTGATGATGATAATGGGTGCTTGTGTGACTGAGCTTTGAGTCTATGTTAACAGGAAATGTCTGAGAAGGAAAAAGTGGCAGAGTGTCAAAAGAAATCATCGACTCAGTAGCACTTCATTTCTTGACTTAAGTTTGACCATTTTCTCAAAGTATTTCAGACTTTCAATGACTATTTTAAAACCCTTCATCTGGTACACAGGGACACAAACACAGACAGTTTTGTGGTAAACTTTCGAAAGGTACAGTACAAGGAGCTACAAATGACAGATATGATGTGGGAAGGATCTGGCTTATCCCTAATACAGTCAGACAATGGATAATGTTTTATTGTCCACATATAAAAAACAGAGATGATATGTGGAAAAGAGGAGACTAAATATTGAGAAAATGGGGGCGGGACTAGATAAGCTCTGCTTCTCCCGATGTACAATTTGATCAACTACTGACAATGTGTGATGTTGTATAAGTGTGCTGACGTGCCCGAAATAAAAAATAAATTAAAAAAAAAGAGAGAGAGATTAGAAAATAACACAAAAGGGTGAGGTCTTGGGGGGCTGAAACCTCATCCAGCTGTCTTTCGGCAGCAGGCTGTGAACACCCTGAGCAGGTGGCCAGTTTATCACAATGCTGACGTGCAGGTACCATTGACCTGCTGCACATTAACCTGGTGCACATGTTTTCAGACTATGGGATGAAGCCAGAGGATCTAGTGGGAACCCACACATGCAAAGATGCAAACTCCACACAGCTTGGACCCTGTCTGGCTGAGGAACCAAACCAGGAACCCCCTTGCTGTGAGGCCACAGCGTTAACCACTGCACCACCTTTAAATTCTTCCATATGCGAATACTCAAGAAACATACAGTTTACAGCTGAACAGTAGTTTAGTAGTAGTAGTTAGTAGTAGACTGACTGCACTGCTTTTATTTAAATAGTTTGTTGTTTTCTTGTGTAAATTTAGCGGCTCAGTACGACATGGTCCAGGATAAAACCAGTTCCAGTTGGATGTCATTCGTGCAGACTCTGACAGAGAACCTGCATCTTTAAAACCTTTGTCTTCAAACCTCAGGCAGCCACAGTAATTCCACAGTTATCTCCATGCGTTATAAACTTACTGTATGAAGTCGGTCTGACAGAGGGCTCCTTTAACTACATCAAAATCTTTTTGAAGCTACTGAAACACAACGTTTCACACAAAACCTGACAAGTTCGATAACAAAAACTGGAAGTAACCCAACATGCTTACAAACAAATGTATTTTTAACAAGTTCAGAAAGTTTCTTGACATGTCTTTTTTTTATGGGTGGCGCTCATTTGACACACATCCCGTTACATCTGATGGAAAAACGACGTTTTAACTGCGTTCGCCTTAAATAAGTTTGCACCGTGACAACAGAAACTTTTTGAGTAAAAAGGTTTTCTTAACATAAAACACGAACAGAGAGTCAGAGAACTGCATGTTTACCCAAAAGCTCCTCTTCCTACAACTTTAATTTTCTCATACTTCTCCATTGCGGCTGCTCCATAGGGCTGCTCCCAAACCTTTCCGCGGTTTCCAGGCAACCCGTCCCCTGTCCTACGGGAAGCACCGAGGGACAAACAGGACGAAGCAGACAGCGCTCGATACACGTATATGAGGTGCGTCTCAATGCGCCAAAATGCAGTCTCCTCTCTCCTCTCTCCTCTCTCCTCCGCGGCACCGGAAGTACTTTCTAAGGCGCCATATTGAAGGGTGTCCCAAAGTGTTATTTGTGGTCAGAGGAGAGATGAGGGAGGAGGGAGGAGGGAAGAGGTTGATCGGAGGAGCAATAATCGAGGAGACACAAGAGCTGCCTTTGCGGAAGTCTTTTCACTGACAGACATGTCGCCGTATGGGATATCACTCACTGATTGGACGCTGCAGCGGCTCAGCCTTGAAACTCTAAGGATGCGTCTCAAACATAGTCTGTATAATTAATGGACGTAGTCTTCGCGACGTCACCCATCTGTTCCTGAAACGGACTTTTGAAGCCAAACGGTCGGCGCGGCCATATTGGAAATAAGGCGGGCTGTGAGTCTCCACAGTAACAACCATAGGACGCTCCACAGTCACGTGATCTGAGCTGTGCCTCTGATTGGACGAACTGGCGAGCTTGATATTGTGGAAACTGCCGAATTAGAAAAAAATTCACCCCTCCTACAGTGCGTGCTGTTAGCGAAATTAGCGATTCAGACAGGAGACATTCTTTGTTCCAGGCTGTAAATGTGCTTATTTTGGCCGTGAAAACAGCTTTTTTTGGCTTGGTGTGTTTGTGACTTCCGGTACTTCCGGAGCCAGCCTCAAGCGGACACTGGAGGAACAGCAGACTTTAGCACTTCCACATTGCCTCATATTTTCAGACTGGAGGTTGCCGCTTGGTCTCAAAGTGCCAAAATGCAGTCTCCTCTCTCCTCTCTCCTCTCTCCTCTCTCCTCCGCGGCACCGGAAGTGCTTTCTAAGGCGCCATATTGAAGGGTGTCCCAAAGCATTACTTGTGGCCGGAGGAGGGAGGAGGGAGGAGGTTGATCGGAGGAGCGATAATCGAGGAGACACAAGAGCTGCCTTTGCGGAAGTCTTTTCACCGACAGACACGCCCCCATATGGGATATCACTCACTGATTGGACGCTGCAGAGGCTCAGCCTTGAAACTCTGAAACTTCTGATCACCGGAGTTTAATGAGAGCGAAAAGACGGAGCTGAAAACAGTCAGTATCTGTCATAGAGGATAATCCTGAAACAGGTCATAAAGCTGGAGTTAAAAAAGACTGATGTGAGTTTAAAGCACAAAATACTGAAGACAGCCGTCATCAAATCAATATAACAGAGGATCACTGCAGAGTTTATAAAACTGTTCAGGTCAAATTCATCATCTGACAGAAAAATAATTCATAGAGTGCAATAAAAAAGACTGAAAATAAATATTGGTGATCAGTTATTTCTCTCCTTCATTTTCTTGTTGATTCTGTTTTTCTTTATGAAGAGGATTTAAGTCTGAGAGAAAAAAAACAGCTGTGAGGTTTGTAAAGAGTAACAGGATTTCTGTTTTCCCTGAGATCTAATAAATAACTAATATCCAGAGTTCCTGAGACATCATAAACTAGATTATATTAATAAGTTTCAGGGTTCACCATCAGATACGCTCTATGGCTGAATAATTAATAAATAATCTAATTATGACGCATTTTAGCGGTAAAGGGATCCATGTGTTTCTAAACAGGACACAGAATAAACAGAGTTCAGGTTTTCTTCATGTGAAAGTGTTTGTTAAACAGGTTCAAAACACAGACAAAGATCTGTTACTGTTTTATTTGATTAGAGTTATTACAGCGCACATGAGCAGACACACAAACAGCTGTTAGAGCTGACTGACAGATGATCCAGAGGTGAGCAGCTGATGCCATCATCACCAAAACATGTCGCGTCATTTGACGCTCCTGAGGAGAGCACGTCTCAATGCTCTTAAAACGAACCTCCTCGACTCCTCTCTTCATTTCCTTGCATCTCTTCCATGCATCTCTGGTGGGAGGGACTAAGATGCAAGTGAACGACGCAAGTGGAGGAAGGAAGGATGGACATTTGGTGCTTTGAGACGCACCCCCAGTCGCTCTTTTTTATGACTTGGCAGAGAAATAATTGCAGAACCGGTCAATCTTTTCACAATCACTTCTTTTTTCGCTGATTCTTCGATTAGGGTTAAAAAAAAGGTATGTGTGTCCTCCCTGGAGGCATGATAAAGGGTACACTTCAGGATTCATTGAAGAGGAGAGAATACAAAGTTGAGGTGAGTTAGGTGTAAGATAGGACTGAGCGTATTGAAATCAGTACATTTGTAAACACAAGAGTGTATGTAAAAAGGTATTTGAGGGCAAATGAGGTCATTGAGGATTACTACAGAGCTGTCAAATTATGAGTCTACTGGCTCAGCTGCAGGCTCGTAAGTTATAGGTATTTTAATATCGTGCCGACTAACAATATGTAATGAATCTTGTTCGTTTCAGTTCATGTCAACATACTGACGATTAAAGAGGCCAGTACGTTATTTCATCACCTTGTGAGTTTGAGAAACGCTTACCACTGCTCAGCATAGGCTCTAAGTTAGGTGTGGTTTACAGAGGAGTAACCCAGTGTTATTTGTGACTTTCATAACTTAGAACAATAATGAATGAACAGTGAATTATGTATTCTTGAATTCTTTTGCAATATTTAGAAAAAAAAATGTGTAAACCTAAAAAAGGATAAATGATCGTCCTTTTTTGTCTCTGTCCTGTTAAAACAGCGAGGGACACAGCATTGCGGCATATTGAAAATGTATGCCAATCAAAAATGACTTGGACCTGGAAACAGTTCAGTGATGTCACCACTTAACAAGCAGATAGACCTAGGTCTATGGGCCTTAATTATACAGTCTGTGCTATGGTATCAACGAGTTTATTAGTCCACCACCTAATGTGAGGTGATTGCCACCACTGCCCTGATATAACAGTTAACCAAAATTAATCTATAACTTTGACTTTAATAAATTAACTTTAACCAAAATGATATATTCAGTGTTAAAGTATAATTAGTGTTGTTATCCATGGATTCTCAAAAGTACTGTTTCACAAAAAAAGCACAAAAAAGTAAAGCACATTATTGTTTTTTGATAATCAAACCACAGTTATTTATTCCTGAACAAAAAAAAAAAAGTGTTTTAGTGGTTGTTTGTTATTTTAGATAAATTTATAACTCCTCAGAGAATTCCATATTTGTGGCTCAAGGATGGGATTAAACACATAAAATCAGTTTGAAACTCCTCACTCCTGGTCAAAAATGTTGAAGTGAAGGAAAACCTCTGAAAAACAAAGAGTCAGAGATAGAGCTCTTCTTGATGCTGAGTGGTTTTCTCATTTTAGGAAAAGTGGTTTAATACATTTGTTAAACACTGTACATACATGTTATCACTACTGTTGGCAATATTTCCTTCAATGCTTGTTTTCAGTCACAAGAGGAGATTTAGAGACAAAGATATAGATAGATGGAAATATCCTGCTTTTAAAATTTAAACTGTTCATTTAGATCATGTGATTTTGGCTCTAATTTTATTTTGTTACATTTAGTGTTTTATTTGTAGTATATTCCACTTTTTACTCTATTTTATTTAATATGCTAAATTTTATTTATTTTTTTGTTGTACTCTATTTTTCAGTTGCTCGCACACTGTTGCAAACAAATTCTCAGTTCAATAAAGTCAAAACTGATCTTGTCTTGTCTTGTCTTATCTCATCTGATCTAATCTTATCAATACCTGTTCCTTCCATTTCATCTTGACTTTAGTACCTTTTAATACACTGTTAGGTCATGCGTGTGTGTCACTTGCTTTGTATGTTTCTGGAGTCATCATTTCAAGAAGACCATAAAAATGTTTTACGTCTGTTGAGAACAACGGTAGATTATTAATGGGTAACTTTTGTAGGACTATATTTTAACTCTCCTTTTACAATAATTAATCAGTAGTCTAGACTGAGTTCACATCTTACCCTCTTTTCAAAAAGGTTAAAAGGTACCTTTCATGCTTACAAAATGAAAACCAACTACAAAGATTGCATTTCCTGAAGGAAATACGTTGAAATACTGACACTGCCAATGCAACTGAAAAAGTATGCAAAATGTAACTGCTGAAAACAGTGAAACTAATCAGGAAATGTTCAACATGTGAAATCAAATTGCTCACAATTGTGAAAGACAGCTGAAAATGTGAGACTGTGAAATCAAATTGCAGAAATGACCTTAATGTTGTGCAGAGGCTGTTCGATGTAAGAAGGTGAAATCAGTGGCTGAAACTGTGAAATTTGTGAAGAGCATTAAAATGACAAAAAGCACAGGCAGTATCAGAAGTTTAAGGTATGTTAGCAGAGAAGTATTATAAAGAATAATGAAAGAAAATTTGGAAGAAAACCAAATAGAGAATGACTGAGAAGCATGTAGCTCTGTTGTTCTGAGTGAAGGAGTCTGAAGACAGAAGGATTTGGATCAATATCGTAAAAATAATGTTTTCATGAACGTTACTTGCTTGTAATTGTTTCTTCACATATTAAAAAATGTGTATTAATGCATTAATGCCTGTACTGTTAATAAAGTTGGCACAAGGAAGCACCTCTGCCTGTAGGGGCAGCTCCTGCAGCTGTAACAGCTGTCAATCACTTACGCAGAGGAGCGCAGGGGGCGGAGTTAAGGGTGCAGACAAACAGAGACACAGACAGAGCCGTACAACACCAAGCTCTGAAACAGCGCGCTGTGCCAAAACTGTGATATTTTTCCAAGAAGTGAGAGGACAGTGAGAAGCATTACTCGTTTCTGACCAAAGGGATATAACTTTTAAGTCTGTACTGTTGAAAATAACGAAGTAACGCGAGTTACGAAATGGCTTTACCGCCAAATCATAGTCATATGCTGCTTCTTACAGCTGATGCTTTGAAGCTCTCTGAGGCAAAACTGTCCGTCTGTTTGATTTGGAAAAATAACTGATGTGACAGAGGACAAGTTTTCCTTTTATTTTGATGTATAAGTTAGAATTGTATGTGTTTTTTTCGGGATGTTCTCTTATGAGCTGTGTGGGACGAATACAGCAGCTTGTGAAACGCATGCTGTGAAACAGCGTTCCCTGTAGTAACTGGTAATAAAAGAAAAAAATGGAAAAAGCGATCGCACCTGAAGAATCACAAGGACATGAAGAACATAGGGGTATATATATATTTTTTTTATGTATTTACTGTTAGAAATGACGACAAAAACGCGAGTTAAAAACTACCCTCAAACCCGATCTTTCACTGCGAAGAGGGTCATGTTTTGTTTGCAGCAGACGAGAGCGGCTTTGTCACTCGCCTCGTTCTGAAGCTCTCTGTGCAAATACCGTTTCTCTGATGAATTTGTCGAATTGATGATGTGGAGGGGAGGCTTGTGGCTACGTTTTGCTGTAAAAATTTTGTATGTACAGTGAGTTTTTCAGTACTTAAAAACTGTTTATTCGGGAAAGTTTCTCGTCTTTCAGACCGCTCTGCTCTGCTCTGAGTGCTGACGTCACACGCTCTTACTTTGTGGAAAACCCGAAAAGTATAGCAAGCCGTTTTAACATGTAAAAGCTGAGTTCGACTATCCGAAATTCGAATTTTGACTAGGCGAAATGTGAGTTACAGATATCCATAACTTAATTTTGACTAGGCGAAATTCGAATTACAGATATTTTGAATTCAAATTTTGCCTAGGCGAAATCACGTCACATTTGCCATTCATGTGTATTGGATGACTCATTGCGGCTATCCAAAACGTCATTTCGGATATCCAAAATGTGAATTACAGATATCTACAAATGAATTTCGCCTAGGCGAAATTTAATTTATCTGTAAATACATTTTTAGATATCTTAAATTGAGGCGAATTAAAGATATCTGTAATTTGAATTCCGCCTAGGCGAAATTGAATTACATATATCTTGAATTCGAATAACGGATATCCAAAATTCTGCATTGTGTGTGTGTGTGTGCGTGTGCGTGTGCGTGCAATTCGGCTCAAATTTGAAGGCTGTGAAAGGTGCCAAATAACGGGCATAATAATAATATTATTAATAATAATAATAATAATAATAATAATAATAATAATAATAATAATAATAATAATAATAGTTGTAGTAGTAGTAATAATAATAATAATAATAATAATAATAATAAGCTGGAATAATAAAGTCAAATATCAATATGTTGAAATGCTGTGTCAGCATTTCAACATATTGATATTATTTTTAATCTTAAGGATTTTTTTTTCTTTCTTTGTGTGTGTGTGTGTGTGTGTGTGTGTGTGTGTGTGTGTGTGTGTGTGTGTGTGTGTGTGTGTGTGTGTGTGTGCATAGCTCAGAAGATAACTAAGTCTAATCATGCAGACAGGATTGAGATGTGTGTTCAGCGTGGTCCCAAATACTCTGGTCTTACATCAAGACGCCAGCATCTTCCTTTTGTCTGAGATGATCAGGGAGGAGGCTCTATATGAGCACGGGTTCCCCTCTCTGCTATGATAGGGATAATACATGCTTTGTGCTGTGACAAAGCCAACTGTGCTTCTCTGACACTCATGCCACTGTAATTTACAAAACTGAAATAATGATACATCACCACAGTCATCTTCATATCACTGAGTGACAAAATGAAGTTTTGGGAAGGGAAGTCAGCTGAGTAGGTTGTTTCACAAACAATATTTAGCTCTCTCTCTCTCTCTCTCTCTCTCTCTCTCTCTCTCTCTCTCTCTCAGGAGTATTATATCTCATCAAAGGAGCACCTAAAGGAGTCTTGCAGCATGTGTCACTCCTCAGGCCAGCTCAGTGACATATTTGGCCCATCTTCTGTCAGCAGAAGGTCTGACAGACGCATCAGTCATTGTGCAGGAATGCACGGTGATAAGACAGTGAAACTGAAGCTAAACCTGAGGTATGAACTGGGACCTGAAGAGCCATGAAGCTGTGCAGTGTGACAGGAAGTGTTGGGTGGAGTTTTTTCTTTTCGGCCATGCTTTCACATCTTCAGATGTTCTCACACAAAGACAAGACGACGGCTTTAAATAGAAGAAAGAAAATATCTGTAAACGAAGAGCATTAATGACAGCTGGATCTTTAATGTCATGAGTAACACCTGTTATTTTCCTTCTGGGATAAGTCAGTCTGAAACCCTTTTATGTCTCAGGTGTGTTTTTTTTCTCCACAAATAATAAAAAAAGTCAAAAGATTAGACAACAACAACAACTCATCCCCCCACCCCCCACAGTGAAATGGTTACTGGCTGCTGGTGGAGGCTTGGTACTCTAGGTGGTTCCCTGCACCGTCTGTAGTGGTAAGCGCACCGGAACACAATAGTTTGCACCTCTTTGCTGTGATTGCCATTTACTGTGGATTCATGAGTGGTGAGTAAGTGCACTCCTGGAACACACCCCTTGATGTTAGACTGCCTCCCTTCTGCTGGCATCCCTAACTCCACCTTTCATTTTTGCTATTGCTATTTTTTTGCAATTTTGATATTTTATTAAGTTGACTAAACTACTTCTTTACAGCAATAACTAATACCCTTCTCTCTACAGATACTTCCAGTCAAAATCAATAAATTTAAATTTTATGTTGGAACCACGTCTCTGTCTTAATTCAGTTATGGAACCTGTGTTGCCCTTTTAAGTGAGTGAGGTGTTTGTATATTTCCTGGGGTGAAATTCCCCAGGTGGCGTTGTCAGGTCAGAGTATTGTTTTGTTTACAATACACCAGTCCTCAGTGCCTCCCCACCTTGCCACACTATGAAGCTGGATTAACACATCCAGGATCTCTCTCCGTTACCTGGGTTGACTTTACAAGACGTTGTCAGTCCTGATAAACGATCAACTCGCTCAGTAAATCCAGGGTCTTCCAGTCTTGATCTGAGTGCGCTCACATTAAAAGGGTGGAGTTTGCAGCGTCTGACCAATCACAAACATGGAGAAACAGAAACCCTGCAGTGCAGCCTACTTTATTATGGTGGAGCAGACAATTATTCTTTAGAAATATGAAGAATTCAAAAATCCAGGAAGGAATGCTGTCAACAAACTCTGACTCTGTTAATGTGTAAATTCATGAGATGAAACAGGATTCATTCATGGGACAATATAAACAGACAGCACTCTGATCACTCACTTTGACTTCATTACAGCTCAGACGTTTGGAGCAGAGCTCTTCCTCAGTGTCCAAACTTTGCTTTAGACTTTACATTCAGTTCTTTGAGGCTCCCCCTGCTGCTCCTCCTGGTGTCTGACTGTAGTAAAGATCAAAAACTGCCCCCCCTGGTGACTGGCTGTAGTATAAATCAAAAACTGCCCCCCCTGGTGACTGGCTGCAGTATAGGTCAAAACTCTGCCTCTATATTTATACGGGATGGGCTGTGGTCAACTTTAATAAATTAATACACCTCATAGAAATGTTTCTCTAATCCGTATGCTGTGGTGATATTTAGATATTATTAGGCTGCATTGTGTTCAGGTCCCCTTTATACTGAAAAGTTTCTTTTTCATTCGTCATTAGACGTTAAAAACTGGGTTTTACATTTCATTTTACAATGATTGACAGCTGCTGTTGCAGTTTTTACGGGGATAGTAAAATACATCAGGTAGGAGAGTTCAGAAGAGATTAGATTGTCCAAAAAAAAAAAAAAAAAAAATTGTCGCCAGCTTCCACTCAGATTTTCTTGCTGTCCCTCATAGTCTCTACTGACTCTGGCTGCACAATGGCGGCTCTTGAGATGGAGGTATTTTGGCTTCAAAATCATACAATGGTAAAATGCAGAGCCACGCTGGCCATTCTATATACAGTCTATGCGTGTGACCATTATTATTAACATCATTATTTAAGATGCAAACAGTGGAACTAAATGGACTTGGAAACTGTGTCAACATGTGTCTCTCTTCTTAGACTTTTAAACGTATGTTTATGTACCATCTTATCAAGTGAGCATGAAACTTAATCATGCTAATCGTGTTGTTAATCATATTCATGATGGACTCCCTGGAAATTGATTAAGCTATAGATTTGTTATCTGTTGGCTCCAGCTGAATCCTCACAGAAGCTGTTTCTTATCAAGTCTCAGTAGAGAGAAAAAAAAGTACCCTGAGATCAGTACAGATCGATGCTGAGCCATGTACAAGAAGGTTCACATCATCTCAGCCTATCACATGACATTTACTTGGTTTCTCTGAGCTGTGCTGTGACTTTGGTGCATAAAAAACAACAACAACTACTTAAACAACAACATCATGAGACCTTTTGTGTGGCTCTCTTATACCCATTATCACAAATCTGAAGCAGACTCTCCAGAAACCCAAAGTTGTGATTAAACACAAGTTTTTGCCTTCACCTGCTCAGATAAAGAATCCAGGAAACACTCTTGGTATTAAGTTGCATTTCCCCATCTCTTACTGTGGAGCACTTTGTTGCTTCAGGGTCATGAACTCTATTGATAGAAGCACCGTAATGAAAAGGTGTGGGTTTTATGGCGTCAGTTTCACACTGACAGGATTCAGTATCTGGAAGATAAAAAATATTGCAGTTTTAGTGATCACAGTAAATATTCTGTCTGAAGAGAGATGTCGCACAGTGGCTGAAAAAAGCACCTCAAGAAACACAGAGGTGAAAACCAGTCCCTCTGCATAAGATTGTTTATTGCACAAGGTTTTGCTGTCACCTAATGGTCACACTTCAAACTGCAGGGAAGCTGATGTTCAGGCTGTCTGTGGAAGGACTAACACCATATTAACACAACTGCTCCATAGGTTTTGGGCACATTTACCTTTATATAATGGAATATATGATAGAGAGCAACTGAAGTGAAGATATTTAACACAAAATAATGATGATAATGAGTTCCTAAAAATGCATGATGTCAGTTCATACGTGTTAATGAAATGTATGTAAGATAGAAAAACTTTCAGCAAAACCTTTGATAGAGAGGAAAACTCATCATACATGGGTTTAGGTTTCACACACACAGCTGTGGTGCAGGTGGTGCTGTGTGTGTGTGTGTGTGTGTGTGTGTGTGTGTGTGTGTGTGTGTGTGTGTGTGTGTGTGTGTGTGTGTGTGTGTGTGTGTGTGTGTGTGTGTTGTGAAGTGTGTTTCTTCAGCTCACCTTCAGGCTTCAGAGAGGCCAGCTGAGGAATGAGAGCCATCCCATGTTTATGGAAAGAATCGGAGCCAGAGAAGAGGGGCACTACTGTTGGACTACAGAATGATAATGTTGATCTGATGATCTGATCTCATCAAAACAAAGAGGTTTTCAGTTGTATTATCAGTCATAACAACACTTTGCAACCAACTGACTGGAATAAAAACTAATTTTTGTTTAATAACATATATTTTCCAGAGTTTCAAATTAAAGTCGAAGTGCATCCAAAGGAGACCCCAAAGTAGATCTTGAGCTCATTTGAAAGACCAAATAGCTGGAGTGGTAATGGCCCTGATCCAACAACAAGTTCTGATCCACTGTCAAGTCTCTGATCCATCGTCAAGAACTGGAAACTGTTTCTAAAGAAATAGATACTACCAAAACCTGGTCACAGGGAGGGGAGAGTGGATGGATGGATGGATGGATGGGTGGATGGATGGATGGATGGATGGATGGATGGATGGATGGATGGACTGAAGGAAGAATGAACTGGTTTTTAGGGGTTTTCAGCTCTGCATTATTAGCCAAAGGATACTAGTTATGGGCATGTTTGTGAACTATCTGGCCCCATCATCTTGTCATCAAACTTCCTGAGACCCTAGAAATGATCTCTGGGGTACACCTGGTGGCCATGTCCAACTTCAAGGTTGAAATTTATTTAAATTTATTTATTTACATTTATTTAGCTTTGACTTTAAAATGTTGCTGAATTTTTTAAAAAAAGCTAATACAAAATCCATCTTTAAGGAAACATTCAGTATGATCCACGTGATGACTTTCAGCCTACATCTGTGATCCTACCTTAGATTTGGAATACAATGCTTTTGAGGAAAGTTTCAAATTACTCCATGTTTTACGCACGGTGCGTAAAATGCGCACAAAACGTTGGCAGCTATGATTACACCGGAGCCTGACTTTTTGAATGTCTTTCATGTTATGCTTTCCCAGGATCATGGCTCAGCAGCCTTGTTCTGTCACACTGTTATTCACGTAATATGACCATAGCTTCTGCCCCTCCTTGTTTCTTTGATTTAAGGAACGGAGAGCGCCAACAGCACCGCCCATTCCGCTCCCTCTCCACCTCTCCCATATTCATGCTGCTCAAACAGGCAGGCTGAGGCAGGAGCGCAAAACAACAGTACAAGACGCTGCGTGACGACAAACGATGGCGTTGGCGTGAGCAGTTACGGAAATCCCCTCAAAGCGTCCCTCGTCAAGCCCCGGACGCTAAAAACGTGAGAGGAAGCAGCAGCTTCAGAGGGAGACCCATTGAAATCAACACCAAGGACCACATCTCCGGAGTCCCCTGGAGTGGAAAAAACTCATCGTACACACCCTGTGTATCTATCCATCACCAAGCCCAAGAGACGCTGACAGGAACGCGCGACAGGCGGAAAGACGGGAAGGGAAGTAGCTTTGGAGAATAAGAACAAGCGTCCTGAGACAGAGGGATAGCCAGAGTAAGGGGGGAGGATGGACACCCTTATTTCTGCCCTGAAGAGTCACCCTGGCCCGTCGGTGCTGGTATTCGCTCTGTGTTTCAGAGTGCTCCACAGGTTGCTGAAAAGGCTGCCAGTGCCCAAGGTGGTGATGCAGAATGAGCTCCACCACTGGAAGTGGAACAACCTCTCTGTGTCCATGGTGCACTCCCTGCTGACCGGAGCGTGGGCCTTGGGATGGTGAGTCTGCATCAAAACATCTGTCTGCACATTCAGCAACACTGTGACACCATTGTCCATTCACAGTGCACATGATGCATTGTGTGTGTGTGTGTGTGTGTGTGTGTGCAGCAGTGACAGTCTGTGGCAGCTAGGAGAAGAAGGGCATGTTCAGGCAGGGTGAGGGATGGGGAAACAATGGCATCTATAAATATGTGTGTGTGTGGGGGGGGGCACTGTACAGTCTGAGCTGTACAAAGATCTTATTGCTGGAGTGTTTTTGACCTCATTTTCAGCTCACTTAAGCAACAGCCTTCAGATGCACCAACCGGAAAAACTTGCTGGAGAAATGATCCTTCTGAAAGTATCATGAGAAACTATTTTGGGGGGTGGAGACGTGCTCGTGATTCATCTTTAAAGACTAAGAAATGGAAACGAGGGCAGTTTTTCAATCTTTTTGCACTTTTTATTATTCCTTCATTTGACAGGTGATAATTAGCATTAGTGGGCATTCCTTAAGTAGACACGACACTTTTTAAGAGACTGTAAGTCATTTATAACTCAGTCATGTTGTGTTTATACAGGGAGGGGATGCAGAAATACCTTTGCTATTTGAGGTGTGCCCCTTCTGCTCAACAGCAGAAGTAGATCAGGACCTCAATGTTAAAAAGAAATGTTATAGAGCTGTTCACATTTTATCAGTGATGGGTAAAAAGGCAACCTTTAACAATGCAAATGAAGTAATCTATTATTCATGGGCTGAAAAAGCAAACACCTGATGTTAATGTATCTCCTAAGTCAGGCTTCTCTCAGACCCACCTTACCATACTGTGTCCCTCTCCAGTGTGTCGATCTGGCCGGAGACATTGAGTAACCTCCACTCCTCCCACACCCAGCTGTCCTACCTGCTCATCTGCATCTCAGCAGGTCAGTGAACACATCACAGACAACAAGGCCTAAAAATTGACAACTGCAAATGAAGGCTAATGAAGATTCAAAGAATATTCAAGAAAGTTTTATTTATGATTCATGTGTAATGTTTTGTGCTTTGTTTTCTTTTTTTTGGTGGATTTCAGAAGAGTATGTCCATCAGACTGCAGTCTGAGGAAAAAGAAACTTGTTGTGTTTAATGAAACCTGCAACAAATGATGATATTTGTCATCTTCAGAGAAAAACAAAGTGACAGTTACATTTAACTGTAGATTGTTGTTGTTTCTACTCAGTCTATAACTCAAACACTTAAACTGATTGACTTCATAACTACAAAGTTTAGAAAAGCAAATGTTTCACATTTTTCTATTTTCTGTCCATCAATCACACCTTGCAGCTGCAGTTTGCCCCCTGACCCCCCCCCACACACACACACACACACAAACAAACAGAAACTGCTGCTTTTCAGAGAAACAGCCTTCAGATCCGCCCCCCCTCACCTGATTCTCAGAACAGACAAGTGGGTGTGACCTCTGAATCACTAGACACATAAGACAATCCACTAAGGACTCCATGGTCTGCGTTTGAGCTGTGCGGTTAGCTCTCATGAGTGTTTATGTAACCATGAAGATGTAAATCTGTAGAGACCTGCACTGACAACTGCAAACAGGTAGAAGCTCCATAGAGGCCGAGCAGATCCTGGAGGTCATGTTCTTAATCACAGTGGCTGGATGTGTGTCTCCCTCAGCCACAGCGTGCCAGACAAATAGAGGCACAGAGACGCTCAGTCAGAGCAGTACTTCCAGATAAGAGAGGCTTGTTAAGTCTAATAACTGAGGTTAATGCTGTCAGCTCTTCAATGTGCATCTTTGAGAAGTCATGAAGAAGAGAGACAGTTTACCAAGCTGCCGGAGTCGTCCAGCAAACACTTGCAGTGATCCCTGATTGACAAGTGCACAAAGCAAATCCTGCTTTCCTTTTAAGTCTCTAACAGTTTCTCAAAGTATACATTAACAGACTAACTGATAAACAATACAAACATGACTAAATATAAATGTTAGCTCCATAGACTGCATAATATATGTACCTATTTTGTTTTGAAGCCTTTTGTAAGCCGTGGGTTGCCATATTGGATATAGGAGATGCCAACTTAAGCTAACTATTTAACAAGCAGCAGTGTTTAACCCCCTTACTAAGGACCACAATTTCCCTGTCTATCAGTCTAATGAATTTTTAAAAAATGCTTCCTGTATACATTCTGTGCTGAGAGAAATCAGCTCTTCGTACCAAAACTGTTTCTGAATCAGGCTGTTTCAAACTGTTTCTGTATCAAGGCATGTTTTTTTGTCTGTGTGTGTGTGCAAAAATCAGCCTCTGTAACAAGCCTCAAGTGGACACTAATGATCTGCAGTTCTTAACACTTCTACATGCATTTTATATCTTAAAACCACAAGTTGGATGGACTATGTGGCCGTCCAGATGAAGACAGGTTTAGGTGTATCCGCAAAAGTTTTTCATCGTATGCACGTTGAAGTGGCGAATGGGGACGTCTCCTCGCCACTCCCTGCAACTGCCCTTAAAGGGGGGTTATCCCCCATCTGCTCTCCTTCCTCTGGAGCCACAGCCAGTAGCTCGCCTTCTCAGCCTCTTCTCCCAGCTCTTTCACTGCCTTCCGCAAGCTTGACCCCAACACCCCAGCCCTGCGCAGCAGTTGTACTGCCATCTTGCCAACAAAGCCCCTGCTTCCCACCTCCATGGGATGTGCCCTGGCTCTCCAGCCAGCCTCTTGGCACTCTGCTGCCAGCTCCAAGTACTTGAGGTGTTTCCTCTCGTGGGCGGCTGTCATGCCCTCTTCTTAAGGGATGGTGAGTTCAATCAAGTGGACTAATCCCTCCCCTGCAGACCACATGACAATGTCAGGCCTAAGAGCAGTTGTTGTGATCTCTCATGGAAACACCAGTTGTCTTCTTAGGTCTGCCAGCATTTGCCACTCCTTCCCTGATGCCATGTTGTTTCCTGGGTGTGGTTTGCTGCCACCCGACATCCTTCCAGAAGCTCTGCCAACTTGGCCAGCACCTGTTCATGGTGCCATCTAAAGCACCCCTGGGTCAACGCCACCTTGCATCCTGACAGAATATGCTGGAGACTAGCCTTTGTGGTACCACAAAGTGGACAGCCTATTTCACTCCCAAACCACTGAGAAAGGTTCCTGTGGACATGGGAAGGTGTCATAAGCTGCTCTGATCAGGAAACTCAGTCTGCCTTGCGGTGTCCTGCAGATGTCTGCCCAGATGATGCGTCTCTGCACAGAAGCCTCCCATCTCGTCCAGGCTCCTTGTCTGCCCTGCGATATTGCCTTTACGTGGAAGTCTCGTAACCTCGTCCACCACCATGGTCTTCTGCTGCCTCTTGGTGGCTTTAGACCAGAACTGTTGAGGAGCATACCACCCTAGACCACAACGACCTGTCTGGGTTGTCCCTATCACCTCTTTAAGGAAATGTTAGGATATTAAAGAATATGTTAGGATATTACAGTTGTTCTTGATTGCTTTGATGCAACAGCCAACTGAAACTCCACATTTTTCAAAACAGTGAACACACAGGCCAAAACAGGGGCACTTGTGTTGTAAATGGCACATGTTGTTTGCAAAAGCTCTGACTGTGTCAAAATATTTGAAATATGCAACAAAAGCAAATTTTGTCTTCAAACACCACAACTTTTGCAAACAAGTTTATGAGCTCTTCCAATCAACCATTACACAGTGGACAACAAAATACAAAATACAGCCCTCAGTGCAAATAAATCCACCATTGCTTGTAATTGTAGCTTAGTACATAGCTTTCTTGCCAGTGCCATTCTTGTTAAATTTGCATTCTTCAAGAACTGGATCCAGAATCAGAAATGCTTTGATGCATATTTTATTGATTCCATTGATTCTTTTTTTCAAGCTGTGGCTGAAAACTAAGATAATACACAAAATACATGTAAACCAAAATACAATCTATCACAGTAAAGTATCAAAATCTATTACTGCAGAGTATGAGAAATATCCACTATTGATACTCAGTCTCTTCTGTCTTGATGATGGGGCCACATGGCCTCATCCACATCACATTCAATATCCTCTCTTGCAGTTGCAACGAGGGGAAAAATCTTCCTGCATGCCTTATCCAACCTTGAAATTCCTCTGAACCTGTTTCTTGGGAAGCAGCAGTTATTGCATTCAGCTAGGGCATCTGCTCATAGGGACGATGTTCATAAACCTTCAACCTCCAACAGTGTTTCTGTTTAGAACAGGCTGGACTCCTTGTCCAGGAGATGTTAAGATATGTCAGGATATGGAAGGATATTTAAGGATTTGTTAGGATATTTAATGATACATAAGTATATGTAAGGATATGAAAGGCTTAGGGTATTTAAGGGTTTTTAAGGATATGATAGTGAATTTAAGGATGTGTTGCGATATTTAAGGATATTTTAGGATATTTAAGTGTAGTATAGGATATGTTAGGATTTTTAAAGATTTTAAAGATTATGTTAAGGTATGGTGGAGAGTGAAGTAGGACACTATCCACTTTCTCTGGCTGTGAAACTACAGATTTGTCTGGTTAAACAAGTCACACCTGTCTGGTTTCACTTCTAACCACACCATCTCCAGCAGTGTTGCATTCACTGCTACTTGACTGTTGGTTTTTGCCACTTCAATGAAATGAAAAAGCTTTCTTGAAAACACTTCAGTATCCTCCCTTTTATCCTTGATTGTTGCCTGGTGTGTAAATATATTGACGTTGCAACATGAAAGCTTTTGTGTGTGCGTGTGTGTGTGTGTGTGTGTGTGTGTGTGTGTGTGTGTGTGTGTGTGTGTGTGTGTGTGTGTGTGTGTGTGTGTGTTTGTGTGAGTATGAGTGTGAGTGTGAGTGTGTGCCTGCACTTGTATTTAGGGCTAGAGCATTTGAGACTGTCACTATGATGTTAGGCTACTGATTCTTGCTTACTCTGTAGTTTCGGTGTTGAAAAAGTTAAGCTCTAAGATCTGACCAAGAAAACACGGATTTGCAGGAGATTAAACCTGAACATCTGACATATAACCTTTGTTATAGTTTAAAGTTTAAAGCAGTATGTTCCAGAGTTCATTGCAACCTTTGCTAGCATTTTACAGTGAGGGTGTAGCATAGTCATGCTACACCCTCACTGAGAGGGTAGAAAAAAAAACAGGCATATATTTATACTCAAAAAAATTGGACTCCAAAAACTAGTATGAGAATAAACAAAGGAGCAAAAAGTCAGATGAAATCTGACCTTCTGTAGTCCATCAACAAAATGTTCCACTTAAACTCCATCTGGAAAGGTAAAAAAAAAAACCCACCAGAATCACAAACATACAGGGAGCTGCAAGCAGTGTGAAAACCTAATGAACTGACACAGAATGGAGGGAACACAGAGATGAAATACACACAAAGTAATCAGACAGTTGTGACATAAGATATAGGTGAAACCAATGAAGTGCCATCAAAGTTATGGGAAAACAGGAAGTAAGACTGATGCAAACACACTTGGTAAAAACTAAAGAATAGAACAACTAAACAAAATAAATAAATAGCAGAAATAAGACATTAGCTTTCAGAAGAGCAAGAAACTGAAGAGTTCAAGAAAACTGAATCTAATCATGACTGTAAATACAACAATATAAGATGGCTTAAGCATGAAGCATCTTAAGGGTTAAAAGAGGAATATTTCAGATTGACTCAAATTTGACAAAACTGACAGCGTTGTACTCCTGAAAATTAGTTTCCAGAGATATTTATCTGATTTAGAGAGTGAGTTTCAAACCAGTGACAGACAGGATCTTTTTCGTCTCTCTTTTAGGATACTTTGTTCATGATGCGAGTGATATCATCCTGTCAGGACATGGAAGAGGATCATGGGAATTCCTACTTCATCATGTACTGGTAAGAAAGCAGGCCTGTGTGTGCATGTTTTTTTTTTTAACTCTGAAGAATGCAGTATAGCTTTAACACTCACCCCTGATTCACACATACTCGGTGAGCATTGCGGTCTGTCAGCGCTGCGGTTTTCGGTGCGTCAATTCACACTGGATCTGTCTGCACAGCTCAGTGTACTCCATAGCAGCTGGATACACAAGATCACAGGAGAACCACATGTTCCTGCAGGAATCACACCCATGACAACTACTTTCATGATATTTAGTATGTTAAACTCACCTGCCCTCCCAGAGCTTCATTAATTCAGTCCTTCCCTTTTAGTCTCTGTTGGTGTCCTTATATAAAGGATGTGTTGTATCGTATATAATTCTAAGGTTTTCCGCCTCCAATATAAACTTTTCCTCGTCCATGGCGTCAGATTTCCTCTGGGTCTGACCCGCTGATGGTTGCTGGCCCTGTGCCAGTGTCGTAGTTTTAATATACGAGGATAATTTTACGATCGATTTTATTTTGAAAAGACCGGAAACTGTGATCGTTTTTCGTGTCTGTTTTGCTGTTTGGTACGATCTGCTCTACGGGGATTGACGCATCTCTGCAGTGCACTCCGGCAAAAATAGATCAGTGCATTCACACAGCGTGGGCTGTGTGAATGCACTGATTGACGAGAGTGGCAGTGAAGTACAGTGTAGTGCGCGACCGTGGCACTCATGCTGTATGTGTGAATTAGGGGTCATAGTACACTCTGTTTTATTGAATAGGCTACTGTCTGAATATTAATACGGTATCCACTGATCAAATACATTCACAATAGGGGGTAATAACAGGGATAAAGCTCACTCTCTGCGGCCCGAGTTAAACAAAGAGCAGCATTAGCAGACTTGTGATTCCTTTGACTTTGTCTGTGGAAACCTGAGGCCTGTACTATGAAGCTGGATTAACTCATCCAGTATCTCTCTCTGTTACCTGGGTTGACTTAACGAGACATATGCAATCCAGATAAGCGGTACTATGAAGCTGGATATCAACTTGCTCAATGAATTCAGGGTCTACCGGTCAGGGCGTGTTTACATTAAGAGGTGGAGTCTGCAGCGTCTGACCAATCACAAACATGGAGAAACAGGAAAAACCCCGTCGAGCAGCCTACTTTACCGTGGAGGAGCAGACAGTTATTCTTTAGAGATATGAAGAATTTAAACACGTCAAACTGCTGACTCTTTTAATGCGTAATTCGTGAGATTATCCATTATCCAAAATTAATTCATAGGACAATATAAACAGACAGCACTCTGATCACTGTTTGACTTTATTACAGCTCAGACGTTTGGAGCAGAGCTCTTCCTCAGTGTCCAAACTTTGGTTTATATTTTCCATTGAGTTTTGAGGCTCAGCAACCCGTGTGAGCACATTTTGTGTTGGAATGTTAATAAATAATATTAATATTAATTAATCAATCCCACGTAGTTGTGCGTTCCATAAATCCCTGTTTCTGTAGTTCTGCCATGTGTGACCATTATTATTAACATCATTATTTAAGATATAAACAGTGGAGCTAAACAGACTTGAGGAACAAGTATAAAAACCTCCTTCAAAGCGGTCAGTGACAAGGCTTTATTTCTTCACTCTGTCTCTGATGTTTGGATGAAATCAACTGAATTTATTTATTTATGGATCCATCAGCTGACAAATGAAGTTCAGTCCATGTGATGAAAATCTGAATCTCTTGTACAGGATGTCATCGTGGACATCAAAAGGGTCGCATCTCTCCCTAAGCGCCCGGCGCGCCAACATCAACAGGATATCCTAAAAATGGGCAGAGTATATTCTGAGAGAGCTGATTGGTCAGGAGGTGTTGTTTTTCTACTCGTTGATCTCTTATTCAGATCTTAACCTGCTCTGGAGCAGGTTAGCCGTTTAGCATACGTTACCACAGTGAGAAGTGAACCAGCTTCGTATGACAGTTAACCCAGAAGTTACCTCGCTAAGAGAAAATCCAGCTTCGTAGCACAGGCCTCTGGACTTTCACTTCTTATTTTAGCATCTCTGGTTTGTCCTAACAGTTGGTCTGAGTGGTTACATCATTAAGAGACATTCACATCTTCTGTACCACTTTCTCCTGTGCAGGGATGTGGGTGGCTGGAGCCTATCCCAGCTGGAATGAATGAATGAATGAATGAATGAATGAGGATGTTTTTTTCCCACCTGCAGGGCAACTGTTGTCTCCATTCATTGAATAATAATAATAATAATAATAATAATAATAATAATAATAATAATAATAATAATAATAATAATAATAATAATAACTTTATTTGTCGGGCACTTTTCAAAAACCCAAACTTCAAAGTGCATATTTTCATTCTGTCTGAAAGTCAAACATGTTATTCACAGAAGTGAGGTTGTTACATGATTATCAAGTCCAGCTAAACAGACATTTTTTACTCCCTTAGGCTCCAGACATCTGCCACCATAGACTGTAAAAAAAAATGGACGTTATCTTGCTTGGCTCAAAGTGAGGTATAAACACGTGTGCTCCCTCTCCTCCTCAGGTGATCTCCTGTTTCCTCTATACCCTCTACACTGACCTGTATGTGGCCGGTGGTGTGGTTGCTCTCTTTGTAGAAGTCAACAGTGTCACTTTGCACCTGAGGCTGATGCTGAAGCTGGCGGCTGCTCACTGCTCATCCCTGTATTACTACAACAAATTTGCCAACATTGTAACCTACATCATTTTTCGTCTGGGCACCCAGTTCTATCTCACCCAATACATCATCAACAACTACTCCTGGCTGGACAAGGGCGCTTTTTTCCTTATCTGTATAATGACAATGAATATTATGATGCTGATTTATTTCTACCGCCTGCTCCGCTCTGACTTCATCCCTAGAAAACGCTCTGTGGGACAAAACGGAATGCACAACAACAATTCAAAGAAGTTCCTCTCTGATTGACACCGTTTGCAGAACTCTGTTAAGATTTTGTTTAGGGTAGGAATTTACACATTTTGTCTTTCTTGAACTGAATCTGACACCACTTCTTAGGAAAGCAGCTTCCTGCCAAAGATGACCCTGAAACAAAGCTTGGTAGAGATATTAGCTTTAATCGAGGCCTCAGTCTGGTTAAGAGCTTGGAAAAGGCAGATATTGGCATTGCACAGGGAAGCATTTAATGCAGCGATGCTTTACCGAAGCAAAACATTCTGGGTTCAATTCTGGCAACCTTTTCAAACAAAGTCTGACCAGCAGTTAAACATTAACAATTTATAATCATCCCCACGTTAGCTTGAACAAGTAGACATATTCAAGATTACACTAAGTTAAGTGTGAATCTCACTACCTCTTGAATGTTTGTAGGATAAATTAAGTTATGACCAGGAGCCAGTTAGCTTTGCTTAGTATGAAGGAAAGCTGGAAAAAGGAGCCTATTTGTCTATTAATTATTTCTATTTATTATTTCTGTGAAGAATAGTCCCCTGACCTTTGTTCAAATTAAAAAGTACACATTTTGTGCTGTGACTAGTCAGCTTTAAAAGTGCTGGTAGGCTGCTTTGTATTTTCTTTTGGACAGCCATGTCAGTCACTTTCTCAAGTTAGCAGTCTAAATGCTAATTTAAGTTAACTATGACCGAAGCCTCTTCTCTGTACAGTGAAGATAAAAACTGTATCAGTCTTTTTGTCTTACTAAGAGTAAAGTGTTAGTTTGTGTTTAAAGCAAAAAAAAAAAAAAAAAAAAAAAAAAAAAAGGCAGAAACACCACATAAAACAAAAACTTTTATCACATATTAGCTAAATAAACTGGCTTACCTTAAAGATGGCTGATTAGTTAACTAATTACACACATTATCAATAACCACTAAGCAATGCCAGAAAACCAAAGTTACCTCTTTTATTTGTGTTTTAGGTATAATAAATAAGCCTACCCCATTAAACTAGTGACATCTAGACTTTTTTATCATTTATAGAATATTAGCTTCTTTGAATCCTTTTCCACTTAAAGAATGAGATACTCTGAATTAACAATTAGTCCCACAGTGCTCCAAACTGGACAACTATCTGGTTGTGCTGAAAGGCCTCTGTGCTCTTAAAAAGATATAATTAAAATAAGGATTTTTTTTTCTTCCCAATTGTTTTAAAAATTAAACTTCTGTCTTTGAATTATTTGTTAGTTTTTTAGAAATTAAACAGGCCCTTCAGCTTTTTCTGTGCTTGAATTCATTTGTTTGAAATCTATTAACCTAATTCTCCACTTTAAGTAGACAGGTTTACTAACCATTTGATTAAAAAAAAAAAGTCAAAAACACAGATCAAACTTCACAAAATGAATACTAACCTTTAGTTATCACAGACCTGGTACAGGATGTTTTTTTAAGTCACTTTTAAATGGAAATAGACTGACCAGTTTAAGACTTTATGCAAAGATAAGCTAAATGAATGCTCAGACTAGGCTACATGGTAGCATGCTGTTGATCATCTCCCCTTTCACTGAAGTCTTAAGTAGCTTATAAAATATTTTTAACGTTTTTAAGGGGAGCAGCTATTCCATGTAGACCCTCTGGCCCGCATGGTACAGAATTTAACACTTGTTTTAGAAAATGTGTCCTCTCTCTCTCTCTCTCTCTCTCTCTCTCTCTCTCTCTCTCTCTCTCTCTCTCTTTCTGCCTGCCTGTATGGTGCCATTTGTGATTGAAGGGACAGAGTGACGACTTTTCTGTTACTTTAAAGTGTCTGAGGGCTAGTTTGACTGGCAGTACAAAAGACTGTGGGACAGTTTATAGTCTTTGGATGGTTCCCATAGGCCTATAAAATCAGTTGGTATTTGAAGCTGGTTCCTCCTGTCATTTAATAGTCTGTTGTTAACTCCGCTCATCAGGACGTGAGTAGACAGCAGCACAATAAGTACTGATACTGCACTATTAGCAGACTATTAGCAGAGGAGCACCACAGTGGTTAACTTGTTTTTTAAAAATGATAATAATAATTTAAATAGTTTCCTTTTTCGGATATCAAATAAGATGAAGGTGTTTTTCTTTATCTCTCCTCAGTGTGGACATGCAACATTTTGTAAATACTGTTTAGTGTGTATTTCCTTTTTTAATGTATAGTTCAAAATGTAATTCTAAAATCAAAATGGACTTAAAATTATCCAGCCATGCCTGAAATTCTTAGAGCTGAAAGTAGACATTAAAAATGTTATGTTTATATTTTTACATTTTGCAAATGCCAAGAAATTCCAGCAGACATTTTTATTTCAATGTGTCTGATGGGTTCCTCAGTGCCTTTACCAGAATGCCTTTTAAAACATACTCCAGAGTAAAGATTGTGTTCCGGTTAGAAGGAGTCTGGATAAAGCTCAGGGTGTCTGTATGATTAGGTAAAGCCAAATAGAGACTACTGGAAGTTTTTGACATTACCACAAAAATCTATAATGTGTCAGACATGGCAACACCCCTGTGTTTTTGATGGTTGAATGATACAATGAATTAAAGAAGTGCTTCAGTTACAGACATGTTGATGCTTATTTTTGTGAAACATACTCTACTGATGAGGGAATATGTGTGCATGTTTTTTTTTTTTCTTGTGAAAATGTCCTCAACACCTCCATATTCCATAACATCTGTGTCCAGAGCCAGACCACATGTCCAAAGCACCCTCTGTAGTTCATATGTTCACTCAGTGGATAGAGTCAAACAAGCATTTTTCCATGTCTTTGATCAAGAACAAGGGGCATAGACTACTCACAGAAATAATATCACTTAAGGCTTTTACAGAATTGAGATTGGAGCTCACCTACAGTCTCCTCTGGAGTCAGACAGCTGAAGTTGAGCTGAGAGGACTTTTTGTGATTTTCATGTCAAATTGTAAATATTTAGCGTTTACATTATGAGTTTAACAAAACAACTGTTAGCCTTTAAAGGCCCAGACCTGTTACCACTTTTGGAAAGCATCTTGAGAAAGCGTTTGTTATGAATTGGCGCTATATAAATAAAGATTGATGGATTGATTACTTTTTCCCTTTCTAAGGTTGCCTTACATGAGTGAACTGGAAATGAATAATTGCCCTTATTTTCACCCATAGGTGTTGTGACTTTGACCCCTTTTAAAGTTTGATTTCAAGAGTAAAAAACATCAGTGATCACATGACATGTTAATATAGAAGTATAAAAAAATAACATGGCATCTAATAACACTGGGAAAGAAGTTCTAAGTAATATGGTGTGTGTACTCTGATAACAAGGATTTTTAACTTTTAAATATATGCACAGTTAAATATCAAAGGAAGAGAGGAAAGAAAAAAGAATTTATAATGTATTTTTAAAAAATGAAAAAAAAATATTTAAAATACTTTTTCATAACTGCCAAAGATATAGCTGGAATATAAGACGATGAACGCATAACAAAACCCGTTAAATTAATAAAGATGAAAAATTAGCTTTTTATAAAAGCTTAGTGAACAGATGGATGGGTGGACAGATGGACTCCAGTCATTCCTCATTTCGTCCAGCAGGGGGCCCAGCAGAGAAAATGAGGGAGGAAAAGAAAAAAAGAATCCAGGGATCTGAGTCACCAGCGGATCCAGGTCAGACTGCTGTCTCCCCACAACTTCCTTGCATCGAGCTCAGCCCTTTAAGACACAAAACAGGCGTTTACAGACACAAAACACACGCTTACAGAGGACAATGAGCCTGAAGAGGTTCACATCACCATAGAAACCGCCTGTGGAGATAACACGAGCTGGAGGCTCAGACCAGAGAAGAAGAGGAGCGAAGCGGACCACTCGTTGTTGAGGTACGATATATAAACCTATGCTTAAAACACGCCGTGTACCAGCAGTTTAAAACACTCATGTTTGATTCTTTGTAGTTTGGTTTCTTAACATGTAGTCGAAAACCGTTTTAAACGTCACCTGAACCAAAGACGGCCGTTAAAGTAGCGGAGAGTGAGCTACATGTTGGACCAAACTAAGTCCAGTAAAGGCTGGAGTAAAGCCAGAGTCCTCAACTGCGGGCATGTCAGCCCGCAACTGGAAACATTTGGTCAAGCAAGCGCACACGTTCGTTTTCGGTGCGCGCATACGCTGAACATTATGGTAGCAGCGAAAAAGTCCTTACAAATTAAAGGCAAGCTTCAACAACGTCAATCTCATGTAGTCTTTCAAAATAAAAGCTCTTTGAAGTTGCATATTTCACAGTATTATATGTTCATTAGAATTCATATTTCTTAAAAACTACCTGTTGTTACTGTACGTTTCCTCTTCACACTGTTAGCCCATGACCTCAGCTTGACACCAAAAAAGAAAATCAGGTCGGTCTGATGTGGCAATTTAGAATAAAAGCCCTTCAAAGTTGCCCAACTCACTGTATTATATGTACATTAGAATTCATATTTCTTAACAACTACCTGTTATTACTGTACGATTCCACTCCGGGCTGGTAGCCCATGACCTCAGCGTGACACCCAGAAAAAATGAAGACAGTCTGATGTGGCATTTCAGAATAAAAGCCTGTCTAAGTTGCATATTTCACTGTACATTGGGATATACATAAGGATTCATATTGCCTAAAAAATACCTGTTATAACTGTACCAATACACATCAGATCGGTAGTACTTGACCTCAAAATGGTACAAACGAATCATCAGGTCAATCTGATGTGGAATTTCAGAATAAAAGCCCTTGGAAATTGCATATTTCACTGTGCATTAGGATTCTTTTGGCTTAGAAACTACCTGATTTTACTGTACCAGACTTCAGGCTGGTTGTCCATGACCTTAGCTTGACACCCAGTATAAAATAAGGTCAATCTGATGTGGGGCTATTTTTTTGTAGGGCTTTTGTTTTGAAATGCCAAATCAGACTGACCTGATTTTTTCTGGGTGTCAGGCTGAGGTCATGGACAACCAGCCTGAAGTAGACTGGTACAGTTATAATGGGTAGTTTTGAAGAAATATGAATCATAATGTACATATAATACAGTGAAATATACAACTTCAAAGAGCTTTTATTTTGAAAGACTACATCAGATTTACGTTGTTGTAGCTTGCTTTCAATTTGAAAGAAGTCCTTTTTCGCTGCTTCCATAATGTGCAGTGCATGTGTGGACCGAAAAAATAAAGTGTGGGCTGGCTTGACCAAATGTTTCGAGTTGCAGGCTGGCATGACCGCAGTCTGACACACAGCCTTTACAAACTGCTCATGAACACTTCATGGGTACAGTCTATGTCTTGGTTTTCAGTAACAATGTGAAACAAATAAATGTGGTGGTTGGTTCATTGATAAATGGTTAATATATCTGGTTAATATTGTACCAGTGAAATTAACGATGCTTCAATTCATTTTTTTCTGTGTGGAAAGAATATTTGAAACAAAAACGTATTTATAAATCTCCTCCCATAAACTCCTGTAAGGGAACTTTATACTGGTCTGTGTGAATGAAATGAATGCATCACTATGATTATTTCTATTTTGTTGTTTTCATAGCCTAAACCTGCAGCCACAGGATATAACATCATACGCTAAAAATAGTCAGTGAGTCATACATTTGACTTTATCATCCAGGTTCGGATGTCCTTTAAACAAGCATCTGGTGTAGATAGTTGGTGTGTCTCACCTGGCTTCAGAGATACATAAAGCTGTGTGTCGTCAGCGTAGCAGTGAAAATTAACCGAGTATTTCCTCATGATATTACCAAGAGGAAGCATATATATGGAGAAGAGAATTGGACCTAACACTGAGCCTTGAGGAACTCCATAACTTACTTTAGTGTACACAGAGGACTTGTTGTTAACATGTACAAACTGATATCTATCAGATAAGTAGGACTTAAACCAATTTAAGGCAGTCCCTGTGATCCCAAGTAATGACTCTAATCTCTGTATAAGAACACCATGATCAATGGTGTCGAAAGCAGCACTAAGATCTAACAAAACAAGTACAGAGAGAAATCCTTCATCTGAAGCTGAAAGTAGATCATTGGTTACTTTAACTAAAGCAGTCTCTGTGCTGTGATGGGCTCTAAATCCTGACTGAAAGTCCTCAAGCAGGCTGTTATCTTGAAGGAAGTGGCATAACTGGTCAGCCACTACTTTCTCTAGGATTTTTGAGGCAAATGGGAGGTTTGAAATAGGCCTGTAGTTAACTAAAGTTCCTGAATCTAGGTTAGGTTTTTTAAGGAGAGGTTTGATTACTGCTGTTTAAAAGACTGTGGCACATAGCCTGTTGATAGAGATATATTTATAGTCTCCAGTAAGTAGTAGTAGTAGTAGTCTCTCTACATTTAGTGGTACGGCAGGTTCAGATGAAGACAGGGAGTTGCTAATTTTGTCTCTAATTTTCAAAATTTTATAATTAAAAAAGCTCATAAAGTCCTCACAGCGCAGTGCTAGAGGAATCACAGGCTCAATCAAGCTCTGGCACTGTGTCAGCCTGGCTACAGTGCTGAAAAGGTATCTGGGGTTGTTTTTATTTTCTTCAATTAGTGAGGAGTAGTAGGCAGCTCGGGCATGCCTTAAGGCTGTCATGTAGTTATTTTGACTTTCCCGCCAGAGTATGCGTGACTCCTCCCTTTTATCGGAGCGCCACATTCTCTCTAATTTACGGGTTGTTTGTTTAAGTGTACGAGTTTCTGAGTTAAACCAAGGAGCTGTCCTCTGACGTTTAATACTTTTTTGTCTCAGTGGGGCAATTGAGTCCAAAGTGGATCTTAGTAGACTGGCTGAGTCATCAACAAGCTGATCCAGCTGAGTGGGGCTAAAGCTAGTGTTACAGTTATGTGTTGGTGGTTTTATTGAGTTAAAGGCAGCAGGAATAGCCTCTTTAAATTTCGACACGGCACCACTGGACAGATTTCTACTGCTCACAGTTTTGCTGCAGAACACAGAATCGTCCAAGAGGAAGCTAAAAGTTACTAGGAAGTGATCGGATAAGAATGGATTTTCAGGACAAACTTTTAGTTCATTAATATCAAGGCCATATGCTAGAACCAAATCAAGAGTGTGGTTGAAATGATGTGTAGCTTCACTAACAGACTGAATAAAGCCAACTGAGTCTATTAAGGACATAAAAGCTGAGCTAAGACTATCACTTTCTATATCAACATGGATATTAAAATCACCTACAATGAGTATTTTATCAGAGCTAAGGACCAGGTTTGATATGAACTCAGAGAATTCTGATAAGAATTCAGAATATGGGCCTGGAGGACGGTAAATTATCACAAATAGGACTGGCTGGCAGGTTTTTGAATCAGTATGAGATAAATTTAGAGTTAGGCTTTCAAAAGAAGTGTAGTTAGCCTTTGGTCTATGATTGATTTGGAGACAGGAATGATAGATAGCTGCTACACCACCACCACGGCCTATGTCACGCGGTATATGAATATTTGAATGACTGGGAGGAGTGGACTCATTTAAACTGACATATTCCTCCTCGCACAGCCCTGTTTCAGTGAGACAGAATAAATCAATCTGATTTTCTGATATAAGGTCGTTCACCAGTAAAGATTTGGATCTCAGTGATCTAATGTTTAAGAGTCCACATCTAATTATCTGGTGTTTTGAAGCCACTACATTTGAAGTTTTGATTTTAATCAGATTTATATGGTTGACTCCTCTGTTATTTGTTTTTGTGTTAATATCTAAGTGAGCTTTGGGTCGGGGGGCTGACACAGTCTCTATAGAATAATATTCATCACTATTACAACAGCCATAGCAGTTATCACAGTGATGAACACAACTGTCATAACAGTGGAAAACTGTCCTAAAGCAAGCGCAGAGGAGCGTGGAGGACTGCAGCTCTGCTCCATGGTCTCATCTCTGAGAGGTCATAAGAGTGACTCTGCCATGTTTTTTGATAAGAGAGATGCACCAGCCAAAGTAGGATGGATGCCATCTTTTCCTATCAGACCATGTTTTCCCCAGAAGGATGACCAATTGTCAATGAAGCCCACATCATTTTCAGGACACCACCTCGATAGCCAGCGGTTGAATGATGACATGAGGCTATACATGTCATCATTGGTCAGATTGGGCAAGGGGCCAGAGAAAGTTACGGAATCCGACATCGATTTAGCGAATGCACACACTGATTCAATGTTTAATTTGGTTACTTCCGACTGGCGACGTCGGGAGTCATTCGTGCCAACATGGAGGACTATTCTAGCAAACTTACGTTTACTTTTTGCCAGCCACTTTAAATTTGACTCTATGTTGCCCGCTCTGGCCCCTGGGATACACCTATGTCCAATGACTTTGCTATCTTCACGTTTCTGACTATTACTTTACAACAACAGCAGGTTGAAATTGTTTGTTGGAGAAACTCATGCACAACAAAACCACTTGTGGAATAGGTTCCAGCTTGTCCACAGGGGATGCCAAATTTTACCTAAACCAAAACTTCTTCACAGGAGCTTTAAAGTGAATTAAAAAAAAAAAGTAAACCACTGTTTGTATGTGCCACAAATCCTTTGAAGATTTGTATGTATGCTGATGTGTAAGTAGACTAACACAAGCAATTTAACACAGTTTTTAAATGCTCATTCATATTTCCCATCCCTAAATGTCCCTTAAAATATCTACAACTAAACTATAAACACTTAAAGAGATAGTACATGTTTTTTTACACCATAGTCTTTTTAAAAAATAAGTTTTTTCCCTATGTCTAGCTCACCACTTGTCTCACCTCCAGGCTCCATGTCTGTCCGAATTTCAGCCATGAGTGTCCTCCCTCCTGTTCGAAAGGACCGTGTCATTGCTAAGCTCCCTCAGGTGAAGTCATAACCTGTTCATCTCTTACTCAACAGACTGGTCAGCTTCACTGATTCTTCTTCTTCTTATTCTTCCACTGTAGTGTTTTAAGCAAGAGGCAGCAGTGCACACTCAAGATGATTTCAATAACAAAGTGAAGACGGCCTGTCAGGAGCAGCGCACCGGCACTGTGGGGTGAGTCCTGCACCCAGGGAGGAGAAGATTCTTGGATTGGTGTTTTGAAGCACTTTTATTCACCCTGAACCTTTTCTTCTTGTTATCTCAGCAGATTTAAAATCTCCAAGGTCATCGTGGTAGGTGACCTGGCTGTGGGTAAAACTTGTCTGATTAATAGGTAAGCTCAAACACAGTACCTTGATACAGTCACTGGATAATAAATGACTCTTTTAATCAGATCAGACTCCTCACACACACACATAAGGATTTTCTTTTGGGTTTTATATACTTTATTAATCCCTGAGGGTCATTAAATTGTTCCTCTCTGTTGAAACATGCTACACACACACACACAGGCTGAAATACACTCTGACATGCACCAACAGAGGCCTGTGAACATGGATTTAAAGAGAGATGCAGAGTTGGGACCACGTTGAGCAGCTGAGAGTTTGGTGCCTTCTGTCATGCCCAGGAAATGAGCTGCCACCTTTCAGCTACTGGCGCAATTTGCAAACTTAAGCTTGGTTTATGCTTGATGCATGAAGTCCACGCGGCTTTGTGCAGAAGAATAACATCATTTCACACGTGGTCCTTTTCATGCAGAAAATTTCTGTTGTGTGTGGCCAAAAATTTCTAAAACATCCACGTGGAAATGTACGGACGAAAAGTAGCTCCTAGTGTCTGATGTACAAAAAATACCAACATTTATATGACTCACCATGCAGAGGTAACCCTGTGATGAACAATTCCTGGGGTGAAATTGCGGCTTAATTTGTCAGAGAGTAGGAAAAATTGTTGAACGGTGAAAAAATAGTTAACAGTGTAACAACTTCTTCTATTCTAGTTAAGTGCTGTGTTAGACATGCGCTTGTGATACAGCTCCCCTTGCAGTTTGGCGAACAGCGCTGCGTGTAATGTTAAAGTGTATAAAAGCCACAGGTGTTCTCTCTTGCAGAAACCATAATCAGCCCTTCAGCCTGTGAGAAGACTTGAACCTGACTCTCCACTTCTCAATGTAGGTCTCTACAGACTGAGCAACTGCTGCCCAGACCACCTTCAAAGCAAACAGAGCAGTAAAAACACAAATAAAAAAGGAAGAGTTACTGTTAATGTTATCTCATCTTAAATATACTTTTCCATCATTCCTACAAACACAGATTGTTAAAGAGTATTCCTCCCAGACAATGGCTCTGGTGTTCAGAAAGCTGTTTGCTAATCAAATTAAATAACAGAACAGAATTCAAAAAAGTGCATAAACAATATCAGATACCTATTGATTTAAAAAAAAAAAATCATCTGCATTTTGGGGGGAAGTTGATTCCAGAAATGGAAAAAATTACAATGACTGAGCGTGGCTGTGAAATGTGAACCTACACGTAACACTGCTGCATCTCAAACACTGACATAAAGATCAAAACGAGTCATACAGCTAATGCTAATGCTAACACAAACAGACATATAGATCGATACTGATCGTACAGCTAACGCTAACACCAGAACTGAAATAAAGATCAATACCAATCATACAGCTAATGCTTAAAGCTTACACAAACACTGACATAAAGATCAATACTGATTATACAGCTAATGCTAACACAAACACTGACATAAAGATCAATACTGATTATACAGCTAATGCTAATGCTAACACAAACACTGACATAAAGATAAATACTGATTATACAGCTAATGCTAATGCTAACACAAACACTGACATAAAGATAAATACAGATGATACAGTTAATGCTAAATCTAACATAAACACTGACATCCAGATCAATTACAATCATGATGTTAATGCTAACACTGACATAAAGATCAATACAGATGATACAGCTAATGCTAACGCTTACACAAACACACAACATAAAAATCAATACGGATCATACAGCTAATGGTAATGTTAACACTGACATAAAGATTAATATGGATGATACTGCTAATGCTTATGCTATTGCTTACACAAAAAGCTGAATAGCAGTTGGTGACTGGAAATGCCTGTCCTGTCTTGCTTGGGCTGTCCCATCGATAAGGACAAAACTCCCCTAAATCTTATATGGCTTTGAGTCCAGTATCTTTTCATTGTGTTCTTATATCCATCTGAAGGAAATGTCAACACTTCTTCCAGCTGATCTCTTCAAAGGCATTTTTTATGTTGTCAGGTTTTGCAAAGATGTGTTTGATAAGAACTACAAGGCCACAATTGGTGTGGACTTTGAGATGGAAAGATTCGAGGTGTTGGGAGTTCCTTTCAGCCTGCAGCTGTAAGTTTTCAGTTTAATAGACGGTATCAGTAAACTGAGTCTGTGTGTTGGGCCTGTAATGTTTTCTCTTGTCATGTTACAGCTGGGACACTGCAGGCCAGGAGAGGTTTAAGTGCATTGCTTCTACGTACTACAGAGGAGCCCAAGGTGGGAAATTAGTGAGTGTTTGAGGGCATAAAACAAATAAAGACGCAAAAGTCTCAAAACAAAAGCATTTTTATCACAAACGACAGAGTCAGAGAGTTTAATGGTTTTACCTTCGTAAACGGTTCAAATCTGTTAAAACATCTGAAGTCTTTTTTTTTCTATCCCAGTGGTGATCATCGTGTTTGATGTGACTGATGTTGCGTCCTTGGGCCATGTCAGGTAAAAAAAAAAAAAAAAAAGAAAACGTACAAGGAGCACATGGTTCACATTTCTCCAGCATTTCTCCAGCCTGCAGGAGTCCAGTTTGTCTGTTTGTTTTTGCAGGCAGTGGCTAGAAGACGCCTTAAAAGAGAATGATCCCACAGCTGTTCAGCTCTTTCTTGTTGGGACAAAGAAAGACCTGAGTGTAAGTCTGCTCTGCTCTTTGACACAAACAAGTCTGTCAACATCTCTGTGAACATTTAACACTGTGAACAGGTCTTTGAACATCTCTGGGCAGTTCTGTGAACAGTTCTGTCTTTTATTGGAGTCAAATGTCTGTTGTTTGGATTGGTTCCAGCAGCACACAGTTTGTTCCCCAGCTCAGACCTCAGGAATGTAGTATTTCCATGGTTAACCAGACTGGAGTTGAAATCAGAGATATTTCTAATGCATCACTGACTGTGAAAAGTAGATTATTCAGTTTCTTATTGGAGGAAACAACAAGCAGCACACACAGAACCTTTCTTATTTATTAAGCCAAGTATGCTCACTGCATTATGGATGATGTAGGATTTAGGCTATGATAAATAAGAGACAGTCCAACCCATCAGTTATGAGTCAGAAACAGTTCAGTTCAGTTCAATACAAACATTTAGAAAACAGTCAGACAGTGAATTTAGTTCTTTTAATGTAAAAGCTCCTGTAAGAAGTCATAATGTAGTGGTAGGATTAGGGTTAGAGACTGTTAGAAAGGAGATTTCTGTATTTCTGGAAAGTGATTTTTAGTGTTTTTAACTGTCACATAGGGGTTGGACAAAGGAATTAACAGCCCACTGCAGAAAGTTTACACCTTTACAGCAACGTAAACACTGAATTTTGTGGTTCCACATCACATAACGTGATCCCATTTAATTTCCCTCTCTGTTTTCCTCGACAGTCTCCTGCTCAGTATGCTCAGATGGAACATGATGCACTCAGACTGGCACAAGAGATCACAGCAGAGTACTGGGCTGTTTCATCCCTGACAGGTCAGATTTTCTACTTTTAGTCGAGAAAATTTTTCAAAGGTTTGAAAGTTCTCTGAATGTGACTCTGAATTTGTGAGTCCTACTGGACTTTTTTTCTTGCTGCAGGAGAAAACGTGAACGAGTTCTTCTTCAGGGTTGCATCCTTGGCGTTTGAGACCAATGTTCTCGCTGAGTTGGAAAAAAGTGGGACAAGGCAGATCGGAGAGGTGGTCAGTGAGTATCCAGAGGTGTCTGCTTATTACAGTCATGTATTCCACACAGCCTTTGAGTCTGAGCATTGGTTTCATTTGTTTTTTCAGGGATTAACAGCACCTCAAACAACGTGTACGCCACCTCCAAGAAGAAACAGCCCAGCTGCTGTCAGTAAGAAGCAGGACTGTAGGGTCAGAGCTGCAGTCAGTTTCTCTCAGTGGAAAAAGACGATGGCTGCACTAGAGGCCTATGGGAGGGATTTCTGTGGTCGCAGCAGTAGGAGGGACACTGGACTTGGACTTTCAGACAGATTGAGTTCAGTCTTTGCTGGACCAGAGGGAGTTTTTTCTCTCTGTGGGATGTGGATTTTTGTGGTGTTTCTGGGTTTAACTAGTCCAGATTAACAGGGTGATCCAGCAGTTAAAACAGGTTTCCCGTACTGCAGAGGGGATGACGAGTAACATACCCGGATGTTTAATCTTTCTTAGGGCTTGAAATGAATAATCCTGCTGCTGCAGTCTGTTTATTAGTAAAGCTATTCTTTTTGATAACACTTCAATACGTTCTTAGATTTTACTCTGTTTTTACTACTACTTTGTCTCATATCATTGTTTTGTTGACAGGAAGTTTCCAATTCCTCTCTTTAATTTGTTCGATCAGATTTTCTCTTTTTGATTTGTTTATTTTTTGACGTACTCAATCTAGACAGATGTATTTTTTTGGTTGAAAGTTTTGAAACCAGTTTGACTTTAAAATTTTCCTGATTGTTTGCCGGTACTGCTATTTCAGCTGTTTGTTTACAACCACATGATTGAGTTAAATCATCACTTTTACACTTTGACAAGTTTTTATAACATGAGTTTATGAAGAAAAGTTTGAAATGTAGTCAGTATTGTTTGTGTTACTTGACAAAAAGTAACACATCATACAACCTGCTTTAATCAGGGCATGGCCTCATTTTTATTCATGTTAACTGGATAATTATTAAAAAACTACACACAGGAGAAAGAGCAAACAGCAAATAGGGCCTCCGTCAATATGATTGTAATTGTATAACAATGCTTAATTATTACTAGACAAAAATATTTGAATCATCATCATAGGACATTTTGATTCTTTTAAAAACAAGCTTTTTTCATGTCTTAAAAACAAGGTTTGTAGTTCAGGGAGTCTAAAATGGTAAACAGTGAAGCCTTAACGAAAAGAAAAAAAAATGCTGTATTATCAAAGACACCACAGTTTGTTGTCATGGTTTGTTATTTTATATTACATAGATAAACAGGCTCTCTAAGCCTTACAAAACAGAACTTCTCTCAATTATCATATTCTTCACAGTAGTTAAACAGAAAATTCATGTTTCCTGGTTCAGTTTTAGAAATGTTTGAAGGAATCAAGTCTCTTTTGGTCGATTTGGCTCTGGAGCTCTTTAGGGATGCAGTGTGAGAACTTGTAGTTGTCTTTAATCCATTTTCCTCCTTCAGTGTTCTCGATGGCCACGGCTGCAACACCTGCAGGTGAGAGTGAGATGAACAGGTTTATTTTAATGGACTGATTTCAGATTGGGGTTAGGGTTATGCTTCCTGTCGTCTCCTGACCACCTGAGGCTGCTGCTGTACAGAAAGAGCACAGAGTATCATAAAGAGCTCATCAGAATGACCTCATGTCACTCACACACTGATATGGCTGAATGGGAGCAGGTAGATTAAGGTGTCTTTTCTAAGCACATATGAATAACAGAACCATCTTGACTGACCTACGACAGAAGCTCCCAGCTTCTCCAGCAGCTGGATTGCAGCCTTCATGGTGCCTCCAGTCTCGATCCACTGGTCCACTATCAGCACCCTCAGTCCTGCAGAGAGGACGCAGATGTCAGGAACTGTTTGATTTTTTTTTTTTTTCCAGTGATTTAAAGAGCACTTAAAAATGGGAATGCTTCGATGGGCGGTTTGGAGGTGTTAAAATGCACAATGACAAAAAGTAGAAAATAATTAATTTCTTTAAAACAGACACTTGCTATGGAACAGTTTATCCCAAGACAGTAAGTTGATTATTTAACACAGTGAGAAAAGTTAGCTCTTATACACTAAAGGTTGTCTCTAATTTATAATAACTGTAATCTTTAATCGGGAATGCATTACAAGCTTTCAGTTTGCATCTTGACAAATGTGATCAGCTTCAGACTCCCTCAGTCCTGCATATGTATCGCAGTCCCAGAGACAACCTTGAGTTAATTCGGATTTCTCATTTTAACTCTCAGTCTAAAGTTGTTATTGTTTTTCTTTTTGATCATTATCTTTTTAACTTCACAAATAATCCTTTTTTCTCACAATCACTGAAACTATGAACACAAACCCAAAATAACATGGAACAAAAAACCAAAAACAAACAAGGAAAAAAAAACTATGAGCATGCTTGTTTTAATAAAGTTGATATAAAAATAAATGTTCACTATGAAACTACTTCTTGATGGAGAAACTCAAATGTTAAGATCACATCCTGCCATTGAAAGAAATAAGGGAGCAACTGTCTAACATTTGACACATTAAACTATATATATATATATATATATATATATATATATATATATATATATATATATATATATATAGAGAGAGAGAGAGAGAGAGAGAGAGAGAGAGAGAGAGAGAGAGAGAGATACATGGATGAAAATAAGATCTTCAGTTTTGTTTTATCTGTAATGAGATGCCTTAAAAAGCACATCTAAATGAGCTCACCAGAGGGCGCTGTGCTGCAGGAAACAATTTCATCCAAGGGAAGCTTTGTTGTCTTTGAGTCATGTATTACGGTTAAAGTTTATATTTGACTTTGATTGAAAATTGATTGACAGAATCTGAATCTGTAATCTTTTTTTCCAGCAGATCATTTTTATAAAATAAAAAATTTGGGCATGTTTGATTTTTAGGTGCTTTCTATAGACAACAAATAAATAGATAAAACATGTTACATCCCATCAACTGTACCATTTAAGTTCTTTTAATATAACCAGCTGTGTAAAGATGCTTTTTCTATGCTCACCACACAGGAAGTACTCCCCCAAAGAGCAAAACTAAACCTTTGGTGCCAAATAATAATGTAGACAAGCATGGCTTTGCTCTCCGTAAACTCTTCATAAACTGATGTCTTATCATCAACACTACCCATGAACATTATTAACATTATGTCCCTCTGCAGCTTTCTTGGGACCGAAAACATCACCAGCTGTGTAAACATTCGTCCTCTGAGCAGACGTTTTTCACATACAGTGCTGCCTGAAAGTTTGTGAACCCCAGAAGACACGGTCACTGTTTTTGTTAGAAGAAAAAAAACAAAAACAAAAAAACCCATTAAATTAACCTTATTAAATGCACATCCAAATCCCAATTTATAGATAAAACATTTTCAAGTAATGGACATACACAGAAAGAGATATTTTCATTATTTAATTCAACAAAAGTGGATTATTTGACAACAACTGAGAATTTAATATGTACAAAAGTATGTGAACCCTTGTAGTTAGTATCTTGTGCCTCCTCCTTTTGTTGCTATTACTTCAACCAGGCGTCTTCTGTACCCACTAACCGGTCTTTCACATCTGCTTATGGGGATTTTTGCCCACTCCTCCTTGCAGAACTCTGCCAGTTGAGAGAGGTTGGAGGGACACCTGGCATGGACCATCTTCTTAAGGTTTTGCCACAACATTTCAGTCAGATTAAGGTCTGGACCTCGACTGGGCCAATCCAGAGTACAGATCCTCTTCCTCTGAAGCCATTCCTTTGTAGTTTTGCTGGAATGCTTTGGGTCATTGTCTTGTTGCAGAATCCATTTTCGTCCCATCTTCAACTCTCTGACGGATGGCAGGAGATTCTGGTCAAGAATTTCTTGATGGACCTGAGAATTCATGGTTCCCTGGATAATGTGGAGTCGTCCAGGTCCAGAAGAAGAAAAGCAGCCCCAGACCTTTACATTTCCACCCCCATGCTTCACTGTTGGGAGGAGGTTCTTCTCTTGAAATGCAGTGTTGGCTTTTCTCCAAACATGGCAGTTCTGACTGTGACCAAATAGTTCTACTTTGGACTCATCTGTCCAGAGGATGGACTTACAGAAGGCCTCAGGTTTGTCCAAGTGCTCTCTGGCAAAGTTGAAACAGGCAGCTTTGTTCTTTTTTGAGAGCAGAGGCTTCCTTCTAGCAACCCTCCCATGAATGCCATGGCTATTCAATTTTCTTCTGGATGTAGCACACACATTTGTCCCAGATGCTACCAAGGAGGTCTGCAACTCTCTGGAGGTGATATGCGAGTTGGCTTCTACCTGATTTATTATTTTTCTGGTGCTTCTGGGTGATATTTTTGATGGGCGTCCACTTCTAGGCAGAGTTGCTGTAATGTTGAAGGCCTTCCATTTGTAGATGATTTGTCTTACAGTGGATGGATGGAGCTGGAATCTTTTGGAAATGCTCTTATATCCTTCACCAGACTGATGGGCTGTCACTACCCTCTTCCTTATGTCATCAGATATCTCCTTCCCTCTTGGCATTGTTGATCTGTATGGACCTAAAGGGCTTTGGCTGGTTTCTTCTCTCTTTTAATTAGAGCTGGTCAGACCCTTTCTCAAGGATGTCTCATGTCATAGGTCTGCTTGACTGATTAATTAAGCACCCAGTTGTGTTTCACCTGAGTCCTTAACCTGCATGACTACCAGTGCAGATGGGGGTTCACTTACTTTTACATAAACACCAATTCTATGTTTTATGTAGTTTTCAGGGCATGTATACAAGTCCCTCTAAAAAGTAGATACAATTGATAAACATAAATCTGACATTTCATTTATAAAAACTAGTGGTGATAGAATAAGAAAATCATGGCAGAACAACAGAAGCATCCAACCTGTTCAAGGGGTTCACAAACTTTCAAGCAGCACTGTATATAAGAGGGTAGAAAACAAAGAGAGGTTGACCTGGTCTTGGCACATCCAGCCTTACTTCCATAGTCTTTTCTTTGCCTGTGTAATCGCTGTACTGCTGGCTTTCTGTTGCTACACACAAGTGTCCTGCTTTACGCACAGCCAGAAAACCTTTTCCAAGGACGGTGGCAACAGATGTCCCTGAAAACAAACAGCAAACACAGGTCAGCAGGCCGTTCCCAGCCACAGGATGGACTCACAGCTTTCATTCAGGCAGCGAGGCTCAGAGGAGACGGGCTGTCTAAATTTGGAAACTTTGCTGCAGGGGTTAGGTTTCCTGCTCCATGCATGGGCCGACTAACTTCACAGAAGTATTAGTGAAATCTCTTCTGAACTATTTCTTTTTAAAACCATAAAATCAATAATTTCCTTACCAAGAATGAAGCCCATTGCATCAATCCCAGCAACTAGGTCAATGTTATCATTCTGAAATGGACTGATAAGGTCTTTGACACAGTCTGAAAGAGCCTGAATCAGGACAGGAAACACACAAAACACATACAGCCTGTGTGTTTCTGCAGCTTCAAACAATTTTTACACTGTAAGAGGAGAAACAAAGGGCACAAGAAAAAAAAACTGATCCAACCTGAGAATTGCAGTATAGTCTGGATGGGTCCAGCCAGGCAAACGTTGGTCCTTTGGTGTTTGGTGCCATCAGAGAAAGGTACCATCCTTTAGACCGGTCTGCAGGAAGTGCCAACACGTCCATTTACACAACAACAGTGTCTGCACAGGGAGAGAAGAGCTGTGGCCAACTGAGCGGGCTATGTGTGTGTAACTGGGAGAGAGAGAGAGAGAGAGAGAGAGAGAGAGAGAGAGAGAGAGAGACAGACAGAGAGAGAGAGAGAGACAGAGAGAGAGAGAGAGACAGAGAGAGAGAGATCAGGTTCAAGTAGATCTGCTGGTGAGTGGGAGGAGGCTGTCAATAATATTAGACTGCTCTGAAACTGACGCTGTTTCTTGACTCAATAAGTAGGAAAGAACTCATTAAGTAAAAAGTAAAAGATTACAGTTTTAACAGTAACAGTTCATATTAAGCTTAAGTTTCATTTGTTTCCATTTCATTTTAAAGCACTATGACATCCTGTTTTGAAAAGTGCTACATAAACAAAGTTTATTATTATAAAAAACATCAGATAATAAACAAGTCATCAGAGGCCTGCATTACGAAGCTGAATTTTCCTTTAGCGAGGTAAACTTCTGGGTTAACCCTGGATTTTCCGTCCTACAAAGCTACTTCACTGCTTAGCGGGATGAATCAAAGTGGTAACTGAATGCTTAACCTGATTCGGAGTAGATCAAGATCTGGATAAGAGATCAACAAGTAGAAAAGCAACATCTCCTGACCAAACAGCTTTTTCAGAAAATACTCTGCCCTCAATTTTAATGCGCGGAGTGCTTAGGAGAGACTTTTTAGGGACAGATGCAATCCTTTCAATGTCCAGGATGATCCTGTACAAGAGATTCAGATTTTCACCAAATGGTCTGAACTTCATTTGTCAGCTGATGGATCCATAAATAAATAAATTCAGTTGATTTCATCCAAACATCAGAGACAGAGTGAAGAACTAAAGCCTCACTGACCGCTTTGAAGGAGGTTTTTGTTCTTGTTCCTCAAGTCTGTTCAGCTCCACTGTTTGCATCTGAAATAATGATGTTAATAATAATGGTCACACGCATAGACTGTATATAGAATGGACAGCATGGCTCTGCATTTTACCATTGTATGATTTTGAAGCCAAAAAACCTCCATTGTGCAGCCAGAGTCAGTAGAGACTATGAGGGACTCCAAGAAAATCTGAGTGGAAGCTGGCAATGTTTTTTTTTTTTTTTTTTTTTTGACAGACTTATCTCTTTTAACTCTCCTACCTGATGTATTTTACTATTCCCATAAACACTGCACAAGAACAGCAGCTGTCAATCATCGTAAAATGAAACATAAAACCGAGTTTTAACGTCTAATAACTGATGAAAAGAAACTTTTCAGTATAAAGAGGACCTGAACACAATGCAGCCTAATAATATCTAAATATCACCACAGCATACGGATGAGAGAAACATTTCTATGAGTTGTATTAATTTATTAAAGTTGACCACAGCCCATCCGGTATAAATATAGAGGCAGAGTTTTGACCTATACTGCAGCCAGTCACCAGGGGGGGCAGTTTTTGATTTATACTACAGCCAGTCACCAGGGGGGGCAGTTTTTGATTTATACTACAGCCAGTCACCAGGGGGGGCAGTTTTTGATTTATACAGCCAGTCACCAGGGGGGGCAGCTTTTGATTTATACTACAGCCAGTCACCAGGGGGGGCAGTTTTTGATTTATACAGCCAGTCACCAGGGGGGGCAGCTTTTGATTTATACTACAGCCAGTCACCAGGGGGGGCAGTTTTTGATTTATACTACAGCCAGTCACCAGGGGGGGGGGCAGTTTTTGATTTATACTACAGCCAGTCACCAGGGGGGGCAGTTTTTGATTTATACTACAGCCAGTCACCAGGGGGGGCAGTTTTTGATCTTTACTGCAGTCAGACACCAGGAGGAGCAGCAGGGGGAGCCTCAAAGAACTGAATGTAAAGTCTAAAGCAAAGTTTGGACACTGAGGAAGAGCTCTGCTCCAAACGTCTGAGCTGTGATGAAGTCAAAGTGAGTGATCAGAGTGCTGTCTGTTTATATTGTCCCATGAATGAATCCTGTTTAATCTCATGAATTTACACATCAACAGAGTCACAGTTTGTTGACAGCATTCCTTCCTGGATTTTTGAATTCTTCATATTTCTAAAGAATAATTGTCTGCTCCACCATAATAAAGTAGGCTGCACTGCAGGGTTTCTGTCTCTCCATGTTTGTGATTGGTCAGACGCTGCAAACTCCACCCTTTTAATGTGAGCGCATTCAGATCAAGACTGGAAGACCCTGGATTTACTGAGCGAGTTGATCGTTTATCAGGACTGACAACGTCTTGTAAAGTCAACCCAGGTAACGGAGAGAGATCCTGGATCTGTTAATCCAGCTTCATAGTGTGGCAAGGTGGGGAGGCACTAAGGACTGGTGTATTGTAAACAAAACAATACTCTGACCTGACAACGCCACCTGGGGAATAACACCCCAGGAAATATACAAACACCTCACTCACTTAAAAGGTGAGTGAGGTGAACACAGGTTAATTCACTTATCGAACACAGGTTCCATAACTGAATTAAGACAGAGACGTGGTTCCAACATAAAATTTAAATTTATTGATTTTGACTGGAAGTATCTGTAGAGAGAAGGGTATTAGTTATTGCTCTAAAGAAGTAGTTTAGTCAACTTAAAAAAATATTAAACTCTATTACAGTGACAATGATTTGTTTCATTATAAAAAAGACACCTCCAATCAAAAGTAATTTAAAAGCAGTAAAAAATGAAAGGTGGAGTGAGGGATTCCAGCAGAAGGGAGACAGCCTAACATCAAGGGGTGTGTTCCAGGAGTGCACTTACTCACCACTCATGAACCCACAGTAAATGGCAATCACAGCAAAGGGTGCAAACTATTGTGTTCCGGTGCGCTTACCACTACAGACGGTGCAGGGAACCACCTAGAGTACCAAGCCTCCACCAGCAGCCAGTAACCATTTCACTGTGTGTGGCTGCATTCAAGTTCAACCATGAGGTAAACCAAGACTCTGGTTGCATTTATTAAATGTTTGAGAAAAAAAAGCAAAATGAAAACCTGTTTAAATGGAACCTGCTCACTAGTAAAATAATAAACTTGCATTTAATTGATCATGTATAGAAACTGGACAGGAGGATCCTCTTTAAAGGCCTCAGACTGTTGATCCACATGTTGGACAGAACTCCAGTCCTGAGAAAAGGTGTTCAAACAAACTCAGGTTACAACAACAATCATCCCTCCTCCAGTTCTCAGAATGGACTGCTGTTATTTCACTCACTGGATAAACTTGTATTTAGTGTCATACAGATTTGGTATGAGAGGGTTCAAGCTGAGTGTTTATCTTTGTGCATCCAGAATTGGTTCTTTCCCACGGACTGCCCTTATGAGTCTCAGTAAAAAAAAAAAAAAACACACACACACACACACACACACACACACACATACTTACAAAGTTCATCCTCATTTTCACTTCACTTCACCTCACATTTATTCCAGTCATGTTTAGAGTGTTGTTTTAAGCAGATGGTACATACCTGATTCTCATTTAGGTGTATAAATCTGTAATGGTGATTTTAAAGCTTTTAAATATCCACAGGGAAATAACCACAAGATATTTTTACAGTGTGTTGACAGAATGACTGGTGTTACCTGGTGAATGTAAATCCCTGACTCACTTCCCTTGTGTTTATTTGTTACTTTATGCTCCTGCCTGTTCTCCATCCAGCTGCTGACCTCTCTGCCTGCATTTTGGTGCAGGTGACAGAAAGAAAAGCTGGCCTGAAGTGTATCAGCTGTGTTACAAAACAAACGTGAGAGTGATACAGGTAATAAAATCAAATGTTTAACTGAAATCATGTGGTGTAGCAGGTGATAATTCACGAGGTTCTTTCATCATTACTGCTCAGATGGACCAGATCACCGGTGGAGGAACAGGTGTGTTTGAACTTGTGTTCTTTTTAACAACTACTATCAGAAACAACCCCACTTCAAAATTTAAACAAAGTTTAAAAATTAGTTAAAAACATTAGTATTTTTTTTTTTTTATCTCCCTGTGTGAGTAGTTTTGTGATTTTCCTCTCATGCAGTCTTTAGACAGTCAATAATATAACTCACTGTCAAGCTTTAGTGTGGAAAACATAAACTGAGTCCAAGCTGTTTATATCCTTGCCTTGCACCCACCTGGTGACGCTACCGATATTAAAATATGAATTTATAGATATAATAAATCCTCTTCTCCATAGTCTGCATTTCTCTTGAGATCAAATGAGGTGGTTTTATTCTGGACGGGAGCTTTAAAATTTTAGTTCTGGGCTAACTTTGACTAACTGGCTTTTCAAGCCTACCTCAGGTAGTCACATGAGGATCTGCAGGCTAGTTCCCTCAGTAGGTATTAAGAGCTCAATTAAAATGATGGGAAAACAATATGATTCTCACCATGCATTCAATAAAATTTATTAACAAAAATCACAAATCCTAAGCTCTGGTTCTTTAACGACCTGATCCAGGAGGTTTTTTCTTACTTTAAAAATGTGTGGAGGTGTTTTTACAGCACCATGATATTTGGTGTTAGCTAAGCAGAAGTATGAAAACTGATGAGCCCTATACGGATAGGTGGAAAGAAACACATCTGGTTCAAAGTATCAGCATTTGAACTAATAAAGCAGCTGTATCACACTCATACACTGACTGCTCATCTCCTCCAGGGGCGCTGTCCTGCCCTTGCCTGTCAGTAGAAAACAGTGAACCAAACTGCATAGCAAGTAGGTTTAACCCAGTGTGGCTCCTCTGTTTCACCCTGCCTGCGTTAGCTGACTCCAGAGTTTTCCTCTGCTCAGCTGGATTATTCCCCTCGTCTCACGCCCTCCTCCAGTGACCGCAGAGACTTATGGGAAATTTTTTTTCTCTCCCACACAGTCTGGTCGAATGTTGCCTCTGGTGATTTTACATCATTTCTCTCCGCCTTCCAACAATCGGATTTCAGTGCCTTGAGTAGGCTGGACCTCCGTCTCTAGAGCTCCCTGTAAGACCAGCCATGTGACTAAACCCTGGGCTGATTAAAAACCCGACCTGACAAGAGCTTTTTTCTTCTCTGCCTGAAAAGTCATGGTTGAACAGATGCGGGGGTCTGTTTGCTGAGCATCGTTTTCAAAAGCCACGTGTGTAAAGTAACTCACATACAAAGAGCTCACCTGATCACCTGAAGAGCTCACCTGACTCAGTGACTGTTAAAGTTAATACTGTGATATATCACACATGTTGACTTCTTCCAGTATATTCAAAACAAAGTAAAGCAGTGTAAACACACCAAACTCCTCATGTCTGATGATCTGCTAATGATTTATTCAGATATCATTCTGAAACTCCAGAACTCCGACTTAAAGAAATGAGACACAACTCCAAAATCATTAAGCTCATTCATTCTGTCTTCATTTTAAAGTGTTACTGCAATCAGCAAAACAGCAAAATCAGAACTCATAGCCATCCCTCCCTGAACCCTCCCAAGGAGTCCCACCTGAGGTGTTTAACTGATTATTTCAACTCTAAAAAAGGAGATCAGGAGGTGCCAAATTTTTCAGATTTCTCGAGTTTGCTTTCAAACAAATTGAATACTGTCTAAATCAAACCGCAGGTGTTTCTTGAAACCTTTGACAGGAAAATAAAGATCCCACCAACAAATCTCACGGAGCTGGGACTCAGAGCATCCCTGTGTGTTCAGGCTGTTTCTGTTAAACTGCTATTAACACAATGCGGTGAAACTACAGACAGTATTCTGTCATTTGGACTTCAGAAGTGCAACAAGTGCAACATTTTACATTTAATCAGACTATTTCCTTCTATATTGGAGCACTTATACTTCAAACTCTTTTTCCTGCATCTTCTAAAAATTGGTACCCAAACTTCCGCAGGAGGAAAATTGTGCACACTCAACTCAGCTGTAGTGATTATCAGTCCTCCTTATACGGATTAAAACGTTCATAATTACCGTTCCCTGACCGTGGTTCATTATTCTTCAATGAAAATGATTCGTTTTTAAAACTGGCTCACTGGTTAATATTGTTTATCAAATAAGAAAAGATGAAATCAGAGCTTTCAGTGCTGCTACACCAAAAGGTGAGACGTTGGGTAAAAAACGCAAGAGGCAGTTGGAAAATGTGATTTGAGTTCATTCAGCCGATAATCTGCTCAGAATGGTTTTTCTCTGAATCAGTTCAGCCTTCAGTCAGAAAGGTTTGCGAGTGACAGCGCCAACCTTTCCCCACATTCCTTAGTGAAAGAGTTTTGTCGCTGCACTGTGATTAAGACCATCACCAATCCACTGCCTGTTTTGTGGCATTTGAAAGATATCCAGTCTGTTCGGTTGGTGCAGTCACCCCATGCCTGTTACCATGGGAAGAGGGGCGAGCAGGAATCTCCTCCATGCGTGTTCCCAAAGTAAATCTCCACTTTCTGCAGGCTTGAGCTGGGGGGCTGGAGGGGTGGGGTGTGTGTGTGTGTGTGTGTGGGGGGGGGGGGGGGGTCACTTTCGTTCATCTCTCCCTGGCTGAAAGGATGTGGAGCACACACCCACTCATTCACCCTCTCCTCTCCGTCCGCACAGCTCGGTGTTTCACAGTATTTATGGCAAGGACCAGTGCTCTATGATGGGACGGTGAAGCGTTTGTTGGATCCGGACGGATCAATCCACCCAGGACGCGCTGTTTCTGTTTCTAACGCATGGTGGGACACATCTTTGAAGTGTGCGCTCTCTAATGCTGTGATAGATGGAGATCCTCTGATCGGGATGGAGATCTAGAGAGGTTAATTCGGCTAACTCCTCCCACCTCTGCCTTTTATCGTATTAATAATCACACCACTTGTGCGTCGCCTTAAAAGAGGGAGGGCTGCTCGAGAGCGCCGGGAAGCCGCGAGGAGCTGTCTGGATTCCGCGTGGTGCTGAAAGTGCCACTCGTCGCATCATGTGGTCGGTCTTCTTTGTCTTTCTGTCTTATCTGGACAGAAACTTTATCAAGGGCGACTTCCTGAGCCGCGCTTTGGACGCAGAAAAAGAGAGCAAAGAAATGTTGTATATGCTCAATGGCACTTTCTGCGCGACAATGTCCACCGTAAGGGAGAGCTTCCTCTACCAGGTGTCAGATGGAGCTGAGGCTGTTCGCTCCTTCGTCAGCCCCGCCGGCAAGCTCGTGAACTGCTCAGTCTCCGCGAACCAGGCGCAGGTGAAATCGTTCATGCACGAGTGCAGGATGGGACTGAAAGAGCAGAGGAGCTTACAACAGATGGAGACGCGCTATGCGCGCTTGGAAGAGGCCAAAGTAATGTGCCAGGAGTTCAAAAGGTCTGAGCGCAGCGGCAGGATGGGAAAGGATGGAAGCGACGACTCTGCGCTGCAGGACGAGGTTTTAAAGAGATCCAAGAGAGGATTCACTTATCCGGGGACCCTGTGGTGTGGAGCTGGAAACATGGCTGACAATTATTACCAGTTGGGTAGGTTAGTCTAGTTTCTTTGTTTAAGCGCATTAAGCTGACCACGTACCAACCGGTTTCTGACCTCCGTGTTGCAGGAGAGTTTGCAGAGACGGATAGCTGCTGCCGTGTCCACGACCACTGCCCGCACGTCATCCACGCCTTCTCCTCCAACTATGGCCACACGAACTTTAAGTGGCACTCCATCTGCCATTGTGACTGTGACAACGCGTAAGTGCTGATGTTTATACTGAAGCCTCTGTGCAGCAGAGAGTTTGGTTTTAGTAGCACAGTTTACAGCCAGTCAAAATCCTTCTGCAGATGTGAGCCATGAAAAGACTGCATTCAGACTAAGCGGGTTTGAACACTTTAAAAAGGTTGCTGTAACTTTTCAGATGACAAAAATAAGTGACAGAGTAGTGTAGGAAAGAGCATTAGAGCAGGATTAACAGAAATACATATTTTTGTAGCTTTTTGTATAAATCCGTAAGAAAATGAGGTTCAGAATAAGTTTTTAAGGTTAAAAATCACATTTCACAGAGTTTGAGAAGTTTTTATAATCTACTACTTTTTTTTTTTAATTTCTGAAACTCCTAGAAGAGACACATTGTGTGCTTACAATAAATTTCAGGGAGTTAAAAAGCATTATCTACTGACTGATAGCTGTAAAGCATCAGCTGACTCCGGGATTTATCCTGGAGTCAGGATAAATCCAAACTGTGACAGGAAACTGCATCCTGACAGTCAGTCCGGGCAGAGTTAGGATCATTATTTCTGTGATGCAGTGGTAGATTCACAAATTGAAATTTCACTTTCACTGTTTTGATAAATAAAGACAGGTGTACTTAAAGCTGCAGGGCAAGACAGTCCATACAGACAAGGTACTGGAAAAAAAAATCATCATCTGAGTAATGTTTCATAATGCTCAAGAACTGATTTTACTCACTGATGCAAAACTTTGACAAACGTTAAAGTGAAACTGGGTCACTATGACCTGGTCCTGGTGGATAACTTTCAGGTGCTTTTATTGATACAACATGCAGTTATCAGTGTTATAAATCATAAATACAACAGCTCCATAGTATGATGAGAGCAGGGAGCATTCACAGCACTATTTAAACATGGAAAATGTGGTTTTTGTTTTCCGGAGTACTCTCCTGAAAAAGAGGCCACATTACAGGCTGAAGGTTGATTGCCCCCCCCCCCCCCCCCCCCCCCCCCCCGTCTCTCTCTCTCGCAGGTTGAAAGCCTGTTTAAGGAAGGTGAACGACACCTCTTCCAGAGTGGTTGGTCAGGCCTTCTTTAATGTCATCGGTGTGCCTTGTTTTGAGTTTGCTTTTGAAGAGCAGTGTGCTGAGCGCCACTGGTATGGCATGTGAGTACCAGAGAAGCCCTGTGTTGAACTCTGTAGTAGATTGGCAGCTGAACTACTTTCTGAAACCTCCTCCTTCTCCTGTTCTCTCATAGGTGTAAACGCTATCAGAAGTTTCCTATTGCTGTGCTGAAAGAGGCGGTCCCATATGACTTTGGTGGAGTTGACGTCATTGATGTGCTGACGCGTGCTCCTCCCATGAAGGAAGAGTCCAATAACAGCCGAGACAGACAGAAACCCGAGAGTAGGACTCAGTCTTCAGTGTCAAGCCCCGAAGAGCCTTCGCTTAGAAATGTGGTCACAGCTGCCGAGGACTTCATCAAGGTCCTTGCAACAGTCTCCACCTCTCAAAGCTCCACCACTGACCCTGATAAAGCAGACACACAAAGCTCAGACAAGAAGAAGAGAAAAAAGAAGAAGAAGACCAAAAAGCAGAAAGGGAAAGGAAAAGGAAGGAGGAGGAAGCAGAAAGCAGAGGAAGGAGCTGCGGAAGACACCATTTCTCTGAGTAACTTCATCAGTGAGTCACACAAACACAACCCGTCTAACACAAGCAGCGTCAAAGACCGGGAATATGAGCTTGGAGAGAGAGAAGAGCCCTCCAATGAAGTCATGAAAGATGAACCAGCAATGGGAGAGCCTGCTTCCATAACCACAACTACAACAGCTTCAACAGCTACAACAGCAGAGGAGAAACCAACAGAGCTGACTGAGTCTGCAGAACAAGTCTCTTCTCCTCCAAACACAACAACCGCTGTCCCACAGAAAGCAAAAACCAGGAGGCTACGAACAAGGGAGGCGCAAAAAGAGCAAAGGAATTCCTCCTGAGAAACCTGTTACTGACAAAACAGATGAGCCTCAAACCACTCCAGTCCCATTCACCATTACCATAGTCCCAACAGCAAGGCTTGAACAACAAAACCCTGAGAGCGACACAGAGAAGCGACTTGTCTTCAGCACTGCCAGGATGCCCATTGTAATCCCTAAAGTCAAAAGAAACAGGTCAAAGGAGAGAGTAGACAGAGAAGGAAGGAAAAAAAGGAGGCGAGTCAGCTCGGCCTCTCCCATTGTGGCCACGGCCCATGAGCATTCCTCTACGGACGGTCTGAAAGTGATCCCTCTCGCTGAGACTCCCATCATGCCCTCACTGCCCATCACAGTGCAGCAGGTTTCACACAGGCGGGACCATTCAGGACAGATGTCACACGTTATAGCTCTGAACTCCTCCTATAGCGTTTTGAAAAGGCAGAAGTTGAAAGGAAGAGGGCTGAGGAGCAGGCGCAGGAAAACAGTTCTGCTTCAGCAAAGTAACAGTCCACTTCCTCACAGCCACTCTGACAATGTGCCTCCATTTCTCCCTGCTCCAGGTGCAGGTAATGCTCCTGACAGTGGCATCCTGCCATCTATGGCTCAAAGCTCAATCAGCAGGCTCAAAGACGTAACAGAAACTCAGACTGAATGGAGGCTTTCTAATACCACAGTCTCCCCATCTATCATTACAAAAACACACAAGCATACATTTAGACAGCCCAGAAAGCCAAGAAAGAAGGCATTACCTCTTTCTCCTGGTGATGGAATGTCTTTGCCTAAACAAACTGAACAAACAACAAATAAATTTACAACTATGCCATCCAAGGTCACCGCCACTGTACATCTAAACCTGCAGACCTACAAGACCACCTTAGCTACGCCTGTGATGAGTCCACTTCAGTTATCTATTGAGAAAGGCAAAAGCACAATTCATCAGGAAGAAGAGAAGGAAAGCAGCGCTGTCTTCCAGACAACAATGAGCTGTTAGCTCCTGTTATTCACATAAACCTGAAAAATATGAATTGCAACTTTATCATTTTACATTTACAGAGTAATCTTTGAAGGTTCAGACTTTAAATCACATAACTGAACAGAAATTGTGTCTGAATGTGTTGTGAGAATCATGTTTGGAGAAACTATGTGCTGCAAGCCTACAATAAATTGAAAGTGATTGTGATTCTTTTAAAAAGCTAACATGCTTATTTTTTCAGATAACCACAAACATTACTCTTCTGTTTTCTTGCCAAGAGTAGGATGAAAAAGTTGAAAACATTTTTGAATGTGTACGCTAAATATGACGCTACAACCATTAGCTGTTAGCTTAAAATCCCAATGTGATATTTTAATATATTCTGTTTTTTGCACATATAAAAGTAATTAATTCTTATTTATTAATTGTTGAGCTAAGGAGACTATGCCAGGCAGGTGCTGGTCATATAAGACAAAGCCCGTTTAGATGTTTATTTCAGTTTTCAGTATGATAAGCTTGGCTAACAGCTACTAGCTCTAGTTTAAACTATTTGGTTAAGACAGCAGAGTGTTGTTGTATTTTTTTTCTTATTCAGCAGGAAAGATATCTGGTTTATTTTCTGCAATGTTTAACATTAAAATCTAGTGCCACTAAAATTATATAAGATGACACATGGAGCAGAGTTAGCAAGTTAGCTAGCAGTGGTCAGTGAGACTAAGATATATGGAGTGATTGCTTTATTTACCTAGATAGGTTTCAGTAAGCAAGCTTATTTTCTGCAGTGAAGTATTATATATATATATATATATATATATATATATATATATATATATATATGTATATATATATATATATATATATATATATATATATATATATATATATATATATATATATATATATATATATATTTATTTTTTTATTTATTTTTTTATTTTTTTTTTTATTTATTTTTTTTTTCATATTCTATTGTTTCACATGAAAGTCAACCCAGTTTATTTCCCCAGCAGTGTCCAATATAAAAATCTAGTGCCACTAAAATGATATTGGATATAAGATGGAAAATTTGCCTGAGTTAACAAGTTAGTTAGTACATGACAGTGAACAAAGTAAGCTAACTTGCAAGCTCTAGCTTCATATTTACTGTGCAAACTTGACTTGTATATGATTAAGTGAATTAATTTACTTCCCTCCAATATTTAACACACACAGCTGTCTTAAATAAGATATCTCAAGTTGTATATTCAGATTTATTCAGATGAAGCATAAAAACGCACACAGAAGGCTAACTAGCACAGATAGATTGATTCATAAATTGATTTGTAGGCACATTTTTTGCAGTCTTAGCAGGAAAGGATTACTCTGATGAGTAATCTTTAATTCAGAGGCTTAATGTTGACCTGCGGTTTTTGTGAACCTTTCCATCAAAAACTGCACACTCATTCTGAGTTAATGCACAGGTGTTCTTTTGTCCAAAGTAGACTCCAGGCTTTGGGGTTATAGTTGCATCCCTGTAGGGTCTGAGGCTGGGTCACATTCTCTGCACAGCTTAGGTGCTCACTTTACGCATAACTCTCACCTTTAACCCCTCAGGGTTAGTTGTAACACCCAGTGCAGAGTCTGAAATCCTTCTGGTCAGCTGATCCTCACATGGTTGCATAAGAGGAGTTTGTCTGGATGAGTTTGAAAGAGTCTTGGGTGTCTAAATCTGATCGTCATCACTGGTACGTCGAAGGCATTCCAACGCTCAGACAAACTGCAGCGCATCAAATCATCTCATGCAGAGCTTACAAACAATGAGAATTGTGCAAAAATGAGGACCTTCATGCTGCAGCTCAAGTTCCAACATTTTTTGGAAGACACCCAAGCATTCAAAGGAGCTTGGCATTCAGACTCGATCATAAGCTGAAACGGTGGAGGGACTAACAGTTGGATCTGTGATAAGACCATTTTATCCACAGGGAGGGACAAAATGTAGCAGGAATTTTACACTGCATCTGCAGATTTATGAGATCTGAAAGTTAGTTTTAGGGTCTTGCTTCATGCTTAAATCAATAAAATAATAATAAATTAGCATTAGGGTTTAAAGCTCAACTTTTGAATTTTTCTTACTCCAAACAAAAGGATGCTTAATAACACCCAGAAAATGCAATATAAAACTTCTATATAAGTCCTTTACACACACACACACACACACACACACACACACACACACACACACACACATACACACAAATTTATGCACAATCAATGGAATGTGCTTCAGTGACATTGCACACCACGGTCTGCAGCTTCCCATTACCAAGAGAATCCAATATCCCATTAAGTTCCACAAACACAAGAAAAAATCCATTGATTCAAAGAAACTAACCCATCGTAGTGAAATTGGCTGCTGAGGCACTGATGGATGAGGAAAAGGGAAACTGTGCTTTTCCTTTTATTCTTGAATAAGAATCAAAATGACGCATCTAAGAGAGCTGAGCTGGGTTTTCCTGTTTCTGTAGGTTGTAGAGAATCGTATTCCTCTCCATGAAATACAAACATCCAAGGATGCAGTTATTGAAGCCATAAAAGGTCATGATTTAACACATTTTATTTCTGTTCTCCTTAATATAACAACTTAATTTCACTTGTTTTCTTGAGATCTCAACTTATTTTCTCATCTCTAAGAAAGAGAGAAAAGAAAATGTATTCAATCACACCTTTTAGTGTTTCCACATACCACACAAACACATCTAATGATGTTTTCATTGTATCTGTTAAAACTTTCTTTCTTTGAATTTCTTTCAGGTGACGATGGCAACCATTGACCCAGTTTTTCTGACACACTTTCTTTGATTGGGTGTGAAGAGATGTCCAGCGCTTACAGCCAAAAAAAGTGTTTGTGCCAAATACTTTGCCAGCGATGTAGGCCTTGTTTAAAGGGATGTTAATTAACATAAGAAAAACAGTGGGTGGTGGTTGGCAGTCTCTTTCCACAGCCATGCTGGCAGCTACATTCTCCTGTGGTCATGGTGGACATTCCAAATACAGTCTGAATTTTAAACTGTCCAACCATTGCTAAGAATTAAATATAAGTCTACACTGAGAAAATATAAAAGGAAAATAAAAATACATAGACCTTAGATTTACAAAATATGATGGGATGCTGTAGTTTGGGTTGTTTCAACATCGTAATCTAGTATTACGTACATCGAGCAGTTGACCAAAGGAAAAAAAAAAATCTAAGAAACTTGAAACCCACTGAAAGGTCCCCTTTATGTATCACTTCATGAAGGGATTGAGTTCAGGACATTACACACAGTACAGAGGTACAGTACAGAGGCAGGTGGCAAAGGCCTGCCATGGTTTATATAAAGTGAAAAAATCTACTTGGCACCTTTTCTTAAGCTCTTTATTAACACCTTCAGTCTAAATCAGCCTTTCTCAAAGTGTGGTATGTGTACTGCTAGTGGTACTCAGGCTCAATTAGTGGTATGTGGCAGGATCACAGAATTAAATATAAATTAAGGGTGTGGTCACACTAGCCATCCAAACCGGACTGAACTCAAGCACGATTGCAGCACCGCTCCTCCACGGTCACACTACTTCAACATGAACCAGACCCTGGGCACATGCATTGCCCGCCTACGTCACCATGAAGCGTCTGTTTACATGGAGCGTGGTCTCATCAGAGTCAGAGTGAGACACAGAGAACAGGATTACAACTTTAGTGACTTTTTGGCTCATGTTAAGTTGTTTTGGTCCCACACAGCCCTCTAACACCTCCAGTATTGTCTAAAATAAAATAAGAGCGGTCACAGCGGTTGTGTCCCCCGTGCTCGTACCTGAAGAGTCATTTTTTTGGTAGTTTCTTTTAATGTCTTACATTTAAGCATGGTGTTAGTGTTCAAACGAACACCATTTCTATTGTTTGAAATAATTAAATACTGAGAATAAACCCCCACCTTGTTCTTGAACTGTGCGTAGATTTAGCTGAATACTCAGTTCAACTCCAGAGTCTTCCAGCCTTGATCAGTGCGCGCTCCATAGACTGTATAATTAATGGATGTAGTCTCCGCGACGTCACCCATCTGTTTCTGAAACGAACTTTTGAAGCAAAACGGCTGGCGCGGCCATATTGGAAATTAGGCGGGCTGTGCGTCTCAACAGTAACAACCATAGGATGCTCCATAGTCACGTGATCTGAGCTGTGCCTCTGATTGGACGAACTGGCGAGCATATTATTGTGGAAACTGCCGAATTAGAAAAAAAAATCACCCCCGTAAAGTGCGTGGCGTTAGTGAAATCAACAATTCAGGCGGAAGAATTCTTTGTACCAGGCTGTAAATAGGCTTATTTTGGCCATGAAAACAGCTTTTTTTGGCTTAGTGTGTACGTGACTTCTGGTACTTCTGGAGCCAGCCTCAAGCGGACACTCGAGGAACAGCAGAAACAGCCTCACATTTTCAGACCGGAGGTTGCCGCTTGGCGCGCTCACACTAAAGGGGTGGAGTCTAACCAAACACAAACATGAAGAGACAGGAGAAAACCTGCAGAGAAGCCTCAATGTCCAAACTTTGGTTTATATTTTCCATTAAGTTTTGAGGCTCAGTAACCCGCCTGAGTGCGTTTTGTGTTGGAATATTAATAAATAATATTAATATTAATCCCTAAACTCACACGTAGTTGCGCGTTCGATAAATCCCTGTTTCTGTAGTTCTGTCATGTGTGACCATTATTATTAACATCATTATTTAAGATGCAAACAGTGGAGCTGAACGGACTTGAGAACAAAAACCTCCTTCAAAGTGTTCAGTGACAAGGCTTTATTTCTTCACTCTGTCTCTGATGTTTGGATGAAATCAACTGAATTTATTTATTTATGGATCCATCAGCTGACAAATGAAGTTCAGTCTGTTTGATGAAAATCTGAATCTCTTGTACAGGATGTCATCGTGGACATCAAAAGGGTCGCATCTCTCCCTAAGCGCCCGGCGCACCAACATCCACAGGATCTTCTAAAAATGGGCAGGGTCTTTTACAAGAAAGCTGATTGGTCAAGAGGTGTTGTTTTTTTACTCGTTGATCTCTTATCCAGATCTTAACCTGCTCTGGAGCAGGTTAGCCGTTCAGCATGCGTTACCACAGTGATTCATCCCGGTAAGAAGTGAACCAGCTTCGTATGACAGAAAATCCAGGGTTAACCCAGAAGTTACCTCGCTAAGAGAAAATCCAGCTTCGTAGCACAGGCCTCTGGGCTCCTGAAAACAGGTGCTCCTGAGCGCAGCATGGGGCGGGTTTCCATAACTCCGCCTCATTGTTTTGGAAGGCGGTCTGAGTTCCAAGACAGCAGCAGGGGCGCCAACAGATGAAAGCTGTCAAGACAGTCCAAGTACTGCAGCCAGGACCTCCCTCCTGAAACTCTTCAGCTGTAACACTGCCCCCCTCTGCTGTGACTGAAAGGAGTACACTTTCATGCTCCGGCTTCTGATTCACGGCGAGTCAATTTTTGCCAGAGTACCAGCAGAAACGCATCAATCTCTGTCGAGCAGATAGTACTGAAGAATAACATACATGAAAACCAATCAGAGTATCTGTTCATTTCAGAATAAAGCTCCATGTTCAGGCTGCTGATCTCGAATTTACCATCCTATAACAGAACTACATCACAAGCATGGGGCTAGAAGTCATCAGCAGATCAGACCCTGAGGAAATCCAACGCCATAGAAGAAAAAAATATTTTTGCGGTGGATCAAACCTTATGATTCTGTATGACACAACACATCCTTTCTTTAAGGACACCAACAGAAACGAAAAGGAACGGACTAAAACTGATGAAGTTTAGGGAGGGCCAGGTGAGTTTAACACACTATTCCTCCATTCCGATGATGACCATGAATTTACATGGTTCAAACTACAAAAAGTGCAGCACCTGCAGGAGAGGTGTGCTCGTATCATTCAAATTTCTAACCCTCGTACTTTTTAAAATATTTAGCATTTTCCAATTTTTTTGGCCCGTTAAAATGAATGGAAATGAGAGGTTACCATGGAAACCACACAGATGAGGATGTTATAAAAGAATAGAGGGAAAACCCTTCCGCAGAGGGCCCCACAGCTAATGGGAAACCTGCAAGCAGGAATGTTACAAGTAGGAAACCTGTTTACATTCAAAATCAAACCCTGATGATGTCATAAAGAAAAACATTCTTCTGATGTCATAAGGGGTTAAGGTTAGGGCTCAGCATTTCAAAATTCAGCATTTCCTTATTATAGCAAATGCTGAATGTTCAAACACAGCTCAGCATTTCAACATCCAGCATTTGCTGCAAGGAAATGTGGACTCCTCTGTCTAGTTAATCATAAAAATCAAAGCAGCACAAACCAGCCCTAACGCAGCACAAACATTTGAGACTATTTTCACTAAGTTTTGCGTGGGGGCGGGGGCAGCCTCACATAGGTCAAGAGACTGATCCAATGTGAATGGGCACGCACTGAAAACTGCAGCTCTGATGTACTGTGGCACACAGTATGTGTGAATGAGTTATATCAGAATTTAGGTATGGAGGCCGGAAGCAGACATGATATCAATGGATATTACACGAGACATTCATTGACAAAACTTTTGTCTTTCTGCTTCTCCCAGTTTTTTTTTCTTTTATTTAACATAAACATTTCTTCTTTTTTCATGCCTTTATTCAGAGAGGACAGGACAGTGGCAAGAGCTAGAGACAAGGTGAGAGTGACCTGTGGGGAAAAGAGGCCACAGGTTGGACTGAAACTGTTATAAATTTCCTCTGTTTCTGTTGTTGTTGCACTAGAAAAAGTTTTATTAGTTTTGTTCAGGCCTCAAATTGGGCAGTCAGGGGTCCTGAAGATTCTCTGTAATTATGTTCAGGCACTTATGTGGGCCTCTTAGGGTCCTATAATTGTAGTACTAGTGGAGATTACCGTGGAAGTTTGTTCTTTCATCTTGATAAGAGCATCAAAAGTGTAGAGAAGTCTCTTTAAGAAAACAGAGGGACATGTTATGTTAATAATGATGCTTTCAAGATAAAGATTGTCCGGTTGACCTTATACAGCTTCAGAGACTCTTAAGATGCAAACAGAGCAGCTAAACACACACACACACACATATATATATATATATATATATATATATATATATATATATATATATATATATATATATATATATATATATAGATATATATATATATATAGATGATATGATGCACTGCCTGTCAGTTTCAGATCATTTTTAAGAATGGAGTTGAAAGGAGTTATTCTGTCAGAGGTCTGTTTTTGTTTTACTGACATACATTGAATAAAGTTGCTTTTTTCCTCTACATGTGTCATGGTACAAAACACACGCTTCTCTATAACCCTTGCACTGTTTGTACTTTGAACCTTCCTTATCCTGCATGTATGCACTTTCTGCTTTATTATTCTCCTATTCTGCTTATCTTATTTGCTTTCCGTGAACATTCAAAGAATAAATTTCATTTCTTAATTTTTGGACAGATTTGCCTCTTTCTGGGTGGATGAAGCAAATCTCATGTCTTACTGTTGCTCTCATCAAACTGTTACAGTACCTGGATCATTTTAAAAGACTCATGTTGTGAAACATGAATTATTTACTCATGTTTTATTTCCTGAAACATACATCGTTGTGATATCATAAATATGTTGAAATAAATTCATATTATTCATGGACACACTTTAATGTTTTTTCAGGTTTCTGGCTGAACACGAAGCAACACGTTTCATTTTGTAGTTTAAAATCAAATCAGCCTAAAAAAACTATCTTTACCTCACTGCTATTCAGTTATTTTATATATATATATATATATATATATATATATATATATATATATATATATATATATATATATATATATATATATATATATATATATATATATAATATTAGGAGGAGGAGGAGGAGGAGTTTTCTGAATATGCTTCTGATTGTCTGAGCAGCAAAGGTGCCAAAAATAGATCAGAGTGAAACAGGCCAATAAAGTATAAGACTTTAAAGGTGAAGTACTCAAGTGATGACATTTGATTTGTGAACACATCTCACAGATCATGATGAAGACTCTTTAAAGTTAAACTTTGAATATTAGTTGCTGGTTGTTTATGATTCACTTCCCTCTAGAAGTCACTGTTAAAACCTGTTTCCTCTCCTGATAAGCAGATTTTCTATCCGTCTTAATGAAACCATTGACTTTTCACTCTTGGCTCTGTGAGTAAGGGTCCTGCTGTGTTATCTTGTGTGCACGTATCAGGGTCAGCTGTATCAGCAGCCACAGAACTGGGACTCATAAAACCAAAGAAGGCACAGTGGGCGGTCTTAGTGGTGGTCTAACCTGTGTCATAACAGGCTGGTTAGACTATTTCATCTTCAGAAAGGCTGGATGCATGCAGACTCAGACAGACACAGCTCATCCACAGTGATGCTGTTTGTTTTATTCTGGATTGTATCTTTTGTGGAGGTGGCATCAGGCTCAGGTATGTTCATTACTGAATGAAACTGGATTTGTCCATGTCAAACTGGATTTTTAATGTCTCTAAAGTAGTTTTTCTGTCATGTTTTTATAGACTGGTGCTACCAGGCCCAGGATGTCTGCAGTCACCCCTGCACAGGTAAACTTGAGCATCAGTCAGTGAAACGAATGTGTGAAGTTTGAAGTGACTGATTTTTATCTTTGTTTTTTTTTCCTCACAGGACCAGAGATATGGGGGGCAATTTCTCGTCACTGCAGCGGCAGATATCAGTCTCCAGTCAACATCGTAACAAAGAAAGTTCTGCCAGATGGACGTCTCACTCCTTTCCACTTCAGTGGATATCAAGAAGCTTTCCACGGTCAGCTCATAAACAACGGCCACACTGGTGCGTCTTTGTGAATTACTGAAATAACTTCATTATTGAACCTGAATGAAATGAGTCATGGACTGAGCCACTGAAAATATAAAATGAAGAAATTCATGAATTGATAATATTAACAGGCAAGACATGCCACTTTTTAAATTTAATACTTTGAGAATTTTTTTGATTGATCCAACTGATGGATTTTCAAATGCTGACTTGTTATTTTTGTAGTCCACCTGGAGTTGCCCTCCAGTATGAAGATCCAAGGAGGGAACCTTGCTGGATCATACAAAGCGCTGCAGGTTCACCTGCACTGGGGCAAAGATGGAGGACCGGGGTCTGAACACACCATTGATGGAGAACAATTTTCAATGGAGGTATGAAGATGAGGGACTGTTCTGTGTTAGAAGCTGCACGGTGGAGCAACAGTTAGTGCTGCAGCCTTATAGCAAGAAGGTCACCAATTAGAATCCAGGTCCACCCGGTGACTTTTCTGTGTGGAGTTAGTATGTTCTCCCCGTGCATGCATGGACTCTTTCCAGGTACTCCAGCTTCCTCCAACAGTCCAAAAACATGCTCATCAGGTCGATTGGTGATTCTAAATTGCCTGTAGGTGTGAGTGTGAGCATGAAAGGTTGTCTGTCTCTGTGTGTCGTGGTCTCCTGGTCTGTGTCATCAGGTCTCCAGCCCAATCCAGGGTGTACCCCACCTCTCACCCTAAGACAGCTGTGATAGGCTCCAGACACCCGCCATCCTGAACAGGATGTCATTTTTTTTGCACAGTATTTTAACAGTTTTTGTTTATTATTGTTTACAGATGCATGTTGTCCATATAAAAGAGGAGTACAACACAGTATCCCAGGCTCTAAGAGACCCCACTGGTGTTGCTGTTCTTGGATTTTTCTTTCAGGTGATTTATTTATCCTCTTTTTTTTTCAACAATGAAAATGTTGGGTCTCTCTAAAGTTGAAATTTAATAGGTAAGTCGGAAAATATAGCCTACAGTAAAGAAGATCCAGAATAAATGGAATGGACCAGTACTTATGGACCAGTACTTATATAGCGCTTTTCTGGTCTGTCTGACCACTCAAAGCACTTTACACTGCTGGTGTCATTCACCCATCCACACCACATTCACACACTGATGGCAGATCTTCCTATTGAAGGTCATCAGTTTTTATCTAAAAAAGTCATTCTCTTTCACACACCACTGAACAACAGTGGGAGCAATTTGGGGCTCAGTGTCTTACTCAAGGACACTTCGACATGAGACTGCAGGAATCAAACCTTCGACCTTTCGATTGAGAGGCGACAACTCTACCACTGAGTTACAGTCACCCGTTTATATCAAATATAAATATGGAAACTGGGGAAACAAGATGTGTGGATGGATGGTTATCTCATATACTTCAGGTTCAAAAGTGTAGGAGATATTCACGCATTTTCTGTTAAATCTGGACACATAGGTTCCAAGTTAGGCAATTTAAAACTGCACCATCACTTGAAAGGAAAAGGGAAAGAACAAATGTGATGTGCTTTGTTCATGTATGTGTAGTATTTTTCAAAGCAAAAATCTTGTCCTTTTACTTCATCTAAAGTTGAATGTTTCCCTAATCAAGTATCCTTTCTAAAAAAAATAATCCGTCTTCCTGCTGATAACATTATTTTCTCTCATGGGCCATAAAGAACTGTTAAAACTTACTTTAATACAGAAATATTCATCACAGGAATAAAACCACAGAGAGAGTGTAATCCCTTCTTCAACAAAAATTGTGATGTCAGATTGATTTTTCTCTGTCATTACAGGAGTCAGAGTCTGCTAATGAGAGATTTGACCCCTTCATAAAAGCTCTAAAATTTGTCACCAAATCCAGTAAGTCCTATCTTTGTTCTTATCATACTTTTTTTAACATGAAGTTCAAGGAAACATTAGGAAAAAAAAGTGGTTGAGTTCGATGTTTTTATTGCATGTTTACAGATTTCTTGTAAAAAAAAAACAAAAAAGAAAAAAAAAGGACCTTCAGTGAATATTTTACTAAAACCAGGTAACAGCACCACACTGAGGGGATCGTCTCTGGAAATGTTCATCCCTCCTCTAACTGATATGACAAAGTACTATCGTTACCATGGCTCTCTCACCACGCCGAGCTGTGCAGAAGCTGTCATCTGGAGCCTGTTTGAAAACCCCATTCCTCTCAGCAGGGACCAGGTAATAAGCATTACCTACACATTCATTTAGGGTTAGGGTTAGTCTTGCCCAGCACTGAGAAACTTGTGCATCTGTTTTTAGCATAGACTGTGTATAGAATGGACAGCCTGGCTCTGTCTTTTACCATTGTACAGATTTGAAGCAAAAAACCCTCTGTCACGGGATGCCTGTACTGCAGCCAGCCAGCAGAGGGGGCTGTTTTTGTGGTGACCTCATTTTGAGCCAAGTCAGATGACGTCCATTTTTTTTTACAGTCTATGGTTTTGAGATACTGATCACAACATGAGTGGAGCCTTTAGCCCACTGAATCTGTTTTTTCATCACAGGTTTTAAAAAGAAATTTCACACCATGTTCTATTAGTCATGTTTGCATACTGATGCTGAAACTTTCGTCTGTCATAATTTTGTTCTGAACAGGTTTGATTCTCTGTGGTTTTTTGTGTCCATCCAGATTGTTTCGAGGGTTGTTTAACTATTAGGAGACACTGTAGGCTGCTTTTAACGTTGTCATCATTGTTGAATTTAGCTGGTATATCAAATAAACAATGACAAAATGTCCTGTGAGATGGGCCAACACATTTCCATTCCTGTCATTTTAGGCGACGTTTAGATGATAAATGAAAATGTGTTTGTGTGTGTGTGTGTGTGTGTGTGTGTGTGTGTGTGTGTGTGTGTGTGTGTGTGTGTGTGTGTGTGTGTGTGGGTGGGTGGGTGGGTGGGTGGGTGTGTGTGTGGGTGTGTGTGTGGGTGTGTGTAAGTGTAGGTGTGTGTGTCTGTGTGCACCTACCCCAAACATACGACAGCTGCTGCTCAGAATCAGCTGCTTGGTCACTGCTCAATAATTCCATTTTTATTGTACTGTGAGTTTTTGCAGTTAATAGAAAGATAACCGCATCAGATCCAGTGTGCAAGGTCTCTTTTTTTTTTTTTTTTTTTTTTTTCTGATTATGGATCCAAAAAAACCCATCCGAAAATTACGGACTCAGTGTGCAAAGACCTTTAGGGTTAGGATTAGAGTTCCCATGTAGCTCTGGTTTTGGTCTCAACCACACAGTTAACCCAATAACTGTTTTTATTTACCCATGCTGTGAATTACTCTGTGTTTCAGCTCACTGCATTTTCTAAGCTGAAGTTTTCTAATGGAGAACAGATGATCAGGACTTACAGACCTGTCCAGCCTTTGAATGGACGTCAGGTGTATTATTCCAGCGGCCACGTTGGAGCACTCAGCACCTTCTTACTCATCGTAACTGTGATTGGATCCACTGCCCTGTCGCTGCTCTCTGCAGGATAAAAGCTGTGTTTGGTTTTGAATAAAGACTGTTTTGTGTTTTTTCAGTTACTGTGAAATTGTACATAAAATGTCTCAATTAGTTTCATGTAAGAAACAAAATACAAATGTGAAATAGAATCCCAACAGGGTGAGACAAGAGCCTGACAAAAAACTGAGGGTCAGGGTTCTGACCAATCAGAATCAAATATATATATATATATATATATATATATATATATATATATATATATATATATATATATATATATATATATATATATATATATATGATCCATATATATACAGGTCCTTCTCAAAAAATTAGCATATTTCGTCCGACCAATAAAAGAAAAATGTTTTTAATACATACATACATACATACTTCAAATAATTGTGTTCAGTTATGCACTCAATACTTGGTCGGGAATCCTTTTGCAGAAATGACTGCTTCAATGCGGCATGGCACGGAGGCAATCAGCCTGTGGCACTGCTGAGGTGTTATGGAGGCCCAGGATGCTTCGATAACGGCCTTAAGCTCATCCACAGTGTTGGGTCTGGTGACTCTTAACTTCCTCTTCACAATATCCCACAGATTTTCTATGGGGTTCAGGTCAGGAGAGTTGGCAGGCCGATTGAGCACAGTAATACCATGGTCAGTAAACCATTTACCAGTTGTTTTGGCACTGTGAGCAGGTGCCAGGTCGTGCTGAAAAATGAAATCTTCATCTCCATAAAGCTTTTCAGCAGATGGAAGCATGAAGTGCTCCAAAATCTCCTGATAGCTAGCTGCATTGACCCTGCCCTTGATAAAACACAGTGGACCACCACCAGCAGCTGACATGGCACCCCAGACCATCACTGACTGTGGGTACTTGACACTGGACTTCAGGCATTTTGGCATTTCCTTCTCCCCAATCTTCCTCCAGACTCTGGCACCTTGATTTCCAAATGACGTGCAAAATTTGCTTCCATCCGAAAAAAGTACTTTGGACCACTGAGCAACAGTCCAATGCTGCTTCTCTGTAGCCCAGGTCAGGCGCTTCTGCCGCTGTTTCTGGTTCAAAAGTGGCTTGACCTGGGGAATGCGGCACCTGTAGCCCATTTCCTGCACACGCCTGTGCACGGTGGCTCTGGATGTTTCTACTCCAGACTCAGCCCACCGCTTCCGCAGTTCCCCCAAGGTCTGGAATCGGCCCTTCTCCACAATCTTCCTCAGGGTCTGGTCACCTCTTCTGGTTGTGCAGCGTTTTCTGCCACACTTTTTCCTTCCCACAGACTTCCCACTGAGGTGCCTTGATACAGCACTCTGGGAACAGCCTATTCGCTGAGAAATTTCTTTTTGTGTCTTACCCTCTTGCTTGAGGGTGTCAATGATGGCCTTCTGGACAGAAGTCAGGTCGGCAGTCATACCCATGATTGCGGTTTTGAGTAGTGAACCAGGCCTGGAGTTTTTAAAAGCCTCAGGAATCTTTTGCAGGTGTTTAGAGTTAATTCGTTGATGCAGATGATTAGGTTAATTGCTTGTGTAGAGTACCTTTTCATGATATGCTAATTTTTTTGAGATAGGGATATTTGGTTTTTCTTTACTTTTTTGCCAAAATCATCAATATTAAAACAATAAAAGACTTGGACTACTTCAGTTGTGTGTAATGAATCTGAAATATATGAAAGTCTAATGTTTATCAGTACATTACAGAAAATAATGAACTTTATCACAATATGCTATTTTTTGAGGACCTGTATATATATATATATATATATATATATATATATATATATATATATATACACACACACACACACACACACACACACACACACACACACACACACACACACACATGTATGCAGGTGACTAGTAAGGTTACAGTTATATATTGTATATCAGTGTGTTTTCATTTCCTCGAGTATGTGAATTAAAGGTGTTAACACAGATGTAAAAAGAATCCTGTGATATAAGCTATCAGACGTTTTCACTTGATGACACATCTCAAATATCTGTTAAAGATAATGAAACTAATGGATAAATTACAGAAATATGCTCCAGCTCAAAAAGTGGGTTTATAAGTACTTTGCAGTTTAGGGCCATGTTTTAGTTTAAGGGATAGTGTGACATTGTTTTCCTCACCTTTTATATTAAGTCAGTGCAAACAGCAGCTGCATCAAGTCAGAGCTCCCTCTGCAGTGAAATCAGACCCTCCATTATTTTTTTTTTAAATGGAACTGAAGTGAGAAACAAAAATAAAGTAAAACACAAACAGAACAAAATGTAAACAAATTAATAGAGTTTAATACAGTTTAGGTCAAAAATTGCTCCCCCTTGCGAGACTGGCTGCAGTATAGACCAAAAATTGCTCCACCCTGGTGACGGACTGCAGGATAGGTCAAGAATTCTCTCTCCCTGTTCATTCCAGATGGGCTGTGGTTAAACTTTAAAAAATTAATACACTTCATAGAAATATTTCTCTCATCAGTATGCTTTGGTGATGCTTAGATATCATTAGGCTGTATTGTATTTAAGTCTTCTTTTGCCTAAAAATTTTCTTTTTCATTAGTTATCAGATGTTAAGAACAAGGTTTTACATCTTGTTTAACGGGGATTGACAGCTGCTGTTCTTGTGTAGTTTTTTTAAGGAATAGTAAAATACATCAGGAATGAGAGTTAAGAACAGATTAGATTGTTGAAAGAAAAAAAAATATTTATGTCAAGCAGCTTGACTCAGATTTTCTCAGAGTAGCTCATAGTCTGTACTGTGCAGACTTTGGCTCTGACAGGGGTTTTTCTTCAAAACCACACAATAGTAAAAGGTGGAGCCACACTGCCCATTCCATTCACCTATTAGAAATAGATGAATTAAGTGAAAGAAATAGGTGAAAGAAGCCTTTGGGTGTTAACATGTAACTACTTCCACTGGTGGTTATTGATTTCTGGTTGCCCTGCTTTTGCAATTGTGTAACTCTTTGCTGTCAACACCTTCAGAAAATACAAGATAATTAACTACGTCAATGTAGCTTACTTTGGGCTCCATGCCATCTATACCCACTCTGTGAGAACTGACGGCTGAGGCACTATGAATCCACATCCAATGTTTTTTTTTTTTTTTTTTTGTTGCTTTCTTGCTGTTAAAAGATGGTTATTAGAGCAAATAACAGCTAGGCTAACATCATCAGCTTTGTGGTCTCCATGGCAACATAAAAAGAATGTTCAACCAGAATAGCAAAACTGACAACTGCTAAGAACCACAAATAAACGCACAGTCAGAAATAAGGTGGATATACAGTCTATGGCCAAGACACTATTAACATCTGATGTAAAAAGAGATAACAACAATAAATGTTACAAAAGCAGTGTGTCGTGTTATTCGCATTTAAGTGTGTATGACATGTAGTCTAAATATGTAAAAAAAAAAACATTTAAAATCAAGTTTCTAGTTCTGGATCTCTTTTGTCTTTCCTTTTATCATTATTTTTTTTAAAGGGCTCTGCCACTTTCCTCCACTGGGTGGCAGCACACAACACATCTGACAGGCTGCTTGACCTCAGTGTAGTTGTAAAACACATTAACTTAGCTCCAAATGTGGAGCCTTCTTGAACTTTAAAAAGATTTGTGTTTTGCCTCATGAATGATGACTGAGTGATAAACCTGCATACACTGTCAGGAGACAGTTTGCTGTCTAAATGTACAGAAACACACAGACTGCCTTTTTGTTGAACATGTGTCTAAAAACTTACCAGATTGAGAGTTGTCCCGACAAGAGGATACATTTTCATTATATTGTGATTAAATATATCATCAAATAAACAGAAAACTGTGTATGTAGAGACTTTCAGAAAAAAAAAAAAAACATTCAGCTCAGCAGGAGTCTCATACTCGCTGTGTGTGAGTTATGATGGGAGGAGGAACATATTAAATCAGCCCTCAGCTTTTAAAGGAAGGATAATACCCACTGGTGTCAGTGGACGCTGAGCTTGGTTTTGGCACCCTGACGCTATCTATATCACCCTAAGTACTCCAGGAGATCACTTTGGATATAATCCCATGTTGCACTGAAATAGAAGTCTGATGCAAGCAGATCCTCTGGCGCAACAGTGCTGAGTTAATCTCCAGGATGCACAGTCATGCTCTGCTGCTGCACAGGGTCATTCCCTCTTTTGCTCAGACTAACTCAGTGTTGTCAAGAATCATAAACTGTATGTGTGTGTGTGTGTGTGTGTGTGTGTGTGTGTGTGTGTGTGTGTGTGTGTGTGTGTGTGTGTGTGTGTGTGTGTGTGTGTGTGTGTGTGTGTGTTTGATGTCTGTGAGGTGACTTTTAATGCTGACAGCAGAAAATCACAGGTCCATTTTCTTTCTAATATAACCAGTTTTCTTCATCTCCTACATGACTTTGTGCTCATCTTCTTTTCTCACGAGGACATCTTCATTCAGTTCCCATCCCCCACTTCCTGTTCTTCCTTTTGGTGTGCCTCTGAGGTTTGGGTTGTCGTGACCACAAAGGACACATGCATCTTTACTCTACTTGCAAAGTTCCTGTTGTTGCAAGCATATTGCAGGTTTGATGCAGGGATGGGGAAGAGCCTTAACTTGTCCGAGTCGCGGAGGAGTTCTCAGAAACGCATGAAGTCTGAATCTTCTTAAATAATCTGTACAAAAGTTTTAGAACTGCACAACTCGAAAACATAAAATAATTGATTCCAAAGCTGTGGAGAAACAACACTGATATCACTTCTCCTGCTAACCTTTGATTTACTGCTGTTTAATCAATCTGTTTCAGACCAAGTATTAGTCTGACTGCTGCCTCCACACGGACTGTTTCTGCTGAGATGGTCTGTGCTCTTTCACATGAATTATTACTGGGATCAATATCTGTCTGCGTCAGGTCTCTTCTCTAAAATCAAGCGACGCCTCATATCTGTATTTCCTTAAAAGGGATGAATTGGTGCTTTGCAGCAGTGCCGCAGGCAAAGTAACTAATTAAAGTTCCTCAAACTAAGTCTTTTTTTTCTAGTTTATTTCCTGTTCTTACACTTATATCTAACAGTTCTTTCAGTATCTATACATATGTATAGAATCTAATAATAGTGTCAGAATACGCAGCATTAAATAGTGTGAAACATAGTGTTAAATAAACAGCGTCAAAGCATACAAAGTTAAAATTCATAGTGTAATGTAGTTTTAAATGTATATATTGTTGTGTACTGTTAAATATATATATTTAAATATTGTTATATATAGTGTTAAAATACATTATGTTACATAGTGTTAAATATATATAGTTATAAAGTGTTGAAATATAAAGTGTTATATAGTGTTGTATATATATAGTGTTGTTATAGTGTTCTATACATATATATATATATATATATATATATATATATATATATATATATATATATATATATATATATATATATATATGTGTGTGTGTGTGTGTATTTATGTATTTATATATATATATTAGTGGTGGGACTTTGTCGCGTTAATTCGACAATTAACACGGGGGGAAATTAACGGCGTTAAAAAAAAAAAACCATTTTATCGTATTTTATTTTATAGTCTATATCACACAGAACGGTTCTCAGTGCACGAATTTCTGGCAGACGGATTATAGCGACGCACTGAGTGATGGATAACACTTGCTGTGTCCCAATTCAGGGGCTGCATCCTCCGAAGGACCCGTCCTCCGAAGGACCCGTCCTCCGAAGGCCAGTCCTTCATCATGCTCCATGTTCAGCCTGTCGATCGTAAAATTATCCTCGTATATTAAAACTACGACACTGGCACAGGGCCAGCAGTCATCAGCGTGTCAGACCCAGAGGAAATCTGACGCCATGGACGAGGAAAAGTTTATATTGGAGGCGGAAAACCTTATAATTGTATACGATACAACACATCCTTTATATAAGGACACCAACAGAGACTAAAAGGGAAGGACTGAATTAATGAAGTTCTGGGAGGGCAGGTGAGTTTAACATACTAAATATCATGAAAGTAGTTGTCATGGGTGTGATTCCTGCAGGAACATGTGGTTCTCCTGTGATCTTGTGTATCCAGCTGCTATGAGTACGCTGAGCTGCGCTCCGCTCCTGAGACGGATGCAGTGTGAAGTGGCTCGCGCTGACAGACCGCGGCGACTGTTTTTTAAAAGTAAATTTTCCATCCACCGAGCTAAGCAAGGCGCTGTCATCAGTGTTATCCATCACTCAGTGCGTTGTTATAATCCGTCTGCCAGAAACTCGTGCACTGAGAACCGTTCTGTGTGATATAGACTATAAAATAAAATACGATAAAATGCGTCATTTTTTTTAATGCCGTTAATTTCCCCACTGCGTTAGTTATCGAATGAATGCAACAAAGTCCCACCACTAATATATATATATATATATATATATATATATATATATATATATATATATATATATATATATATATGTAGTGTTTAAATATTTCGTATTATACAGTGTTAAATATACACTGTGTTATATAGTGTCTAAATATTAAGTATTACACAGTGTATACATATTTGTATTTGGTGTTATATAGCGGTAAAATATATAGTGTTATATAGTGTTAAAATAACTACACTTATTATTATTTGATGTCATTTGACCAACGAACACCTGATGCAATGTTGCTACCTTACAAACAAAAAAAAAATACAGAAATTAATAAAAGTAATCAGAAACAACTTTACTTGTTGTATGTAATTCAAACTACTCACTATTATTATTGTTATACAGTTAAAAACCCACATCCGTTTCTCTTTTTACATATAAAATTTTGTTTGATACACTGGAGCTGTCTGCTGTCATCTCTATGTAAATTGGTATACCTCAGCGCAGTGTTCTCATGAAAAGCTGTGAATTTTTTTTTTTTGTTTCTCAGGTACAAACAGTTGAAAATGATCTTAAGTGTAAAGTTTCTGAGCCATCTTGTCTTTACGTTGGAGCAATCAGAAGTGAATGATGTACAGTGTCATCCATATAGTAGCAAGCACTACTAAACTTGTCTGCACAGTGTAGTGTTTCCTACTTTATGGATGAGTGTACTGTTGGCTGCAGAGGAACATGGACGCATCATGAAAACCCTCTCAGAGCTATACTTTTTATATTCAAAGAGCAAAATCACAAACTAATAACAGTGAGGAGGCAGGTAAGCATTGTACAAATTTACATTTATTTTCTGCTTTTTTCATTTTTAACATGAACACATTTGTACAAAGTTTATGTTTTTGACTTAAAAAAAAAAACTTATCAAGCTATCTGCCAATGATAGAAAATATAAAAACAGCGTATAAGGCATAGAAGGACAGACTATTTATGTTTGTCTGCAGTAAGCTGGGACTAAAGGTGAATAATGAAGGCTAAGTAATGCATTCATCCATTTGGTATGATAAAAATACAAGTACACATTCTTCACATTGTTTGCTCTCTGTTTGTTTTTACCAAGTGATTTGTAATTTCCCTTTAAATTTTCCAATAAATGAATGATCTGGATATTGCCTGAACTCTCATTAATTTGTGATGTAAATCAGGTGCTGTCATAAAAAAACTGTTAAAAACACCTTTTGACACAAAGATTATAGACTTTACTGTCGTTTTTCATAGAAACTTTAAAACTCTCACTGTGTCTCAGACTTGGCATCTGTAGCGTGAATCCTAAGGAGGCATTTTGTTCTAGTCCCAGGGTAATGGCTGCAGGTAGTTTGACGGAACCAAACCTCGTCGCCCATGCAGATCACCCTGAAACAAGATGAAAATGAACTCAGTGGGAGAAGCACACAGTAGATGTTGAGTTTTAATTGTAAAGGTGAGACTCACAAAGTAAAATCCATCTTGATCCATGTCACCCAGCACATATATGATGTCTCCTGAGCGGAAGCCGAGTTCCACCTTCAGTGGAAAAGGACGGAAAATATCACAGAGGAGAAAACTGGATTCAACACCACAAAATAAGTTTGAAGTCTGGTTGTAGAGCTGACCTCACTGTCATAGTTGGGTGAACTCTCCCAGGGGTCATAGTCAAATAAGGCCACCATTCGTCGAATGATGACATCATCTGGGGTGATGACATCACTCAGCACTGGCATCATTGACATACCTGCAGACAGATCAAATCAACGGTCAGGCCTCTGAAAGCTCACACAGATTCAAAGAATCAGTGTGTGGCGAGGTCAGCAAAACCAAAGAGCCAAAGAAAAACACACACTGATACACACAGCTATGTCTACCTGTCCTCTCACACACCTTCATAAAAACACGCTCATCTTTTCTGCAACATTGCATTGATTTTAAAATGTCTTTTTTCACAATATTTTTGTCCTTTATTCTCAATTTCATCTAATGTCATAAGCTCTATTTTTATATTCTTGTATTTATGGTGATTTTTACTGTAATTGTTGTAGTTTTTATCTAACACTTGGAGCTGCATTTCTTAAAGTTTGCTTTATGAATAAATTTCATTCAGGTTATTGTTTTGTTCTTTAGTTTAAAAAAAAAACAAAAAAAAAACACCTTTTATCTCAGTTTTCTTCCCTCTCTTCAGCTAAAAATATTCCACACAGTCAACCTGTCATCTCTCTGAGCCTCGCTCTCCTGAGAAAGCTTTCCTCTGTACACTTTCTACGTTTATTCCTGTGTTTAAGTTTGGTAAAGCACAGTTTCCAGGACAATCAGAAGGATTTGTACCTGTATGGTCCACAGGCAGAAACCCCTGCTGCAACAGTAGATGCTTCAGGTACTCATCATTCACAGGGATTTCAGCCACCATGTTGCCTGGCACGTAACCAGAGAGACCACCGGACTCACCGTGATAGAAACCATCTGAGTCTTTGTCCCCACATACCTGTTAAAGGCAGATGCAGCCTCTTTTATTACACACACATTTTGGTGAATGAAAATCAAAGTTATGTGTTAGCACGCCACAGTGAAAAGGCGGGAATTCATGTCAATCAACCTGAAAAGGAGACAGGAAACAGAAAAACTTCAAGAGTGAAACGCACAAACAGGAAGTGTTCAACTGATGAAGTCAGGAAACCAGCCCAGCGTGTGAGTCACATCACAATACCTCGATACACTTGAGCCTGTTTGTCCTTCAACACTGAGACAGACAGATAGAGAGTGGATACGGGGTTTCTTTACCTTGATGATTTGGCCCGGGACAAATGGCAACTCCTCAGCAGCCGTCTCATGGTTGGGTGACATGGCAGCGGGGTTATAAGGGTACAGAGCCACAAACAGTCTTACAGTCGGTATGGACACCTGGCTGGCGGTCTCAAGCTCCCACTCTCTGAGCTCCTCCGGTGTAGCTACCTTTACCTCATCTGGATATATCAGAACATCCAAACTCAGGCTTGTCTCCATTTACAGCAGTAGCAGCAGCAACAGCGAGCGCACACTCTGACTGTCCTCTTGGCAGACAGATGGCCGCTGTCGACGGCAGACCTGCCCATACCTTTATCCCAATTTGAAGTAACTAAGCTAAGCAGAAGGAGCAGTAATCCTCTTTAAAGGCAGAGCAACGATTCATTAGTTGGGCACTACCTGTTACTGTATGAGGCAGTGTGAGGCAGTGTGAGGCTGTGTGAGGCTGTGCCCTGCAGAGTAACTGGAGTTAACTGTTTTAAATAGGCTCCAAAGATACAGCAAGGACATCGTCCTGGCCGGATAATAGCAAGACCTTCTTTAATGCTGCATCTCTGAGCATAAATAGATGCACGTTTAAAGAATATTTAAAATCAAACACTATAAACTTTCATCATAATGGAGGTTTTTACAACAATTGGTAGATTTAAGCTTCAAAATTGGACCAAATTTTAATCTTCAGATCTTGATTCATCCATTAATAGATAAAAACATTTCCATTGGAGTCATTGTTCAAAAACATCAACACAAGGCTTTTACTGCAGAAGCGTGAAGATCTATTTCATGTAAAATAGTCAAAAAACACATTGTAATTTAGAAACAGCACACTACAAGAGAAAAATAAAGAGGTGAAGCCACATCAGCGTCTCTTTAAACTCTTAAAAACATCAAGCTGTTGCTCATGGTGGGGGTGTTTTCTTCCACCTTCACCAGGACTTGACCCAGTTTACACGTTACTGAAAGTCAACACTTCCTCTCCTGATGTCCAGCCAGGTTGGCAGGTGATAATCTGCTCCTGGAGAGGAAGAGACAGTTTAACAACTCAGAGTGTGTATTTGTATGTGCGTGTGTGTGTGCATGCGTGCTTGCGAGGGGGAGAGAGAGAGAAGGGGGTGGAGGGGTGAGTGACAGAGGACTGAAAGGATGGAAAGACATCAGACTGAGCCCCACCATCCTGTAAATTTGGCATGAATCAAACCTCTTATTTCAATGCCTAAAGATTCTCTGCATTAAAACTCAACTTGCAGACTAACTGCAGCTGAGTTCTATGCTCATTTTTTCCTCAATTTTCTATATGCTGTGATCTCTGTACACCACCAAAAACCTCATTTCAAACACACGCTAAAATTACTTCACAAAATTTTAAAATTGAATGTGTTACCAAACTGAGGGTAAAAATAGATTTTATTTTTATTTTTTATTTTTTTTTAAAGGTAATGAGATAACATGTAATCAGATTATTTGTCTTTTAAGTAATTAGATTACCATTGAAAACCACCCTCTCTCCCCTCCTTTGTTATGAACTGTGACGTTCAAGGTTCAGTACACAGAGGAGGTAATCAGCCAGGCAGGGTTCGGTACACCAAATGAGGCAGTCAGACCAGCAGAGATCATACACAGAAAATCAGTCCAAAAGCAGGCAGAGGTATCCAAAAGACGTGAGGCAAAAAAGGCTTAACAAAATTCAAAACAAGGTTCGTGATCAGCAAGACAAGACTATGAAACATGGCTGGAACAAGGACTGTGAGGTACAACGAACTGGCGACGAGACAGTGAGAGACATGAGGTTAAATACAAGAGGTAATGAGGGATGGTGAGACATAGCTGGGCAGAACAATCAGGAATAAGGTGTGACAGACAGGGGGCAGGACACTCAAGAACAAATGTAGAAAACAGAGATAAGAGTTAGACACTTCAAAATAAAATAGGAAACCAAAACATGAACTGAAATGTGCAAAAAATGACGCGAACTTTACAGACATGACAGTGCCCCCCCCCTCTCAAGGGCCGACTCGAGGCCTGGAAGTCTCGGATGAGAGATTGGTCCAAGACGAAGCGAGATGGGATCCACGACCACTCCTCTGGCCCATACCCCTTTCAGTCCACGAGGTACTGAATCCCCCGGCCATGATGACGAGCAGAGGGTGCTGGTTTTCACTGGCTTAACCTGGCTGATATGAAACCTGACATGAATGACCTTGGCAATTTGAGCTGGACCGCTGCAGGATAAATCACTTTGGAGACAGGAAACGGACCAACAAACCTGGGAGCAAGCTTCTTGGACTCCACCCGAAGCGGCAGGTTTCGGGTGGAAAGCCAGACCCTCTGACCCGTGGTGTACTTGGGAGCAGCCATCCTCTTCTTATCAGCAGCAGCCTTGTAAACAGACGAAGACTTGAGGAGGGCCTGGCAAGCCCGCTCCCAGGTTCTCCTGCAGCGGCGGACCAAGGAATGGAGGATTCAGTCTGAGTCTGTGATGGGAAAAACAGCAGGTTGGCGCCCCAAACAATATGAAAAGGAAGAAAAACCAAATGATGAGGAAAGTAAGGAGTTATGTGATAGTTCTATCCGAACCAGTTTGTCAGACCAGGTTTCCGGGTTCTCAGAAGCCATGATGCGAAGTCCCTTCTCCAGCTCCTGTTTGACCTGCTCGCACTGACCGTTGGACTGTAGGTGAAACCCTGATGACAGGCTGACCGATGCTCCCAGTAGCCTACAGAACTCCTTCCAAAACTGTGAAATGAATTGTGGACCTTGGTCTGAAACAATGTCCTGTGGGAAACCATGGACCCTGAAAATGTACTTTAACATGACCTCGGCCAATTCTTTGGCTGAAGGAAGCTTGGGCAAAGAAATGAAATGACGCATTTTAGAAAATCTGACCATGACAGACAGAACCACAGTGTTACCATGAGAGGGAGGCAGTCCAGTAACAAAGTCCAATGCCATATGTGACCAGGGTACCTTGGGAACTAAGAGGGGTCTCAATAGGACTCTGATTAGAGCTTTTATTGGCCGCACAAACAGAACATGCATTGACAAACTCAGAGACATCCTCCCTCATCTTGGGCCACCAGAAATTCTGCTGAACAACAAACAGTGTTTTAACAGAACCAGGGTGGCAAGACGCTTTATTAGTGTGAGCCCATTCGATCACCTGACCCCTGAGAGGCTGTACCACAAACAATTTATCAGTAGGACACTCAGCAGGGATGGAAACACTCTCAGCGGCCGCTTTGACCTTGCCCTCAATGTCCCAGGTAAGTGTAGAAACAAAACAAGATTTGGGAAGGATGGTTTTGGGTTCAGCTACCAAACCTGGAGGATCAATCTTTCAAGACAGTGAATTAGGCTTCCCATTCTTGGAACCAGGATGGAAAGAAAGGACAAAATCAAAGCGGCTGAAAAAAAAAATAGCCCACCTTGCCTGCCGTGCATTTAACCTTTTGGCTGACTTCAAATATTCAAGATTCTTGTGGTCTGTCCAAACCTGAAACAGGAGTTGGGCCCACTCCAACCAGTGACGCCATTTCTCCAGAGCCAGCTTGCCTGCCAGCAGTTCGCGGTCACCTATATCATAATTGTGTTTACCAGAAGACAGTTTTTTAGAAAAGGCACATGGATGAAGTTTACCATCTTTCAAACTCTTTTGAGACAACATAGCCCCAAGACCCAAGTCGGAGGCATCCACCTCCACCACGAATGCCTGGCAGGGGTCTGGGAGGATGAGCACAGGAGCGGACACAAAACTCTTTTAAGCCCCAGAACGTAGCATCACATTCCAGGGACCAGACAAAAGATCTGTGAGGAGAGGTAAGGTCATACAATGGTGAGGCCTTTACACTGAAATTCCTAATGGATTTCCTATAGAAATTAGCAAACCCTAAGAACCTTTGAACCTCCTTTCGTGAACGAGGAACAGACCAGTCAGCCACAGCTGACACCCTCTCATGATCCATCCTGATCTCACCCTCAGCGAGCACAAACTAAGGGTTTGTGAAACTCAGACTTTTCAGCCTTAACAAAGAGCTGATGCTCCAACAACCGCTGAAGCACAGAGCGCACATGCCGTGTGTGGGTCTCCTCATCGGGTGAAAAGATCAGGATGTCATCTAAATAGACAAATACATAGGTGTTGCGCATGTCCCTTAAGACATCGTTAACAAGATTTTGAAAGGTAACAGGAGCATTAGTTAACCCAATTGGCAGGAGATACTCATAATGACCTGAAGGAGTATTGCACACCATCTTCCACTCGTCCCCCTCTCTGATCCTGACTAAATGATAAGCATTACGTAGATCCAGTTTTGAAAAAACCATGACTCCTTCCAACAGCTCAAAAGCAGTGGAAATGAGTGGAAGTGGATATCTATTCTTAACAGTAATGTTATTCAAACCCCTATAATCAATACATGGACGGAGAGACATGTCCATCTACTCAATGAAGATGAAAAGGGATGAATAATCCCTGCAGCCAAAGACTCAGAAATGTAATCCTCCATGGCCTTATGTTCAGGAGGGGACAAAGAGTACAAGCTACCCCTGGGAGGAGTAGCGCCTGGCAACAGATCAATGGTGCAATAGTAAGGTCTGTGGGGAGGCAGAGACAGCCTTACTCTTGCTGAAAACTTCTGCTAAATCATGATAGCACTGAGGCACATTTGCTAAATCATTCTCTGGAGGCTCCTGTGGCTTGACTTTCTTTATTAGACAGTTACTATGACAATGCTGCCCCCACGAGGTGATTTTACCATTAACCCAGTCAAAATTGGGGTTTTGCCTCTTAAGCCAGGGGTGCCCAAAAATGGCCTGGTGGGACATGGCTGTAAAAACGTGAAAATATAATCTTCTCCACATGTTGCCCTGCTAAAGTTAACTTTACCGACTCCGTGAGATGATTAACTACCCCCAAGGGACTGCCGTCTACCGCCTTAACCTCAAGAGGCCGCCAGAGATGGAACATTCTCAGATGCAGTTTCCTAGCAAGAGAGGGATTAATTAGATTAGCGTCAGACCCTGAGTCAATGAACATGGACACAACAAGAGAGGTGTCTTCAGAACAAAAAACGTCCGTCACCATCCTGGGTTGTGCTGGGGTATCAATGACAATGTTCTGGCTAACCCTCAGACCCACCTTGGTCTTGGACTTTGTGCCCTTAACAGGACACTCAGAAACTACATGACCCATTTGTCCGTAGTAAAAACACCTGCCGTCCCTCAGGCGACGATCACATTCCTCTCCTGAGAGATGGTTGCATACAAGCTGCATGGGGTCCTCAGTGCTGGCTCCTGAAGAAGCAGGACGAGCCACTTCAGAGGGTTCCAGGGGTAGTGCAGGAGGATCCTTCCTCCTGAACTGACTCAAAGAGCCTTTGCTTAATCAGTGAACGAGATGCCTCACGACCAGGCGAGGTGTGCTGACACACCTGTTCAAAAGCCTGGATAAAATCCGGCAGGGAGGTACATGCCGGAGACCTTCAATTCCACTCTGCCATAGCCCAAGCCTCAGCAAGTCCTGACAGGTGGGAAAATAATGAAGGCTATTTCGGCCCTGTCAGAGGGAAATGCTGAAGCTTGGAGCTTGAAGTGCATTTCGCACTGGGTAATGAAGGGTTTGACGTCACCTGATTCTCCTGTGAAGCACACCGGTCAAGACAACAGGCTGCAAGTACTTGCAACACTAGACTGTAGTGGCGTCTCTGACACCACCCCAGGTGGTGGGGATGAGGTACAGGCTGGAGCCATAGCTCCCCAATCCAGTTTCTCCAGAAGCCTAGAAACCTGTGAGCCATGCGAGGTTGTCATAGAATCCTGGCAATCAGCCAGTTCCCTCAGGCCTGAGCACAGAGCTGCCAACTGCTCCTCTTCCTGAGCAAGACACTGGCCCTGTGCTCTGAGAGCTTGACGAACTTGGTCCAAGCTGGCTGTGTCCATTCTGGCCAGTTCATTCTGTCATGAACTGTGACCTAGATAAGAACACAACTCAGACCAGGCTCCAAAGACAAATGGTTTTAATAAAACGTTCAAGGTTCGGTACACAGAGGAGGTAATCAGCCAGGCAGGGTTCGGTACATTGATTCAAATCTGGAGGCTGGGCTGGGATGCTAGGCTGGGCTGGAGAGGACGCTGGCGTTGAATGTTTGCCGCTTCTCTGTGCCCAGACCCCCAGAAAACCTCGCAGATTCTGTCTACCTCAATACCGCTTCCCCCCGGGTTGTGTTTTCTCCGTTTTTGCACAAAACAACGGGAACCTAATTCTGTCCGGGTGATCGACAAGCCAGGTCCCCCGTTTCAGATAGGACTGTGGTGCTAACACGGTGCTAGCCTCCTACCATACCTTGGTGCCGGCTTGTGAACTGCCCTCTCTCCGTTTCGCTTGTCACCCCGGCTCCTGCATGTCATCTGGGCATAAGCTGATGCACGCAAGCAGACTGCTGTCCTGTTGGAAGCTCTGGGTCATCCTGAGCTGTGCGACTGTCATCCATCGTCGCTCGTCGGGACCCTGGCTAATGGCTAACTCCAACGATCCAGGCTACTCCACCGGCATCTCCGCACTGCTTCAGAACTCCTGTCACATCAGTGCTCCATCTGGTCGACTCCAACTACCCTGCAGACGCCGCTACAGCCACAGAGGATCTGGTCGCCGGTTTTTTTTGTCTTGACACATGACACTACACCCACCACACAATTGTCTCACTTCTACCCCACAGTGCAGCAGGAGGTCGAGAAGGTCATCAGTAAATCCAAACCGTCCACTTGCTCCCTCGACCCCCTCCCCTCCCCTCTGCCTAAAGCTCATTGCCCCTCCATCATCCATCTTATCACAAACATCATAAACCTCTCTTTTCAAACTGGCCATGTTCCAACCAGTCTCAAAACAGCTATAATCAAGCCCCTCCTCAAAAATCCCACTCTCGATCCCGAACCTCTGTCAAAGCCATGGACTGGTACCCACCACAGAGCTCTTGGAGTTAATGTGCAATGCTGAGTCAGCCGCTGAAGCTGAGAATGGGATGTCTGTGACTGTTTTTAACTGCTATTGTCGGTCAAATAGGTAATTGTGCTAATTTAATGTATTTATGGCACCATGTTAATCTGATTTTGTTGGTCTGAAGGCTGAGACAGTGAGATGCCTGCTATCCTGCTGCTGTTACATCTGCTACCACCATCTGCACAAGGATGAAAGAGACCAGGAAAGATGTCTTTATCTCAAGCTGTCCACAACCTTTCCCAATTCATAAAGGTACAGCATGTCAAAAAGTTGTTTTGAAATTTATTTTCCATCACCTTCATTTCACACTCAGTGAGGTGATTTGATGTACTGTCAAGGGTTGGTCATTAAATACTACTGCTAAATGTGCTTTAGGCTAGCATCTAGACAAGACGGCAGCATCTAGACAACATCACCAAAAGCAGTCAGCCGTATCTTCTTGCCCAGGGACCCAAAAGAAGCAGCATCCATTCCTTCTTCATTGTGATTAACAAGCATACACTTACACTGCAATATATTTTACCTTAAGAAACTTCTCTCCTAAATGGAATTATTTTTTGGCCAACATACATTTTTGTGCCTTATTTCATGTACAAGCGGTGTCGGCGTCAAGGGGGGGGCATTCGCGGGCTGTGCCCCCCCAGTAGATGGACTGTGCCCCTCCCCACTTCACAAGGGCGAGGCCGGGAAAAAAAAGGCTTAAAAAAAGGATTTAGGCTTACATAGCTTGTTTGGTCTGGAGGAGTCTTTCAGTGTAAGGTACTGTTGCTTTTATGAGTTACACAGTTCTTTTCTGCTAAAGCTGCCATGTACATCCAGAAATTCAATCAGTAGCTGGATTGGTCTGAGGTTGACCATGCCCTCATGAGCAGACATTTACCAGGCATTAAACCTTAGCCTGCTCCATCTGCGGTTCCTTTTACTACATGACTTCTCTCTGCCCAAGAACCATCCGCCCTAAAATATCAGCCATACATTGTCTAGCTCTGTAGTCCATCATTCAAGGGGTCAGGTTACTTTTCCTTCAGGATTTATGTCTCCAAGTTGCATAAATTAAATGAATAAGTTCACATTTTTTTTTGTTTGTTTGTTGCATCATCGATTCCCTACTCAACAAACATCTGCCTGTTGGTCATTGATGGTCACTAACTTATGAGATCCTGTCTGCGCAAAACTCATGAGTTCCTGCATCTAATGTGTATTATATAATTGCTTCTTCTTCACTGCCTAATTTTGCATATCAGGTGGACTGCTGGGTATAATGCTTATCAAATTCAGTGTGCTAATAGGTCTGCATTTTCTAGGTAGTATAATCCCTTACAGCCAAGGTGCTTATGGGGAATGGCCACACGGCGGCTGGTGCCAAGGTCCACCCATAGTAGATTCTACATCAGCAGTGCCAGGCCCTTAAATAATTGTTTTGGGGGGGTTGTGTTCTGTGTGTTTTACTCATCCCTCCTCAATGTTGCCATGTAAACCTTTCTGCAAGGAGTGATGAGATCGGAGCCTGGCGCCAAACATGAAAATATTTTTGCTGTTGCAATAAACCATTTAAAACGTGAGTTGACTGACTTAAATGGAGCAACGCCTGCAAGCTAGTTCAGGCAGACAACTCGAGCTGAGCTGCTACTCACGTCACATGTCCCTCTCGTCATAACCTTCTTCCAATCATGTTCTCTGCCTCTCAATTCTGTGGTCTATTTAAACTGGAGAAAATCTCCCATCTCTCCCTCTCCACCCTGCATTGTGTTGCTGCATGTTCTTTCGCCCCCACCGCCACCCCAGCATCCACCTGCAGGCTCCAAGGGGGTTATGTTCTGTGTGTTTTACTCATCACTCCTCAACGTTGCCATGTAAACCTCTCTGCAAGGAGTGATGAGATCGGAGCCTGGCGCCAAACATGAAAATATATTTGCAGTTGCAATAAACCATTTAAAACGTGAGTTGACTGACTGAAATAAGTATTGTTTAGTGCTTATAGATACATTCTCCAAATGGGTGGAAATTATCCCAGCAAAATCAACAGACGCAATAACAGTGGCAAAAGCTATTTGTAAGACCATAGTTCCCAACTATGGCATCCCAAAGACCATTTACAGCGATAATAGTTCTCACTTTGTAAATAGTATTGTAGATAAAATGTCAGAAAATCTGAAAATAAACCTGAAACATCATTGTGCCTAGCACCCACCGAGTGCAGGTTTGGTAAAAAGAACAAACGGGACAGTAAAAGGGAGTGTATGGAAAACACAGGACGAGCCTGGCCAGAATGTCTTGACTTAGTAAAGATGTATATGAGAATTATGCCAGGAGAAAATGGCCTAACCCCTTGTGAGATTTTATATGGAAGACCATACAGATTACCTGTGTTTTCTGAAGACATTGTTAAGGCAGACGAAGAAGAAACCTTGGCAGATCACATGAGAAAATTGTTGCAAAACAAAGAAGTGTTAAATGCAAATTGACTGCCATCTGATTCTGTCCCTTTACAGGAACCATTGAAGGTGTCTCCCGGCGACTAGGTATTCATTAATGTCATCAAAAGGAAAACCTGGTCCAGTCCGCGATGGAAAGGCCCGTTCCAGGTGCTTCTGACAACACCCACTACTGGGAAGATCGCTGAGAGACCCAGCTGGATACACCTCAGTCACTGTAAGCTATAGAGAGTGCTGGAGCCTCCGGACGAGTAGGGGGAAGTCAGCCTACACAGGGGTTTCACCTTATAGTGGGGATTTGTCTCAACAGTTGCGAAGAAACCAACAGATCCCTACTTGGTTAGCGGAGGCCCTCTGGTGGCTCGGTAGTGGAACAGCAATGCCTCTGTCGACCGAGGATGTACAGCGGAGGCGCTGCCACCGTCGGTGCACTGAGCGCTGCTGTGCTGTGGCTGTGATTGTGATTTTACTACTTGGAGGATTGGTATGGTGGCTTCTACAGGAATCAGCTATCAAAAACAACAAAAGAGAGGATGCTGGGCCAGAATTTCCACATGCATATGCCACTAACACCTGGTGGAAATAAGCCAACTATACAGCCCAGAAGAAGAACCTCACTGACTGCTGTGTGTGCACGCATCTACCCTCATCAGCACACATGCCTGGACTCTGGCCATACAACGTAACAAGGAGAAAGGCAAAATGCCTAGTTGGCCTGTCGACTACTCGCCCACAACGATGAAGGAAACCCACTATATTTGAGGTACCTGCAGAATTCCGGATATGGGCCAAAGCAGAAAAGTTTGGATTTGCCCTAGTTCCAAGCGTAGGCATGGCCTACGTCCAGAATGAACTGGAAGTCAATCACTATGCAATAATGAGACTGATAAACGGCACCATTGGTTTTGCAGAAGAAGTTTCAAAGGAAATCAAGGCTTTAAGGCAGGGGTGTCAAACTCATTTTCACCGAGGGCCACATCAGCCTAATGGCTGTCCTCAAAGGGCCAGATGTAACTTATAAATGTAAGTAAATGTAATCGAATGTAATGTGAAATAAACGTAATACTCCTTATTTTGGGCTGTGGCTTTCGAAAACACGCTCTGCTGCAACCGCAGTTTGCCTTTTAATTCTTGGGCAATTTGTTGCTTTTCTTGAAGGCTAGCTTTGCGTACTTAGCTCCGTGTTTGGTGTCAAAATGCCGCCGCAGATTGTACTCTTTGACAACAGACAACGCCTCGTAACACAAAAGACATACCGGTCTTTCTCCTTGTATTCGCCTTCCCATCTTTCTTGAAACAGTCTTCCATCTTTATCAACTTTTCTCTTCTTGGACATTTTGGGATCATTATTTATTTCTCAATTCCACTCATTGGCATTGATGTAGAAACACTGCTGTGTAGTGGCGGTGAGCCGTCAAATCGCGGGTATCATAGTCGACAGGCATTGTGGGAAATGTAGTTTTTGGTCAAAGCACACTTTTGACCTATTGATTTTTAAACACTCAAACCTTTTAAGCTCTCACGGGCCACATAAAATTACGTGGCGGGCCATATTTGGCCCGCGGGCCTTGAGTTTGACACATGTGCTTTAAGGGATTTGGCTATGCAGAATCGCATGGCTCTGGACTTGCTCACAGCGGCACAAGGAAGAGTTTATAAGATCATTGGAGACACATGCTGCACCTATGTGCCTGATGAGACTGCTGCTGGTGGTGCCATTTATGAAGCGCTCCAGAACTTGGCTGCTTTACAGGAGTTCGTAAAGAGCAGGACCCCTGGCACCACTGCAGGTTTCGATCCGTGGTCATGGTTAACCACCAGAAGCTGGTGACATGTGCTGTTGAAGTTCCTGATTCCTGTGCTCGCTGTGATGCTGTTATTTTGCCTATTCACGAGTCGTATTCTGCCATGTTTAAGATCAATGTTAATGAAAGCTGTGGGAGACGTATTTGTGCAACACCAACTCCTTATGCAGACTCAAGGATATCAACACTTGCAGTTAAAAAATGAAGAAATGGATGATACCTATGTTTAATTGTTGACATGCCTTAATGATGAATGTGTTAAAAATGTGCTAACAAGATACACATTACTGATGAATTGCTGTCAAAATGATAAACAGGAGGGAAATGTGAGAATTATATAAACTTTTTATTATTCTTCCAGCCTTAATCACACTCAGTATTTACTCATTAATCACATTTTCAGTATTTACTCACACATACGTTACTCCCTTATTATGCAATCATATTGTGTGTAATGCTTTAGACATATATGATTTACTGTCTGCCAGGCAACAGATTATTTTGCACGCCCATTTTTTAATATGATCACACCCATGCTTGTGCCTGAATAAAGGGATTGTGCAGAGGGAAGAACCTTGAAGATGTTGATCACACCCTGAGTGGTGAGCATATCACTCTTCCCTTCTGCAGAAGCTGAAAAACCAGAGCATTGAGTTGTGAGTTTTCTTGACTCTGGTTCTCTTTTGAAATAAATGTCATTCAACCTGACAGCTACAAACTTCCCTGTTAGGCCCTTTTTGTGCAATGCAATGATGGCTGCACGTGTTTCCTTGCAGGTAACCATGGCTAACAGATGAGGAACAATGGTGTCATGCACCATCTGCCTTTTAAAGTTTCCAGTCACTCAATCATAACAGATTGATCTCCAGCCTTGTCCTCATCAACACACACACCTGTGTTAATGTGTGTGACATCTGTGTGTCATTGAAATTATATTAGCTGGTCCTTTTGTGGCAGGACTGAAATGCAGTGGAAGTGTGTTTTTGGTGATATAGTTCATTTTCAAGGCAAAGAGGGACTTTGCAATTAATGTTTTTTGAACTGCAAATTACCATTATAAAAACTGAAACAGCAGATTTTGTGAAAATTAATAGTTTCGTCATTCTCAAAACTTTTGGCCATGACTGTAAATGGGTATGAGATAATAGCAGAAGAGCCACTGTTTGATGAAAAAACTTTAAGAACACTAAAGGTTCTGAAACTACAACAAAAAGTTATAAATTAAACAACAAACAGTGAAAACATGTTTCAGCAAAAATAGACTGAATAAATAAATAGGGCTGCACTGTGGCGCAGCTGTTAGCGCTGTTGCCTCACAGCAAGAAGGTTGCTGGTTTGAACGGTGTGCCTTTCTGTGTGTTCTTAGCATGTTCTACCTGTGCATGCATGGGTTCTCTCCGGGTACTCCAGCTTCCTCCCACATTCCAAAAACATGCTCATCAGGTTAATTGGTGATTCTAAATTGCTCGTAGGTGTGAGTGTGAGCCTGAAAGGTTGTCTGTCTCTGTGTCAGCCCTGTAACTGGCTTGAGACCAGTCAAGAGTATACCCTGGCTCTCGCCCTAAGCCAGATGGGTGGGCTCCAGCCACACACGACCCTGAATAGGATAAGCGGGACAGAAGATGAATGAATGAAAAATGAATATGCTGTCTTATTGCTGTCTGTGGAGGAACAATCAGTGACACATATCAGGTACACAAAGAAAGACTGAATACTTGTTTATGGTTGATGGAAATCTTATAGATAAGAAATAAATGTGTGAAAAAAAACTTTGGATGTTCAACCGGGTATCATCTATTTATGGGATATGCTGGCAATGCTTCAGCTGTAAGAGATGTGATTAGGCCAAGCAAGACAATTCAAAGGCAGCCAACCTCCTGTCTTGTTTCCAAAAGGGAGTCTGTTCTCAAGAAAATGAATATGTCTATAACTTATGGAAGCTGTTTGTAGAAGTTGATGTAAAGTTTTCTGGCCTATTCACCCATTAATAATGTGGAGGTAAAAAAAAAAAAAAAAAGGTTGACTGAATTTTCTTTGGTGACTCAGTGGTGTTATTTTTAATATAAAACCTTTAATAAACTTACTCTCACTCAGTGTTCCTCTGTTCCTGTTGACTCGCTGCAGAACAAACTGTAATCCCTCACACCTTTAGGTATTTCCATTTTCATCCACAAGAGGGAGCCATGCAGAGTGGTCTGTACTGCTGCAGTAAGCGGCTCATGTTGCTGGTTTGATCCAAGATCTCACACAGATTGTAAAAGTGAAGAGCTGCATGGTAGAGCAGCTGTTAGTGCTGTTGCTTCACAGCAAGAAGGTCGCCAGTTCAAATCCTGGTTTGGGCACAGTGTGCCTTTCTATGTGGAGTTTACATGTTCTCCCCGTGCATGCGTGGGTTCTCTCCAGGTACTCCGGCTTCCTCCCACAGTCCAAAAACATGCTCACTAGGTCAATTGGTGATTCTAGATTGCCCATAGTTGTGAGTGTGAAAGGTTGTCTGTGTCTATGTGTCAGCCCTGTGTTGACTGGAGACTCCAGCCACCCACGACCCTGAATAGGATAAGAGGGATAGAAAATGAATGAATGAATGTAACACTGAAGCAGTCAACCGTTTGTGATGTTGGATGAAAGCTTTTTTAATTTTGCTTTAACAAGCTTGTTGCTCTCTGTTTTTTTTTTTTGTTTTTCCTTTCTTACTATAAAATAGCTTCAAAAATCCAACCTTAGCATCAGTTTGCTCTTTGTTTCACTCAAACTTTTGGCCTTGGGGACAGGACGTGCTGTATCTCGGGTAACAGTTTATGGGTGTCCTGTGAGCTGCTCTACAAAAATCATCATGTTGTAATAAAAAAAAAAAAGAGTTGAATTTCTTCCTGAACACGGGATGTTGGTAAGACTTACAGAGGATGCTAAATAATGCCAGAATATGTGAGACATTATTTCATGATAAATGATCCTTCAGTACTTAGTTTAAATCCAGACATCAGGCCAAAAACATTGCCACAGTTCAATAAATCATCCTGGGAAAGGACGGAAAAGAAAAAAGGTCAATCTGGCAAACCAAACAAATTTTCCATCCTGATTTAATGTTCTGTTTAAACTCAACACTTTGACTTAATTAGTGTGTTTGACATTCCTCTGTAAACAGTTAAAGGTCAATGTATCTAATGAGCAGGTTCTTCTGTAACATTGTGACCAAATGAGATTCAGATTTAAATTTGTACTTCTTAACAGAGCTAATGTGGAGAGGTGCACAAACTTTCTCCTGATAAAAACTATTTCGGGCTTAAGATGAATACCTGTAGACAATACTGAGCACTAAAGTTATTGCATGTTCTGTCTTTTAGGGTTTTTATTAGTGGTGGGACTTGATTAAAAAAATTAATCGAATTAATTATGCAATTTGTAATTAATTAATTGTAATAAATCACATTTTAATCACATCGATATTCAACATCAGAAGCAACACTTTTCAAACAGATTTTGGTAGAAGACTTAATCATTGAATAGTCACATATAGAAGTTTAAACTACAAAATCCTGTTTATTTTGCTCAAAAGATGTTTTTTTGAAAACGCATCAATCTCCGCAGAGCAGATCGTACCAAACAGGAAAACAGACACGAAAAACGATCAGAGTTTCTGGTCTTTTCAAAATAAAGCACCATGTTCAGCCTGTCAATTGTAAAATTATCCTCGTATATCAAAACTACGACACTGGCACAGGGCCAGCAGTCATCAGCGGGTCAGACCCAGAGGAAATCTGACGCCATGGACGAGGAAAAGTTTATATTGGAGGCAGAAAACCAGATAATTATATACGATACAACACATCCTTTATATAAGGACACCAACAGAGACTGAAAGGGAAGGACTGAATTAATGAAGCTCTGGGAGGGCAGGAGAGTTTAACATACTAAATATCATGAAAGTAGTTGTCATGGGTGTGATTCCTGCAGGAACATGTGGTTCTCCTGTGATCTTGTGTATCCAGCTCCTATGAGTACGCTGAGCTGCGCTCCGCTCCTGAGACAGATGCAGTGTGAATTGGCTCGCGCTGATGGACCGCGGCGACTGTTTTTTAAAAGTAAATTTTCCATCCACCGAGCTAAGCAAGGAGCTGTCAACAGTGCTATCCATCACTCAGTGCGTCGCTATAATCGGTCTGCCAGAAACTCGTGCACTGAGAACCGTTCTGTGTGATATAGACTATAAAATAAAATACGATAAAATATGTTATTTTTTTTACGCCGTTAATTTCCCCCGCGTTAATTATCGAATTAACGCGATAAAGTCCCACCACTAGTTTTTATTTAAAAAGAAATTCAGAACACATGACAGAATCAGAGATCAGTCAGGACACAGAGCAAAAGAAAAAGATACCTGCGTTAATCATGCACAAACAAGGTCAAAGGTCAAGGTTAAAAGAAAAATAAATATATTTTTTTTGTGATCTGTTTTTCTCTTCTTTTCTTATGCACATTACGTCAACCCAGAAAAGCTTCTCTTTCTTCCTCTGAAACCTGATTTCCTGGCCCAACTCTTCTGCATCATTACATCAGTTGTACCTTTTTGGAAACCACATGAGCTGGAGTGCATTCATTCATTCATTCATTAATCTTCTATACCGCTTATCTTATTCAGGGCGAGAGGCAGGGTACAGCCTGGACTGGTCTCCAGTCAATCAAAGGGCTGACACATAGAGACAGCAAACCTTTCACGCACACAGTCACAACTACGGCCAGTTTAGAATCACCAGTTGACCCAGTGAGCATGTTTTTCGACTGTGGGAAGAAGTACCCGGAAAGAACATGCAAACTCCACATAGAAAGGCACACTGTGCCTGAGCCGAGATTCGACCCGGTGGTGACCTTCTTGCTGTGAAGCAACAGCACTAACAGCTGTGCTACCGTGCAGCCGAGCTGGGGTGCAAACCTTTCATTTCCAAGGCTCACAAAGTTTGGCTAAAGGCCCGAAGACTGGTATAATGGATTTAAGAGGCTGGAGGAGTTTTCTCTGTCTGATGCCCTCCAAAGAAAAAGTAAGGAGCTCAAACATTTGGAGAAAGCTTACTGCTCCTCAGACGGTACCAGTGAAGAGGCATCTAGAAGGAATGAAAATCAGGGAACCTTGTAACTCTAAATTGGCCACTGGGCTCAGAGCCCTGAATAGGTCATAAATCTGGAAAAATAAAAGTTGCCTTACTAGATTACATGGCTAACGCTGCTGCCAACCTCACCTGACCCTGAATAAGAACCAAAATATGAGTTAATAGATGAATAATGATGAAAGAGGTTCAGTATTTGATGAGCTTTGGATTCCACTGCAGGTTGGACAAAAACTACAGTTGTTCTTACATGGAAGCTGATTCGCAGTTTATAAAATTCTTAAAATCCCAACCGATCAGAACTAGAGAAAGTTGCATTTTTAGGGTTGATGCTGAATATTTAAGTGGCCTCATATAGGTAAGTTTACCTGCTTTTGAATGATTAAGGGAGAACTGAGGATGTAAAAATGAAATTATGTTCATGAGCTATCAACGAAGAGAGAGTCAGAAAAAGAAAAAAGAAGAGAACAAGGCTGATGTATGGATGAAGTCCTCAGAAATGGACACTGCTGGACATTTTTCTTTTGTCAGTCAGTGCACACACCTCTCTTTTTGTTTCATCATCTGAAAAAGAGATTAAGATAATAATTATAATAATTTCCAAATTTTGTTCACACACTGTCCTGTAAATTGGCACTTCAGTCTTTTAAGTCCCTGTAAGGACTTTCTAAGTGATCTTGAAAAAAATCCAACTTTTATACATGCCTGTTCTTTATCCACATCTTGAAAATCTCAGTCGTTCACAAGCAAGAATGGGGTGAGGTTCATCTTTTTGTGAACAACTGCATGAGTAAATAGTCCAACAGTTTAAGAACAATGTTTCTCAATGTACGATGTCAAAGAATTGATGGATTTGATCATCTACAGTCCATAATATCATCAAAAGATTCAGAGAATCTGGAGAAATCTCTGCACGTAAGCAGCAAGGCTGAAAACCAACATTGAATGACCGTGACCTTTGACCCCTCAGGCAGCACTGTATTAAAAACCAACTTTATTGTGTAAAGGATATTACCACGTGGGCTCAGGAAGACTTCAGAAAACCATTGTCAGTTAACACAGTTCATCACTACATCTACAAGTACAAGTTCAAACTCTACCATGCAAAGACAAAGACATATATTAACAACACCCAGAAACACCGCCGGCTTCTCTGGACCCGAGCTCATCTGAGATGGACTGACGCAAAGTGGAAAAGTCTGCTGTGGTCTGACGAGTCCACATTTCAAACTGTTTTTGTAAATCATGGACGTGGTGTCCTCCAGGCCAAAGAGGAAAAGGACAATCTGGATTGTTCTCAGGTCAAAGTCTCAAAGCCAGCATCTGTGATGTTATGGGGGTGTGTTAGTGCCCATGGCATGGCTAACTTGACCATCTGTGAAGGCTCCATTAATGCTGAAAGGTACATACAGGTTTTGGAGCAACATATGCTGCCATCCAAGCCACGTCTTTTTCAGGGACAATGACGAATGTGTCACGAGGTAAGGAAAAAACACAAGGATGAGGACCCAAGTGCAGGTTCAACAAAAAGTTTATTTAAACGAAACTCAAGAGTCCAAAACAGAAGTCAAAACTCCAGTGGCCCGTTTCACAAAGGAGGTTCAACAAACTCCGAGTTAAATCCTGAACCCTGAGTTGATCTAACCTGAGATAGAAAACTCTGAGTTTTCGGTTTCAGAACAGGTGATTTGAGTTAGTTCAATCAACTCAGAGAAGATCAACTCAGAGTTTAGCGCGTGCACCACGACTATAAAAAGCCAACATCAATGGAGCCCCGATTCGACGAGTCACCATGGCAACGGGGAAGAGGAGGGCTGCGTTTTTTACGCCACTGGAACTTGAAATCTTAATGAGCTCGTACAGCGAATTTGAACACGTTTTTCGAAAAAAGTGCAACACCACTGCAGCTGCAAAAGAGAGGGAGACGGCGTGGGAGAACATTGCTGCTCGGGTCAATGCGTATGTTTAAATTTAGTCCTTTGCAATCACAATAATATTACAGGGGAAAACTGCTTGAATGGTAGCTCTTTCGTTTATTTCATGTAGGTGCAATCCCGCAGGGGAGAAGCGCACTTGGCAGCAGCTGAAGATGAAATATAAAAACATTGTTCAAACAGGTAAGACCTCGGCGTAATTTAATGGGGGTACCTCATTTTGATCATGTTTTATTGTAAAGTAAATTTTAAGTGGCTGTTTGATTGTGTAGTTGTTTTATCCCCAACATAATGCTGTTTTCACACACATAATTCTCATCTATATCATATTCTGTTAAATAATTAAGCCTATTTAAACTAACACAGACTTCTGCTCAGCCAACAGAAAGAAAGCAGATGCCCGTAAAACGGGTGGTGGCCCAGCACCACCACCTCTAACGGAGGCAGAGGAGCTGGCTCTAAGCCAGATTGTCGGAAGGCCAGTGGCTGAGGGAATTCCTGGAGGGAGCTCATCTTCAGAGCTCACCCCTCAAGACACAAGTGCCTATATAAAATGTAACATGCCGAGGCCTTTATATCGTGTTTAAGCCTATTCATAAAAACGTTTATTTCCCTTTCATGTCTTTTTTTTTTTTCTTTTGTCCCAACAGATTCTGATGGTGCTATCTGCCTTGTAGAGCCCCCTCACGCCACAACAGACCTTGTAACTGTAAGGAAATACTCCAAAGATTTTGCCAAATGGTAGTTTAAGTATACTGAAACATATCACTCATCCAGGATGAAGAGCACGAGGAAACTGTGTCTGCTGCCTTTACAGAGGGGGATCCAGAAAGGCCCAGAGAGGTAACATCTTGATATGTTACTGATAGTTCTCTTCCCATTTACATTTCTTAACATTCTGGTGGAATATAGAGTGTAACATTTAGCCTACACTGAAGTATTGACACATTCTCATCCTTTTCAACAGGGCATGGCCAGGCAGCAGCAGGAGAGTCCCTCAACTTCCACTGCACAGATTGACACAGTGAGATGGATGTTCAGTAAACACCAGAGGTTCATTCTGTGGAATTCATGTGCAACTGTATAATTTCATGCCCTCCTTATGTATTCCCAGTTACCAGTAAAAGAGATTTATAAAATTCACTTGCTGAAAAAAATCCAAAAAACCGACAAAGAAATGCAATACTTGGACCGCCAGATTAGGAAGGCAGATCTAGAAACTGAAATACTGGAGCACAAATTAGAGGTGAGTGCATGGTCACAGGTGAATTGTGTTAATTATGTTAACTATTGGAACATTAACTAAACTAGCTCTTGTATTTGTAGGAAATAAAGAAGACCAAATGAAGTGTGTTTTATGTCTTTATTTGTCTGCTGTGGTGGTGTTGGTGGTGATGATGGTGACTCAGTCTCTGAAGTGGCTATGGCATATGGTGTTTCTGACTGCTCTGCCGTCCTGCATAGCTGGCAGGTGGATGGGGTCATCATCAGGGTCTTCAGTTTGTAGGGCAGGGTGTTGCTCTCCTCTAATAGTGGCAATATTATGAAGAACAACACATGCCACAATAATGTCACAGGCCCTCTCAGGGGTCACCCTAAGGTGACGGAGGCACTGGAAACGGGCTTTCAGCAGGCCTATGGTCATCTCCACCCGGGCTCTCGTCCTGCAGTGAGCCCGGTTGAAGTTCTGTTGGGGGCCTGGTTCAGGGTCAGGGTAAGGTGTCAGCAACCTCGGTTGGCATGGGTAACCTCTGTCACCCAGCAGAAGGCCATCAAACTCTCCTGTAATGTGTAGTGGACACATCAGAGTATATTAAAGGAGGGAGACAAGTGAATTATATTGTGCAAATCTTTTGGCTGCTTACCATGTTGCAGCCTGTTGCTCAGGTTAGACTCGCGATAAATCCTTGAGTCATGAACAGACCCAGGCCACTTGGCCTCCACATTGGAAATAAGGTATGCAGCATCACATATGATCTTGACAGTGCAGAGAATGACAGATGTTGAACTATGATGCAGTCTTTAACATTTTGAAACAGTAGTCAATCTACATGTACCTGCACATTTATGCTGTGAATGGACTTCCTATTCACATAATCAGCTTCATTATGTGAGGGAGCTGTGATGGGGATGTGTGTGCCATCTATGCAGCCAATCACACTTGGAAATCCTGAAAGAAATGAAAATTACTAATCCCAGTCTGAGGTTGCAGCACAATGTCATCAATGGAATATAATTTCAAATTCATTTGGATCTCTACATCATTCACCTGCAATCCTGTGGAACTCCTCCTTGATGACTCTGACAGGTTTATGTCCAGGGAAAACCACAAAAATGGGTAACAGCCGTTTCAGGGCGAGGCACACTTTTCTGACCGCCCTGCATACAGTTGCTTTGCTTAAGTGCTCTGCATCTCCGACATTATACATAAAACTCCCATTTGCAAAGAAACGGAGCGCAACACACAATATCTGCTCGGATGTGAGAGCATGACTACGGCTGGTAATGTTGCCAATGTAAGGACGGATTAGGTTGAGTATGTAGGTGATGGACTGCGACGTGAAACGGTACCGTTCAAAAAGATATCTGTCTGGAAAAGCCAGAACGTCTATGCCCGGTCTGATAATAATCTCCCGACGAATATTTAATTCCCGTCGCAATAATGCTGCACCTTCATCCACGGGATCGTTGTCAAAAGGACATGCCATGCCCAAAAAAGTTTGTTTCTAATATTTTTTCAAATGACAAACGGCAGAACAGTGTTGTGCCAAAACTCGCCTGCTGACTGAATGAATGAGGAAATCAAATACCATGTGTGATTGACAGAGGGCGGGGACAGAGAGAAACTCGAGGTTCATTGAGAAAAACCTGGTACCGACCAGGTTAGGTTCATAGAGTCTGTTACTATGGTAACTGACCGAGAGCTTAAGTTACCTCTCTCTGCGAAACAGGCTAGAGTTACTCCTCTTTCTCTGGTTTGAGTTACCTCCCTTTGTGAAACGGAAAACTCCGAGTTTCCTTCATTTCAGGCTTAACAAACTCAGAGTTTCCACTAAACCTGCTTTGTGAAACGGGCCACAGAAAGGTTAACTCAAGAATCCAAACCCTACACTAGATTGAGGGAGGGTGAGGATGGGAACAGGGGGCCGTAGGAATGGGCTCCAGTCTGTCACAGGCTGGGGCCCTTCCCTGCTCACCTCTTTCCTGCCTGACCTTCCCTCTGTTTTTAATGCAAAACAAACATTCACCTGTTTTGGATGGGCGGGGGAGTGGGGACCGGTGGGCTCCCACTCCGCCAACCTTCCCTCTCCTAATGCACAACTTCACAAGTAGGGACACACTTAGTCACGGTGAAGGGATAATGCATCTTTGTCTGGAAGCAAAGATGCATATTAACAGGGTGGGACAAGGGGTGGAACACTAGTTTAGGCTTGGTAGGGCCAGTGGGGTCTGGCCCTGTCTGGCCACGATTCTATGCTGGTGAGCATGTTTCCATCTGGTGGGTCGGCATCGGGGGCCTCTCAGTGCGGCTGGCCCCGAGTGTCTGTGGGGGGTGGCTGGGGTGGCCCCTTGGGGGCGGGTTGGCCCTGTGGGGTCGTACGCCCCTTGGTGTGCTGTGGTACCGGGTCCCCGAACTAGCTTGCTCTGGTCTCGTTATGGGTGGCTACCTGTGGGGTGCCGCTCTGTGTTGGTGGATCCGGGCGCTTCCCTGGGCCCGTGGGCGGTGGTCTCCTGTGCTCCTCCGGGACGGGTTCCTCAAGGGGGGGGCGGAGTGTGCTCCTGGCCTCAACACTGCACGCCCTTGTCCCGCCCACCCTAGGTCCCCAGAGGGCGCTCGGTCCTGGGACATCTGGCTCCTGGGCTGCTGGGGGGCCCCGATCCAGCCGTGGGGGATGTGGGGGGGCGGCTGGGTATGGGGGTATGGGGGCTGTGGGGTGGGCCGGGTGGATGGGGGGTTGGTTGGGGGTGGATGCTGGGCGCGGACCTTCCTCCCCCCGCGGCCCCCTTAGTGTCACCCTCGGTGCTTTGGGTGATGGGGGTTGGCCCCCCTCTGGGTCCGGGGGCTGTTGCTGGATTGGGTGACGTCCGGGGCCCTGGTGGTGGGTCTTGGATGTCCTGGCCTCTCGGGGGTGTCTCTGGGCCCCTAGGTATTGCAGGGAATGGTCAACCTGGGACTTCGGTGATCACCCCACATACATGCCTGCATAAGTACGCATGCTCCTGTTGGGACTCACCGAAGACAGGTGGTGTGTCCCATCAGAACATGCTGAATCACTTCTGGCACTTCTTCACTCTATCGTGAAACGCATGCCCCCTCCGTCTCTCGTATCTGCTGGTTCATGCACTTCTTTTGGGATCCCACTTATCTGACATTCCCGAGCTTTCTTACAGTTGTCACTCCTTGAATTTTACTTAGAACAACACAGCACTTGGACTGCTATTTAATATCATCAACATTACCTGTTTGCCCTTTTCCCTGTCTGTCCTTTCCCCCTCTTTGTATCCTCGTTTGTCCTCTTTCCTGTTTGTCTTGTCTTGTCTTATCTGTCACTAATTTCCCCTCCTTCACACTGTGGTATAGCACAGCCCTCCCCTCCAGCTCACATCGGGGAATAAATAAAGTTTAATTTGATGGAGTAGCCTACAGGGAGGGCTGGTGATGGTCACTGATGGCAATGAATCATAACTAGAAGAAAAAAAAAAAAAAAAAAAAAAAAAGAATCCAAACCCTAGAAGCTCTGGAAAAATGCACAAGACACGTAAAATCACAGGACACCCACACCAACAAAAATGAACTGACAAAGGAACTCAGGAGGCATAGAGGCTAAATAGACAAGGGGGCAAAAAGGCACAGGTGAGGGACAAGATCCAGGTGGAATACATAAGGAGCAATCACAAAGAGGGAAACAAGGTCAGGAGAAAACACAAGACAAGAAACACCAAGAAACAGGGAAAACTCAGGTTGTAAACACATAACCACAAGCAAGAAACCTGAATTAGGGTTACAAAATAAAATTGAATCACTAAACTAAGAACCAAGAAGACAAAAACAGACAAGAGAAAAAACACCAGAGGCCTATTGTACAAATCTAGGATAAGGGATTAAGCCGGGGTATCATACACAATGTTATTTCCATCACACCAACAAAAAAGGTATTTTTCAAACAATTTGGCGCTCAACCTGAACAACAGAGTCCTGTTCTTGTTGGAGAAATAGCTTGAATGAATATAGAAAGGCCCTGCGACTTGCGCGTGCTGCTTATTATTCGTCGCTTATTGAAGAGAATAAATATAATCCAAGATTCCTTTTCAGCACTGTAGCCAGGCTGACAAACAGTCATAGCTCTTCTGAGCCATGCATTCCTCCATCGCTTAGCAGTGAGGACTTCATGAGCTTCTTTAATGATAAGATATTAAAAATTAGAGATAAAATTAGTAACCTTGTGCTTTCAACTGGGGTAGAATCTCCAGCTGTCAGCGAAATCATGGAAATTGTTCTTAGACCAAAAATACTCTTGGACCGCTTTGTATCTATTGACTTGCCGGAGCTGGTCTCAACAGTTGTTTTGGCTAAACCATCAACTTGCCTCTTGGACCCTGTCCCAGCATGGCTGTTGAAGGAAGTCCTTCCCTCGGTCGGCACCCCTCTTCTAAAGATGATTAATGTGTCCTTACTGACAGGCTATGTGCCACAACTTTTTAAAGTTGCAGTAATTAAGCCCCTCCTTAAAAATCCAACCCTTGATTCAGGCTCCTTAGCTAACTACAGACCGATATCTAACCTCTCTTTTATTTCTAAAATCTTAGAGAGGGTTGTCTCCAGTCAGCTCTGTGAGTTTCTTCATAGTAACAGTCTCCTTGAGGACTTCCAGTCCGGGTTTAGGGCCAACCATAGTACTGAGACTGCACTGCTGAAAGTAACTAATGATCTGCTGTTGGCTTCAGATAGTGGTCTCCTCTCGGTGCTCATGTTACTTGATCTTAGTGCTGCTTTTGACACTATTAATCACCAAATCCTCTTGCAGAGATTAGAGAAGCTTCTTGGCATCACAGGAACTGCTTTAGCTTGGTTTAGTTCATATCTGTCAAGTCGTTTGCAGTTTTTTCATGTGAACAGTAAATCCTCCCTGCATACCAGAGTGCGTTATGGAGTTCCTCAAGGCTCAGTGCTTGGTTCGATTCTTTTAACTTATATATGCTTCCTCTTGGTCATATAATTAGAAAACACACCATAAACTTTCACTTTTATGCAGATGATACTCAGCTATACTTATCATTGAAGCCAGAGGAAACTAGCCGGTTATCGAAACTTAAAGCTTGCCTCAAAGATGTAAGAATCTGGATGAGCAGAAATTTTCTACTTCTGAACTCAGAGAAAACTGAAGTCATTGTTATTGGACCTAAACACCTCAGAGAGGCTTTTTTCTAACAAGATAACTCCCTTAGATGGCATCAGCCTGGCACCTGGCTCCACTGTTAGGAACCTAGGAGTTCTTTTGGATCAGGACCTGTCCTTCAACTCTCACATCCAACAGATCTCCAGGACAGCGTTCTTTCATCTCCGCAATATTAGAAAAATTAGACACATCTTGTGTCAGAGTGATGCAGAGAAGCTGATCCGTGCTTTCGTTTCCTCCAGGTTAGATTACTGTAACTCTCTTCTATCTGGTTGCCCTAACAAGTCTATTAGGACTCTTCAGCTGGTTTAGAACGATGCAGCCCGGGTTCTGACTGGGACCAGGAGGAGGGAGCATATCTCCCCAGTGTTAGTGTCTCTGCACTGGCTACCCATAAAGTTTAGAATAGAATTTAAAATTCTTCTTCTGACTTTTAAAGCTCTTCATGGCATCGGGCCATCCTATCTTAAAGAGCTTATCATGCCATATTATCCGTCTAGATCGCTGCGTTCCCGGCATGCAGACCTGCTCGTTGTACCCAGGGTCTCTAAAAGTAGTCTGGGAGGTCGAGCCCTTAGTTATCAGGCTCCTCTTCTCTGGAATCATCTACCGGCTGAAGTTCGGGGAGCAGACACCCTCTCTACTTTTAGGAGTAGACTTAAAACTTTCCTTTATGATGAAGCTTATAGTTAGAGCTGGTTCAGACCTGAACCAGCTCTTAGTTATGCTGCTATAGGTTTAGACTGTCCGGGGGGAACTGACACACAAGGCTCCTGTTTCCCTCTCTTCTCTATTTGTCAGTCTAACTTCTAACCTTAATGTCTCATTAAAGTTATTAACCATGGATCTCTCTGGGAGTCTCTGAGTTTTTCTGTTAGGTTCTTTGGATTGTTGCTGTGAACGGCCTGCTGCCATGGACCTGACAGACTCCAGCTGCTACGGCTTCTTAAAGTTACAGTTTCTCCATGATCATCTCTACAACACAGAAATATGGACTCTGTTTATGTCTCCCTGTGTCTTTGTCTCTCTGCCCATCCCCCCTCCTCTCTCTCTCTCTCTCTCTAATCCCAACACAGTCGAGGCAGATGTCTGTCTAACATGAGTCTGGTTCTGTCTGAGGTTTCTGCCCGTTAAAGGGAAGTTTTTCCTCTCCATTGTAACTTAATAAATATTGCAAAGTGCTGTACTCATGGTGGGTTAAGATGAGATAAGACTTCTTATCTTGTCTTGATGTTGGGTTTCTGTTAATAAAAATTTATTACCATTTACAGGTCTAGACCTGTTAACGCTTGCAAAGCGTCTTGAGATAACGTTTGTTATGAATTGGCGCTATATGAATAAAGATTGATTGATTGATTGATTGATTGATTGATTGATTGATTGATTGAAACAAATTAACAGAATAACCAATGTTTTTAAAACATTCAATGAAATTTCAGTCATAAATCTATCTAAATGAATAACTTTTTTAAGCTTTTATTAATGATACTTTCTCATCATCTAGATAACAAATCCATTTTTACTTTCTTACAGAAGTCTTTAATCAAGTTTCTTTTTTTCTACAGAATCAGACATTTTTTTAACCCAAGACTTGAACTTTAACCATAACATAATTTTCAAAACTGCTAAATATCATAAGTGTAGCTGAGTTATTTTTTAGGATTTTTGGGGAAAAACAAAAATGTTAAGTTCTGTCATTTCCACCAACAAATGTCATGTCTATCATGTGCTGGAAATGATGTGTACTGCTGAATTTCAGTCACTTTCATGTTCCTTAACATCAAATGGTAAAATGGACCAGTACTTATATAGCCCTTTTCTAGTATTTCTGACCACTCAAAGCGCTTTACACTGCTGGTGTCATTCACCCAACCACACCACATTCACACACTGATGGCACAATAATCTATTGAAGGCCATCAGTATTATCTAACACATTCATACGCATTCATACACCACTGAACAACAGTGGGAGCAATTTGGGGTTCAGTGTCTTGCTCAAGGACACTTCGACATGTGACTGCAGGAGCTGGGAATCGAACTCTCGACCTTCCGATTGAGAGGCGACAACTCTACCACTGAGCCACACTCGTCAAGCGAAATCAGTTTTGGTATTTTATGTTTAACATCAAAAAATCCTTAAAAAATCATAATAACTGATGAGATTGCAAGTATGCAAGGGATTAAAAAAATCTCTGAAGTTGTGGTGTGTAGTAGAAATGACAGTGACCACAACGGACAGGTGTTTCTTTTAATGAAAAATAAATGTGATACTAATATATCTTCCAAGAACATAAAATATTTCTTTAGAATAAGGAATTCATGTGTCATCTGTCATTAAAGTTACTGTTGAATCAAATTTAATTTCAGTGTCATGACAGACTGAGGGTCTAAAATCTGGTCAATACACAAGGGACATACAGTAAAAAACACTCATATAAAACCATTTTTATATCATAAAAAAGTAATTTATCCATCATGTTTTTTCAGAGTTCTTCCTAAAAAATGACAAATGTGGGGGTTTTTTTCACCTGGGACACAATTCTTTAAAAGTTGGAGAATAACTCATAAATATAAATACACAAAGAACAGGATGATGTGTCTTCATTGAATAAAGAGAAATCAAAGCAAGTAAACCATCAGCTCCTCTCTAAACTGAACTCACACAGTGACTCTACAAGATAGAAAACATGAATTCAAAACATATTATAGAACATGAGAATAAATACACATTCAAAGGTCTGTATATAACACACCCCACATGTCTGCACACTGACATAAATGCAGGACACATCTATACACAACTGAACAGATGAATGAATGGATACAGTAGCCTCTCTGTAAGCTTTTATACACACAGTATACAACACAAACATTATAGGAGGCCAAATCAGCTTCCTCTGTCGATGCAGCCATGTTCAACTGAAATTCACAGCCAGAACATGTATGTAACTTTAATAAAATACATACATGTTAACTGGAATAATTTAACACATATTGGTTTCTAACCGGCCGCCCACTGTTGTCATCAGGGCAGATGACAGGATTGTCCCAGTCCATGTGTGATGGCACTCTGGAGGCCCTCTCCTTCCTCAGCAGACCACATGGAGGACAGCACAGGCCACAGTGATGTCACATGACCTCAAAGCGCTGACCCTTAAGTCGTGACAGTGAAAGCACGTCTTCAGGAGGCCAAAGGTCATTTCAGTCCTGGCCCTTGTCCTGGAATGGGCATGATTGTAGGCCTGCTGTGATTCCTGTGGAGGGTGTCAGGAGAAAAGGGTGGCAGGCAGACCCCCTGTCCCCAGCAACACACCTGAGAATTCACCTGTCAAAACAAAATCTCATCATCACAACTTAGAACAGAGTGACACTCCTGACACAGCCATGATGTAAAAGGTGATTTTTTTAATAAAGGTTGTGTTGCTCACCATGTGACAGGCGCTGTGAGATTCCAGAGGTCCAAAGACTCTGGAGTCATGGACCGAGCCAGACGACTTTGTCACATTGCTGATGAGAGTCAGCACTGCAGACCATCTACAATTATAAGATGAATATTATTTAAACCAAAGACCATCACAAGAAACACACAGTGTTCATTAACTGACAAATTTAAAGAGTCATGTTCACCTGAACGTTAATGCTGTGGAATGATTTCTAGTCACAAAATGTGCCCCGTCATGTTTAATCTACACAATTTTATCTCATTCATAATCAGAGCACGTGTACGTTTTCAGAGATATTAATTTACTCTTTGGAGTGATGTTTCGGCGGAGGAGTGAGTGTGTATTTCCTTAATACTTACTGTCACAACCTGGCTCAAGGGTGTATGACAAAAAGGGGAGACCACACATATCTCAGAGTTTTATCAAATTATTTAATTAAATGATATTCACTACAAAAGAACTGAACTGTGATTGTCAGTATGTAAGCTATGATGGATGTGTGAGAGTGTATGTGTCAGTCAGTAAACCGAAAACAACCAACAAAGGAATGATCTGCATCCGCCATCCATGGAGAAGAGACTGAGCTCAGTCAACAGGACTGCTTTATAGCCTTCAGAGCCCATCCTGCCCAGGTGTACCAAATTGAGTCTGGCAGACTCTTCTAATTACCTGCAACACAAAGCACAGCCAGCAGAAAAGGGAAGCAGGACATGGAGCCTCTCCCTGGGCTGTAACATTACTCATTCAGGCGGTCTGCAGTGCTTTGCCATGGTTCTGTCCTTGATTAAACAGTTGCGGTGTTGTCATTTTTTTATTTGGTTCTTTACCTTCTTGTATAAGCCTCCATTATGATTTCTGCCTCCAACAGGGAAAAGAATGCCACTCTCGTTGGCATGGTGAATCAGTGAATCTGTGATCGATGGGGTGGTCTATTTGAGGAAGCCCCGTGCATGCACTGATCCAGGATTGGTTTCACCTGGTTTGATAAATCTGTGTCCACTCATCCTGGCTTGGTCTTTGTGCAACCAATTAAGTCCGGACGCTCTTGTTTTGAATTCACTGAGTCGTGTTCACTCATTTATCCTGGATGTCTTAATCCTATTTTTGTGCAATGGGCCTCAGGAACCACATGAAACATTAGGAAACAGGGAACACCAAGAAAACATAAAACTAAACCATTACAGAATGGTAAAGAATTCCACCTCCAAAGCTTCAACAATTAGTGTCCTCAGTTCACAAACACTTATTGAGTGTTGTTAAAAGGAAAGGTGATGGAACACAGTGGAAACATGAGCCTGAACCAGCTTTTTAGGAACGTGGTGCAGCCATCAAATTCAAAATGAGGGAATATTTGCAAAAAAAAAACATAAAGTTTATCAGTTTGAACAATAAATATCTTTGTAGTGTACTTCAGTTGAATATACGTTAAAC